>NQII01000317.1:0-96371 GCA_002778355.1 Clitarchus hookeri | reverse complement strand
GCTTCCCTTTTTTTGCTTATTTTATGTAGTGCCCTGCTGTTTTTTTTTTGCTGTGTTGGAATGCCACACCTCTAAAAAAAACATTGCTTCTTCCCTTCTCCAGCCCTCTTGACTAGGCTATTCTCTGCCTTACAAGGAAACAAAGGAATGGAGAAATTTATCGATCGGCTAGCAGTGTTGCTTACAAGGGTGGGCTGAGTGATAAAGACAGAGAAGGTAGAGGACAGTTTAAAACTACCACTCCTTAATTTTTGTTTCAGGTATGTCACATACCTTAGAATTTTTTTCCTTTATTTTTTGGGAAAAAGAGTGCGCTATACAGGAGGTAGTTATTTTTGTAAGGACAGAGTTTTGCGGTAAATTTATTGCTGTGTAGAAACAAGAACCAAGTAGTTGTTGGTAACCTAAAACCTGTTCCAAGTCAAACCTCAGGAACCAGTATAAATTGGAACCGAAGAACCAAACCGACCCATCCCTAATTTATTGAAAATATAAAAATACAAATACCAGAGTAAAAGTGTTTTTTTTNCGAAGAACCAAACCGACCCATCCCTAATTTATTGAAAATATAAAAATACAAATACCAGAGTAAAAGTGTTTTTTTTTAATGCTCGCCTTGCAACTGACATAGGATCATTACCGTGTCATTCTGTACGACACTTAAACTTATAAATATATGCCCATCATTCCTGAATGGACACTGTCTGGGAGCATTCACACATTGAATTACANCGAAGAACCAAACCGACCCATCCCTAATTTATTGAAAATATAAAAATACAAATACCAGAGTAAAAGTGTTTTTTTTAAATGCTCGCCTTGCAACTGACATAGGATCATTACCGTGTCATTCTGTACAACACTTAAACTTATAAATATATGCCCATCATTCCTGAATGGACACTGTCTGGGAGCATTCACACATTGAATTACANAACACTTAAACTTATAAATATATGCCCATCATTCCTGAATGGACACTGTCTGGGAGCATTCACACATTGAATTACAAGTATAATCAGCTGATATTGACAGACACTACTCAGGAACATGCTTGTATGGCGTGAATAATTTACATATATTTATTAAAATGTCTATAACACATTCATAGGGGTTAAATGGCTATGTTTATACATCCAAAATTCAGGCAGTTTTTTTACTCCTAGGTTTTTAATTGAATTTGTAGGGAATTAAATTGGGAGGCAATTAGAAAAGACTCTAGCCACTGTCACAAAGATTCAACCTTTTTCTACACAACACAGTTGATTGTCAACTTCAAATGAATGTATAGGAAAATATTATCATATAGCACATTATTTATATAAATGATTTTCTTTCCAAAAAGATAACTGAACTAAGTTCAGTGCATAATCGTCATGATTCCTGTATGGAATGATATATGTACCTGTACTGCATACATTAAAAAAGTGTAGCTGGGCATAATTAATTACTCACAGAAATTCTAACATAAGTGGACAAAGAAAAAATTCTGATTTTTATTACTGTGGGTTGCAAATAATAGAGTTGGTAATTTTGTGCAAAACATAATAAACCTTCTTGGTCTAGGTAATGTCTTAAATTACTGTTGAAATATTTGTTTTCACATTAACCACATTCAAAAAGACGTAGGAGTGTAGTGGAGCTGGAATGCTGTCGCAGCACTGCTTTATAAGAATATTTGTTGCCAAGTATCATGTATTTCCAGTCAATAATTATTATTACTTTTTAGTAAACTTGTGAAAACAGAACCATAACAACTGACAATGTATGGTGTTTTTATGTTGTACACATTTTGCATAAAAATGACATTATTTTATAGACAGACAGAACAAAAACATAAATTATCAATCAAAATATTTTGAGTTGTTATTGAATGCTGCAATAAGAGCTATGAAAAACAAAATGCAAGTGAACAAGGTGACACTTTGTGCATTCCTTAAATGTGAAAGTGAAAGTCAACAAGATTCTTTGCTTGCCAGCTGTATGAAAGTGAAGGACAGGAAATATACTTCTGACCCTAAGGTGAAGCAAGAGCACACATGGTTGTACACTTTGAAGGATGGTGGTAGTGGTGATAAAGTGGTCTGCAGAAAATACATTTCACAGTTGTTCCGGGTATCTGCAAAGAGAATCTGTGTCATTCAAGGTATGGTGACTGCAAATTAAACCTTTGAAGAAAAACCAGATTCTCATACTAACAGGCTTCATACAAATGATGCAAATATGGTGGACATGCTATTTCACACTTAGAAATTATACCCCACAAAAAGTCATTATGGGCAATATAAGTTCAAATGCTTGTATTGTGAAAATCTGAATCCGACCACTGTTGAATTGTTTAGGAATTTCAGAGTTACTTTTTATAAACTACTGGAAAACAATTTTAAAGACCGCCTACAAAACATAATATGAATTCTTNGAATTTCAGAGTTACTTTTTATAAACTACTGGAAAACAATTTTAAAGACCGCCTACAAAACATAATATGAATTCTTTCATAACCACTGCAAATTCAGCTTCAGCAATTTAAAAACTNGTTCTACATTATTAGTAGAGTCGAAATATACCACTTTCTGGAGTTTTTTTTCTTATTTTCAGGAAAGCCCCTCAAGTTCATAACCACTGCAAATTCAGCTTCAGCAATTTAAAAACTGATGTTTGTGACTTTTGTAAGCAGTACAAAACAAGCCAAACTGATGAATGTAATACTTAAATACACAGTACATGAAAAGAAAGAGTACTATCAGAAGTTATGAAGTGATTATATTTCAAGATGCAAAAATGATCCAACAATGCACAAAATTTGCCCATTCCTAAGTTCAACTGTACCTCACAGTTTTATAAACATGTGTTGTGGCTCTATGTATTTAATGTACATATACGTAACAATTGTCTTACCTTTGCACATTTAAGGAGTCTATGACAAAAATAACTCAAACACTGTAGTAGTATCATTTGTTAGTGAAGCACTGGGAAAGAAAATACACGAATTCTCCTAAAGAAATAATCCTCCTATTTGACGCTGCTGGTGCACAGAACCAAAATAAAGCAATGAACCAGTTTTGTTAATTTTTTTCTAGAAAAGACAACGTTGAAATAACACACTTGTTTCCAGTCAGAGGACACACTTTCAGTCAATGCGACCGAAACTTTAATTTGATGAAAACAATAATAAAATGTTTAGAAACAGATGAAACCCCAATGATTTGAATGAAATGGTCCAATGTTGATCACATACATTATCTTTTGATGTTCTGTTTGACAGGAATGTTACCTGAAACTGGGAAGAGGGGCTTCAAAACCGCTTACAAGAAAAATTAAACCTTCAAAATCTAGTCCTGTCGGGAAAAGTACAAGCTTAATGAACAACTTATGTGCTTACCTCAATATAACTGGACAATCTTTCACCTTTTCAACATTGGAATGGGCATTTTTTCCAAGAAAGGCTTCAAAGATAAAAAAGCCAACCTCAAAAATATTACCATACAATCCAGTTAATCCAAATAAGGCTGCTGATGGAAAGTATTATTCAAGTAAATAAGTGAAAGTTAGATTTCATTGTAAAGTTGTTTGAAGAAAGTGGTACAAGTGATAGTGTTAGTGGCACCCCTGTCCCTGGACAAGCGGAAGATTGATTGGAACAACCAATAACGGAGAAAAGAGGCAGGCCAAAGATAAATCACCGAAAAGTTGTTAGCGGTAAGTAACACTAGTACATTTTGCAATGGGGCCGCGGTGGTGTAGTGGTCAGACTGCTTGCCTCCCACCTAGACAAACCGGGTTCAATTACTGGAGGAGAGGAGGGGGGTGTTACTCTCTGGGATCACCTATTTCTCCCACCCTTGCATTCCAGTACTGCTCATGCTCCATACTCGCCTCACTTCACCCTCATTGGCTCTTGAAACCTCAATGTTTAGAGCTACCCCCAAATCTCTCCATTTGACTCCACATTTTGCAATGCTATTCACCTGAGTGTTAGTTTAAAAATAGATCACTTGCTAATGGCAAAGCTGCATTTCTTTTTTACTTCCGGTGGATTGCCATAATATTATTTGTATGCCAATTTCATTGGTATACATTTTGATAATTCTGATATCACATGTTACCTTTTTCCAGGTGACGCTATATTATAAAATGGTGGATGAAAGAGAACATGAATGATGCACCATGCGTGTTCACACAAATTGATGTGCAACATGCCCAAACTCCTGAGCAAGGGCGTTTCATGTGACTGCCCAATCTGTAATCTTCATGCCCACCAGATGTCTGTCCTCACATTCGTTGGTGCAAAGAGGCCAATGGCTCCCTGCATGTCGCTTTGCCCATCTCTCTTCAACCCACTGATCCCGTATCTGCCTCACTGTGGTTGCATTTCTTCCAAAGCGAGAACCAATTCTGCGGTAGGCAACAATTCATAATCCCAACAGGCCACAACAGGCCTGCAGCTCTCCAATCACCACTTATATACAGTTTATCAGTGTTGCTATCAGCTGAACTATTGTCATTGTCCCACTCTGCCCTACACATTTCCCCAATGAGCGGTCCTTCAGATATATCCTTCTTGGTGTCGCAATTTTAAAGGCCAGCAGTGTATATAGGCTAACCTATTTAAAAAAAAAATTTAAGTATATATTGTTTACAATAACATTAATACTTGTTAAATTTTTTAGAATTGGGTGAGTAGTTAGTGGGATATGGCGGACAAAATAAATTTTTAATGTGATTCGTTTCAATACAGGAAAAAATGCAAGTTAGCATATTCAATACCAACAATAACAAATGTGAGCATAAGAAGTTTACTTAACAGAAATATAAATGTTCAATGCATATGACATGCAAACCTAAAGCCACCATTTTGAGTAGGTGTCAGGCCTAGGACAAACATACACTTTGTCAGTATATCAGAGATACATGTAGAGGACAATTTCACGTGGGTGACTGCTGAAACACACAGTTATCACCTCAGAACTGGTCTTCTATTGTAGACAACAAGCAGCCAGTCAAAATGTCCTTATAACCATCACCTTTAAAGTGCTCCATAGTATTACGAGAGGACCAAGTATGAAAAACACAGCTACACTATAACCCCACCTCAGCCGAGTTGTAGCATTCACCACACCCTAACAATACCATCAGACTGTCACACGGTATAGTGTGATTCATCATGCTAAATCACACATCTCCAGTTGTCCACTTTCCAGTGGCTGTGCTCTTTACACTACCAAACGTGGCGCTTCATGTTCAAGGGCGAAATTTTCAGTTTATTGGCCCGTGCAAGAGATTTGAACCACATTCCTTGAAACTCCCAGCACAGTCATGGTACTACATGTACAATTAGTGGCACTGCAGAATTCACGGGTGATGGTATCACGCGGTGACGTAAGATGTCTCTGTAGCAACTTCGTCAATGCTCAATGGTCCCTGTCTGTCAACACACGTGGTGTACCCCACCCACGATTTCGTTGCGGATGTGCCTTCCTGTTTCCACTTCACAATTATGTCCAGACAGTCGACTTGGGCAACTTGAGTAAGGCAAAAAAAAAAGGCCCTGTCAGATTGTTTACTGATGTGGCAACCAATAACTACACCATGTACAAAGTCACTGAGCTCCCTTGCTCCACCCATTCTGCTGGTATCGCCTAGCACTGAACAACATCAAGCCTTCTGCCTCCTTTTATAGTGGTTGCAACAACACCTAGGCGTGAATTTACACTTGCAGAGGGGTGTCCGGATACTTTTGATCAGACAGTGTAAACATTTACACATGACCTGCCATAGTACTGCTTGTAAGCAGGGTTTGAAAAAACCCAGATTTTATTGAAAAAAATCCTACCCACTTGGGGTTTACTNAAACATTTACACATGACCTGCCATAGTACTGCTTGTAAGCAGGGTTTGAAAAAACCCAGATTTTATTGAAAAAAATCATACCCACTTGGGTTTTACTAAAAAAAAAAGAGGATTTTCCGGTTTTTACGAGAAAAAACAGACTAAATATAAACATGTATACTCTAAATTGTATTCGTTTTGGGTATGTTTACCTGGACACTTATAATTAGTTTATTTAATAAAATACCTGTATTTACAATCTGAATTTAATACATTGTTAATAAATATTGGAAAATTTTTATTTAATTTCTGCTAAATATTGTATGAAGGAAAAAATGGATATTATAGCAGTTTATGTAATGTAGCTGATATTACACACATGTACACAATGTTAAGTTATAACAATTATCATGTTTTTTACATTGTCAAATATCACCATATTCTGCAACTGTGTTGAGTTTTTGAAAAACTCTTTTCATATGTTATGTAAAAAGAATATCTGTGCATACAAACACTTTACATTTATTGTTTTGCAAACATTTATTTTTACTGAGGATCATAAGTATAAATCATTATAAATGTGCTAAAGAGGTAGTGAGAGGAATCAAAGTTTTCGCCATAGAAACTAAAATTTATTCATCATCACTGGAACACATCAGCCAAATTAAAAAAAAGGGAAGGTATTAAAATTAATTCTTAACATTTACAAGAGCCAGAAATTCATACTGCATCTATCATTCTCACAGATATCAGCAAGAGTAATGTCAACTTTTTTAACTCTGACATTTTTTAATGGTATTCCAGTAATATACTACACAACAGTTACTTGCATGCCATAGGTAGACAAAATGAGCATTACACATTAATAATTCAGTCAATCTAAACTTCCGCGACTGTGGAAGATTTGCTCGTAAATGACGATACACTTGAACTAGTTTTGTTGCTTTATGAACTCCAAAACAATTGCATAACTTGTGCCAAACCAGTCCAAATGTAGAGAACTATCACTCAATTGAAGCAAAAGAAGCTGATGCTGAATGCAAGCAGAAGAAAAAGTGACAAAACCCAAAGGAAAACTAAGTTTCTTTCATTCTTTTTTGCCATGATCTGCCACCATTTTTGTGAGGAAAACTCTTGTACAACATTTGCATGCATGATAGAAGCAGGATAATAGTCAGGATCACTTATCTTGAACGCCATGATGCCAGGTAGGAATTCGGGATGGTGTTCAGCTAACCACATTTCTGTGGAGTGCTCTTGTTCTTCATCTAAATGTTGCCCTCTGATTTTGAACCCATAAGGTTTGCAAGGATATGTGGTGGTTGGTTTGCCTGTTGAAATATTTTGTTGAAGTAGTGATAGTAATGCTCCAGAACATCAAAAGATAGTAGGTAAAGCCATATTTCAACTGCCTTTGCAACTACATGTAACTGTTTCTCAAGATACACTGCTTCATGGTAAATTCCCAGGTTTTTTAAGATCTTTGCAACATTTGGATGAAAGTCTTGGGAGTGTTCAAGGGCAATTTCCCTGTACCTATGATAATTTGTCACAAATTATTTTACACAGTCAGGAAAAGAATTCCATTGTGTTTCATTTGGCAACTGTGGCATCACACAATCTTTCTCTAGAAGTCACCCATGTGCTTAATGAACATTTCGAAAATACTTTTATACTTTCAATTCCCCAAATTTTGCCCATTTTATTCTCATTATCAGTAACTACTAAAAAGATGCTGCTATGCAAGTTTTCTTGACATTCTTTCATTGCTGCTTCTATAATTGCTGCACACTGCTCAGATTTCTGTTCTGTGATGCTGCATTTAGACTTTAAGGTAACTTTCTGTCCCTGTATGGATAGTTGACGACTTGAGTTGAATCATTCTTAATGCTTTACCATCCATCTAATGTTACTCTTAAACTACAATTTTGTACTTTTTCTACCAGATGTAACTCTCTTTGTTGAGCAACATCATCCAAAACCTCCCACCGATGTCTTCTGCTGATGGTGCTTTGTATCCAGGTCTTAATATCTGGATCATCTCCTTCAAGTTATAAAGTTCAGTAACATTTGACGTGTAACGCATATTGGGAGTAGAAGCCTCGCTGACCACCTTCGCGAGCGCCTACCAGTTGACACGTGTCACGAGGCACGTGGACAGCCAGNAGTAGAAGCCTCGCTGACCACCTTCGCGAGCGCCTACCAGTTGACACGTGTCACGAGGCACGTGGACAGCCAGAACAGATTGCAGTTTCACGTGTCAAGGTTGTGCCGAGTAAGAGCTGGCATATCGCCGAAGCACCCGNACCTCCCTCCCTTCCCCCAACAAGACACATGTGCAGACACTTAGGGAGGGAGACTAGAGAGCATATAAGCCAATTTCCCAGAGAAGAGGGAACACAGTTCATTATCACCGCGCCCCAAGAGAAGCAGTTGCGTCGGGAAATCGCGTGAGGACGTCGGAACGAACCCAGAGCTGCAGTCCAGGGGAGACAGCACCAAACGCGGGCCTTTACCAAGGCCGCCCACATCGCCGGAGCTCATCCACAGCCGACAACATACCAGCACTACCAGCAGAGTTAAGTATCAAGTCGCCGTCCAAAGAAGGCCCCCCCCCCCCNCCTTCAAGGCACCTTATAGTCTGTGCCCGGAGGAATTAACTCCGACCCTATGAACCACCCTGTATGCCACAGGTGGGGAATAGCGTCACATTAAAAGGTAAATTTGAAGCATAGAAAAACATTACACTGCCATGTCAAGGTTTCCTTTTTGCTCTTCAGTTTTCTTAAGCACATAATCACTGTTTAAATGTTACTTTGTTAGTGGATGAGGATCTACTCTATTCAATAAGGAAGGCTGTGGTGCTGCTGCTGGCAGTTGATGTTCCAGATTCTCTTCACTTTTACTCTCCTGTACCTTTCTAGTTGAGNATCACTGTTTAAATGTTACTTTGTTAGTGGATGAGGATCTACTCTATTCAATAAGGAAGGCTGTGGTGCTGCTGCTGCTGGCAGTTGATGTTCCAGATTCTCTTCACTTTTACTCTCCTGTACCTTTCTAGTTGAGCATTTTTGTAGGTGAGTTCTTATCCTTTCTATCTTGCAACTTGAAGTCAATTCACAATGTTTACATCTACATTTTGAATCACTATCTATTTTTGTTACTTCTGTCCACTCGTTTGCCAACTTACGTCCACTGCCATGCACTTCTGGCATTTTTCATTTAATATTTTTCTGGAATTTCAGATATTTTAAAATGTGACTATTCCGATGCACACCGCACTTGATATATTGATTGCAAACACAATATGAGTTTTAATTTACTTAATTAACTGTTAACGTTTTCAGTTATAAGGTAACACTACTACACTTCCCATTCAGGTTATGATAATTCCTTGCAATAAAGTGAGTTATCCATTACATAGCAACACCAAAACTTTTATTACCTGTATCAACTCTTTTGACACTTCAGTAGAAAACAGTTTGTAGGTAGCTGCCACATTACTGTGTATCTAACCACATAACTCGAGGCTAACTGCCTAACCAATCAGCTTCATTTGAGTACCTGGAAAGGGAAACTCCTTAGTATATACTACTCCTCAGTCAGTCTGGTTATTTAGTCGGGAGAATCCTCTTCAGCATATAGTGCGACCAAATTAACAAACGATCTCGTGAGGGGAAGGTGCAGCTCTTCCACTCCTCGTGCAACGCGTGGTGGGGAAGACAGGTACACTCAGTAGAAACAACTATGGACTGACACAGATGCAAATACGAACCATGGAAGCGGAGCATGTAACACTCTGTGTCCAATCTACAATAAGATACATGGAACTCCCAACTTTTCTGTGACCGTGAATCCGTGTAGCCAATAGGAATAGAGTATTTAGTTTGTTGTGGCCATTATGGTATACACAGCAACAAGTGTCAATTTTCCATGGCTACTATCATTTTTGTTTTGATAAATAAGTGCACATGATTTGACAGTAGTGTTTAAACAGTGTTTAACACTGTAAAAATATATAGAATGAAATGTGTACATTATAAAACCTATATTAGTAATTTGCAACAGCTGAGTATTTTTGATTTCGTAGGTTGCAGGACTGTATGTTTCTTCATATTGTAGAGTAGTTAAAAAAGTCATCCCGAGTTGTCAGCTTGTTTCGTTTCCTTATGTATCCGTGCATTGTAGAACGGGCCTTATGCAATATTGTTTACCTCGAGCCATTCTTGTATTTTCATAGGACTGACAGTAGCTTTTTTAAAGTAGGTAGTTCTTTTCTGCAGGCATAGAAGTTTTGAAATGTGCATTCAACAACGCACGAATCAAAGTCATCCCAAACTTTTTTTTCTGCTACTTGTCTTTCGTTTGTTCCCTAGTGTACAGGTGTACGTACTTTTTTATCTGTTAATTTTGATACGTTCATTTTCTTTTTATGTTACATATTTTTGCCACCAATTTCCCTGTGGCAACTGCTGCTCGTTTCGTGGCATTTTCAATGGGATAAGTACGTCTTCCAGAAACTTTATTGTTATCAAAAATGCAGTTGAATTATCAATAATTTCTCGGACTTCACTGTGAATAGTAGAACGTTTTTTACATGAACTTGCCATGACTTATTCTTTCGTGAATACCTCCTGTAAGACTGACATGTTCGCTTTACATGCACACAGACTATACAGTAGGTATTGGTGACACTGTTGCTTCCCTGTGATTGGCTCGTTAAGACTGTTCCCTCCTCCATCCTACCTCCCTGAGTAAGGTCAAGACCCACCACCGCATTCTTTTCAGATATTTTGTTGACATTGCCAAGTTATAGAAGAAGAATTCCCTTTCTGCTTGCTGCTCAATACTGATGACTCACTTATTTCCTATTTATAGTGAGTCAAACTATTTACTGTGACTAAAATAAAATTTAAGCAACATGTCTAAGAATATTTTATGCAGTAGCAAAAGTTTAAAATTTTTGGGAAAAAAATAACCACCTGGTGCATCAAGTGGGTCTACCTAAAAAACCCAGGTGGGTTTTTTCGGGTGGACCCACTTTGACGAGCCTTGCTTGTAAGCCAAATTTCATGTTGATTGAGTGTATTCTGAGATGTGTTGGGATAAAATTAGGTTATTCAAAATGTGCAAGAACTGTATTTTTTCCAAACCAGTTGAAGATGCAATGAAGATGTCATGTCTGACCAGTAATTCGGTGACGATGCAGAAAGAAGTGTTTCATGTTTACAGAGGNAAGATGCAATGAAGATGTCATGTCTGACCAGTAATTCGGTGACGATGCAGAAAGAAGTGTTTCATGTTTACAGAGGGAAAAAACCTACAGCATGTCACAACAAATACTATTATATCAAACGAATATCTCAGTTGATAAGACACTTTTGTGTCTGTTAATGGAAAAACAACTATTTTAAGATGTATAATTATTAAAAAATTTGCAGAATGAAAGACAGATGCATCCAACACATACNAAGATGCAATGAAGATGTCATGTCTGACCAGTAATTCGGTGACGATGCAGAAAGAAGTGTTTCATGTTTACAGAGGAAAAAAACCTACAGCATATCACAACAAATACTATTATATCAAACGAATATCTCAGTTGATAAGACACTTTTGTGTCTGTTAACGGAAAAACAACTATTTTAAGATGTATAATTATTAAAAAATTTGCAGAATGAAAGACAGATGCATCCAACACATACACATATTAACTGGGCGTTAATTTGATTATTTGCAGATAATTTTACCACCATCATACATACACTGTTTCATTAGTAGAGAACATTTTCTTCAGTATTTTTTGTGTTAAACCTTAACTGAACTCATGTTCAACTGTTACTGAACAATCTCTACAATTGCTGCATGAGTATATGTATATAAAATGTGAGTTTAGTTTCATTGAAACAAATTTGTGTGGTGGTGGTGGTGATATTACTGTCCAATATAAACATTATTTTCTTATAACTCCATAAATTCAGTATGTCAGCTAGAAGTATTTCCAATCCAACATTATTTTCTAAAGATGTCCTCAAATAGAGCTTGTATCAGTTAAAATTAAGCAATAATTGTCAAAAAAAAACTAATGTGATTCTTAAGAGTACAAGGAAGTTAGCCATTTGCCAAGTGATTACTTTGTAATAGACATATGCTTTTTGTATTCAAATGAATTTGTATACTAGGATGCTATTTTAAGTGGAAAATTGCTTTTTAATGGATGGTAATGACCTTACGAGATCAGAAATACTTAATTACACATATATATTTAAATATAATAAAATTTCAAAAATATCTACTCATTGGCTGGTTTTATTACAGCAATTATACAGTTTTAAATATTTCTATGGATAGGCACCTGATAGCACCCCCTCTTAACCCACTCAATTACAAATTATATTCCTACCCTCTGCTTATGGTGCTTCACCTACTTTTGGACTAATGAACTATCACNAGTTTTAAATATTTCTATGGATAGGCACCTGATAGCACCCACTCAATTACAAATTATATTCCTACCCTCTGCTTATGGTGCTTCACCTACTTTTGGACTAATGAACTATCACTGAACTTAGAATTAACACAAATGTTAAAAATTGCACCTAATTACCCTTTATTGTTTAAAATTAACACCCAACAACTTATGAAAGTTGCCACTGAAAAATAACGTGCAATATTTATTAATTATAAAATTTAATATTTTGGCAGTTAAGAACAAAAAATCTACTACAGATACAAATATGGATATTGCACCTTACAGCAACAACATTTTCAGTTTCTTGTTATTTTCTATGTATGGAATGCCATCTATTGTCCATTCACAGTTTCTTTGGATGTTTTGAAACGAACCTTTGAAAAATCACCCTAGGCGTAACATATCAACCTGTGTTTTTTCAACAACCTGTATACCACAAATATATAAACCTGTGATTAACTTAAAGTACTATAGTCTTGAATAAATGAAACTTTAACGTAGTGTCTTCCATAACTTGTAATATTTATTTTGTATTCAATATGAATTAAAAACAGTGAGAGCAGCGATGTGTTGGCAACAGCTAGTAAGAAATAGTTCACAGATAAATATTGTTTTAACCTAGTCTTTTGGTATGCTATTGTAGATTAAACGTTGCCTATTGATAAATTTTAATTTTTAGGTAGCACTGAAGGAAACATATTTCACTGTTACAGTTAAAAACATCAGCGCAAATTACCCAAGTGACATGCTGTTTTTTTTTCGTCCGAGGAAGAGAATTCAATAGGTGGAGCAGAGCTTGTCTCTCTGGGAAGTTTCGCAGCACCCGTAGTCACAGGAAAATTATACATGTTTTCCATTTTAGCATATTTCATACTTAATACAGCAAAAATAATGATTTTTGAATATGTAATTTACAACTGAAATGAGGTTTTACTGTTTGAATACTTATTATAATATATTTAGATGTGATGACGGGACGGTTACAAATCCGAAGTCGGCAAAAGTGGCGACTAGCAACGCCAACGACATGACATGGCGTGTTTCTGAACAAAGCGTCAAATTCAAACTCGTGTTTATTAAACACCTACCTAGGCAAGTTACAATGTTGTGATAAATATGTTTTTCTATGGCAGCAATAAATATACTGTAAAGTGCATAGTGACCGCTGTGTGTGTGAAAGAATATTGTTGCCATTACGTTACATTGGACAAGAGTGTATGTGTGATTGCAAATATTGGATGTTTGAGATTTATACATTTTAACCATGAACTGTTTATAATACTAAATTAATTGTTTGAAACACAATTATGAAACGTGGTTATGTTTCTGTGATTTGAATGTTTGCCAGAACCCCAACAAAATTCTAAGCCCAGCCAGATAAATTTAAATTAATAATAAAATTAACATAGAAAACAGAAAGTACTAATGTACATATATGGTAGGCCTATTTGTGCAAATGTTCACCACTATCTTTAAAGTCTGTTGTTGCTACGTACAATAAATAAGTGACACTAGCTGGATGCTTGAATTTACTGTGTCTTTTCATTGGACCGGTTATCCCTTCGTTTTAATTGCTATCCCACCTAAGACCATCCTTTTAATGAAATAACCCAACACACATTAATAACCAGAGGTTAAATACTACAGTTCTTTCCCCTGCAGTTATAACAGGGTTAAAAACAGTCATGGCAAAATATTAAAGTGTATTTATTATGTGTAATGTGCTATGTTGTGTAAAACAAATATGTTAACACTGTAAAATAATAACCGTAAGAACTATAGTCAACATAGACATAGTTAAAAAGTCATATAGCTGAACTAAATATAGTTATATGCCTAAATTGTAAACATTCTTATGTAATAATTTTCTATATGATTAAATTCTTTGAAGAGCTGAAAACAGTAAATAAGCATTTGACAGTTAAAACGTCACATGGCAGTGTTTCAAGTTTACATGTAGCGAAAGGATATGCAATCGGTAACCAAAAGTAGAACTTTAGCAGGGCTTCAGAAAAGTGTGAAGTAACCGTGAATGGCCTATAGTTTGCATTCTTAGAATTATGTAAATGCAAAATCAATAAACCTGATACTAGTAGCAAGAGAACCAACAGTCACGTGTCTGACAGGAAGCTGCTCAACACTGCAGCTGATAAAGTCAGATCTATGACAGACCAGTTGACATCTAGCTGACACAGGCAGGCAGCTGTCCAATAAGCTAACTGATCAAAATTCACCTATTAAGACATTTCAAACAGATGACTTTTGGTCAGATGACTGTAGCCCAATCTAACTTTAGTATAAACTAGGGGATTGTAAATGGTAAAATGTGTACATGTAATTGTCTTCATATTCATCATCACTGTCATTGTCATTATCATCAATGTTATATCACCATTAGAGATGATGGAAAATATAATTTGTGTGTGCAGATTACAGAATTTATGTCATGTTTTATAGTATTTATTGGCATCTATAAATTTTAGAAATCCATGACCTTGAAATAATGGTTTCCTTGCGTGAAAATAATTTTTTCTTTCGAAATTGAGCACTTACACCACACTGGATCAAACTGTACCAGGATATTGATAAAACAAAACCTAGCTGCTGATGAGATTTGATTTAAGTACCAGTAGAAGCATTGTATTCAATTCAGAAGGAAATTTTTCCATTTTTCAAGTTTTACTTGCCACAAGCATTTTTCCCCACATGAATGCAAAACTATGGTAACTTTTTAATAACACAATGATGTCTATTGAGCAACATTAAAATTTACGCCACAATTACTGTATTAGCTTACGAGTGATATATGCATTAGCTCGTAGTAGGACCACAGGACTGGCTAGCAAAATAAAATAATGTGCACCCAAACATTTTCAGGATTGCAACAATATTGCAAGAATTTCAAAATGAGACATTGTTTAGATATGTTTCTCATAAGTATCCTGCAACTATTTTGCATGAATTGCAAGAGTTTGTTTGATGCACATAGAATTTCAGTACCTTGAAACATTAACCTCAGTATATAGGCAACCTCAAATATAACTTGATATAAGGCACAGAACTTCTTGGCCGCTCAAGGTGAGTCAATCTGTCTCACTCCTCCCACTAGTTAGTGCCAGTAGCCTATCACGGCTGTGTGCTGTTGCCTAGTTCGCAGTGTTACAGTAGCCCCACCGAGCCCAGCAAAAGTTTTCTTAGATGGGCTTGAAAATTCATAAAACATTTCCTTAAAATTCAGTATTTTTTTGCAAGAGGCTCATTTTGCTGAATAAGTATATGAAAATCCTATGCCTGTAGCTTTATCCATTTGTGTTTTACATTATTAAGGTGTGTGAAAGACAACTGGCAATAACTCTCAATTATTTTCAGAATAGAGAACAATATTCGTTCTTCCCTTGACAAGAAACCATTTTTGTATATCTAAATTTGACTGCCTTTCTTTAAAAATAGGCAATAATGCAATCTGACTCGCGCTTACCCAATACAAGATAATGTGTAGCACTGCCATACCACCCATTGTTGGTGTCCGCTCTTTTTCTGTAGACCCAGTTCCACAACGAGCTTTGAACGTTCCTCATTGTTTTTCAGTTGCTTGAATGTAAAGTTTTCATTGAAATTATGGTGCTTAGTAAACCTTGTGCTAGCACAAGTAATTGCAAAAAAAAGTGGTTCACAAACAAGGTTGATCTATAATCGTAAGTGTGCATTAATTTTACATAGGTTATTAACAAATAATTTTGTGAAAATTTCAAATTTTAAACAAAATTAACAGTGAGGGCATGTGATGTCTGTGAACGTACAGTAAGATGGATACACAAGGACAGAGAGAGAGCAGGATTGCATCTCGGTTGAAGACAATATTTGTGTTGCCTAAAAAAAAGTCAGGAAACGAGTTACAGATTTTGATAACTTTTAAAAATATATATATTTTGGGGGACTATATTAGAATTTTACGATAAGGGATAAAATTACAACAAAACNGATAACTTTTAAAAATATATATATTTTGGGGGACTATATTAGAATTTTACGATAAGGGATAAAATTACAACAAAACTAAGTTTGGCAGCTATGCATGAGAAAATAGGTTATACAGGTTCAACAAGTTCCATGGCAAAATAGTTGCTTCTCCCCTCCCTCCTGTTCTTAAGGCATCGAATGATGGGAAGAAGTTTGTAATAAAAAAAGGAATTACATTACAACCGTGCGAACAGTGAAGAGCAGCCTGTGCTGCCATTATAAGCTACAACAACAAAGTTGAATTATTTTTTCTATGCTACACGCAACTGTAAATATATGTTAATTATTACATTTACATTTAATAGGAGTTGATAANGATAACTTTTAAAAATATATATATTTTGGGGGACTATATTAGAATTTTACGATAAGGGATAAAATTACAACAAAACAAAGTTTGGCAGCTATGCATGAGAAAATAGGTTATACAGGTTCAACAAGTTCCATGGCAAAATAGTTGCTTCTCCCCTCCCTCCTGTTCTTAAGACATCAAATGATGGGAAGAAGTTTGTAATAAAAAAAGGAATTACATTACAACCGTGCGAACAGTGAAGAGCAGCCTGTGCTGCCATTATAAGCTACAACAACAAAGTTCAATTATTTTTTCTATGCTACACGCAACTGTAAATATATGTTAATTATTACATTTACATTTAATAGGAGTTGATAANGAATTATTTTTTCTATGCTACACGCAACTGTAAATATATGTTAATTATTACATTTACATTTAATAGGAGTTGATAATCTGTAAATTTAGGTGTGTGAACACCTATACTAAAAATGTAGAATTTTAGCAGTTCGTCTGTTGAAACAGCTATATAAACTCCCAAATATATTGCGTATAGTTTGTAGATTTTCTTTCTACTATATTCAACCATTTTTATGTACAGAGTTATTATTTATATTACTAGAATTAATATTTCACGACATACGTGTATTGTGACATGACGGACGCTTGATAGATGTGGCAACATGGCATGGTACTGCTCGCCGATAGGCTGATACTCAGCGGCGAAGAAGTTCTGTGCCGGATATAGCTAGATACACATGCTAATGTTGCATTTTTACTTTATTGTTTGGTTTTTCTGTGGTTATAAAATGCATCCATTAAGAAACACACTTGAGAAAGTCCAGATTTATTGAAATTAACAAAAATAAACTATTTAATAATTATAAAATAGCATTTCCATTTAAATTCACAGATTGGTGAGGCTATAGCTATTTGTAGCTAGAAAGCATGCTCGTAGCATTTTATAGCATCTAGTTAAAACTATTTTCCAGCATTTTTACTCATAATGTAAATTTCAGAATTTCAATGTAAATAATATATGTTTGCCAGTTAAAGACCACCAAGCTGTTCGTATAAATGAAAACTATAATAAATAAATGCCAAGCTGCAACGTTTTACAATGTTTTATGTACATTTGTTTTTCTAGGATCCTGTTGTGGCCAGAGCTACAATAATTATTTATTGCTTTATTTAATTTTTTTGGATTGGAGTGCCTCCAAATGGCCTATGCCTTAATATGGCTACATACTGGTGAATCACAAAAATATTTAGAAAATGCACAATATACAGATAATTAGAATACACAAGATTTATATACAGAATGATAAATGTGGACAAAGTCAGCAAACACAGGGAGATGGAGTTCCTCCGGGACACACCTCCCACAGGGGATGTGTGAGGTGGGCATGTGCCCTAGGAGAGTGAGTGAAGAGATTTGGGCAGCTCTTGAGTGTCTATGAGGGTTATTGAGGTAAGTATGGAGCAGTGCCAGAATGAAAGGGTGGGGTAAACGGGAGATCCCAGAGAAAACACGNGAGGGTTATTGAGGTAAGTATGGAGCAGTGCCAGAATGAAAGGGTGGGGTAAACGGGAGATCCCAGAGAAAACACGCGGACAAGCGGCATCGTCTGGCATGATTCACATATACGAAAATCCGGAAGTGACCAGACCGGGGATTGAACTCGGTCCGCCTTGCTGGGAGGCAAGCAGGCTAATCGCTCAGCCACCGCAGTCCCATGTACCTTAGGACATTGGTGCAACTACAGCCCCATCCTCCAAACCTTCATCCATTTTAAATTGATTCCCTAAAACCTGCCGTGGAGCGAGCAGGATGGCAGGGTTGATCCTCCTTCCATATAGTCCATCCCCACAATANATCCTCCAAACCTTCATCCATTTTAAATTGATTCCCTAAAACCTGCCGTGGAGCGAGCAGGATGGCAGGGTTGATCCTCCTTCCATATAGTCCATCCCCACAATAAAACATGGAGCCCTGTTATGGAATCACTATTGAACACACAAAGAACTGGGCTGTTACAATAACTCATAATGTTAGATAAAAAAAATTGTTAAAAATGTGTAATTGACAATTTATTCAGAGCTGAGAGAGAAGGTAGATTTTGAAATACTTGTGTGAAAAATCAACATGATATGTGTATTTGCTGTATTTACCAATTAAACTAGGCCTATATACAAATCATGTCATTAGATTTACTCAGTGATATTAAAGGTTTTAGGAGTCTGGTTTAAAATATGGGAATTTTAAGTACCGTGTTATACATAATTTTTTGACACTACAGGGAGCCTCTAATAACTTCTTGAATAAATATGCTGTCTAGTTAATTTGCATTAAATTGATCTGCAATATATCTACGAAACGTGAGTTGCTTTCTTTCTAAGTTGTCTAAATCTGTCGGCATATGCTTATTCCATACAATCAATTCATTATTCAAATACAATTTTTTGACCATTCGCATTATAAGATTGTCACTTATCATGGCTACCAATTATCTTTCCTTCCCTGCGTACTCTGTTTGAATTTTTTTTTGTATATTTCTTTTCTCTGGTCATGTTCTTATCCTCGTTACTTTGCTGTGTGCCTATACTGTTGTAATAACTTATACTTTAAGAAAAAGGAAAGCAACAATTACAAATGCAATTATGATTTTATGTCTTAACATACTCAGGGTTTTTTTTTTTGCAGCCTCAACCAATTTGTGAAAATAAAAATCAGTTCATATCAATTAAGGCAATATATTTTGCANAAAAGTGACGTTTGCAGCTGTAGATTTAACAGAAGTATGGCCACGATATTCTGCAGGGGAGGGGAGAAATGCACTCTTAAGGACTATAAGCACATTCCATCATTCCTAGCATGGTCGCGTTTAGAAGGATGTCTCTGTTCCTGATACAGACGTGAATCTTAGTTCATGCTCCAAATCCATCACTGTGACAGGCAGAACTAAGCCAAGTACTGTCAGCAACCACACCGTTGTCAGTTGGCAACCATTTACTAATAACTCAAATGACTCCATACTAGTAGTTATCAAAATAACTCTTGACACTCTTTCACTGGCCATGCTGTTTGAGGAGATGGAAAAGTAGCAGCGAAGGACAGCAATACAAGACATAACCCAAAACTAGGAGTATCAATGTATTTCTGAATACAGTACTACCATCCTGCTGTTAAAAGTATAGTGTGGTCAAGGAGGGTCTTTCCATGCAAAAGTGAACCTAGCCATAAAATTTTAAAAATCATATTAAGGGTTTCCTAAATACAACGTGTAACTAAAAATCACTGACAAATTCCTGCAGGTTATTCCTGGCGAAAATATGAAACAAAAATATATGTACCACTTTTCCTAAAAGTGATTAATACGTGTGCCATGCCCCATAAAAAAAATGAGTTTTATTACAAATAGCAGGATAATTACTCGAAATTAAGCAAAATATCAATGAATAGTGATTTGAAGAATAGAAATCTTACACCTGTGAAAATGCAGTTGGTAATATCATCCCCCTTCATTAGGAAAATATGGGTGCTGATTCATAACAAAACACAGGCTGGCAAACCTTATTTGACTGAGGAATGGGGATGATATTACCAACTGCATTCGCACAAGTGTAAGATTATTCACCGATTTGTTAATTTATCTCAAGTCATTCCTGATATTTGTAACAAAAATCATTTCAAAACTCTGGTTTTTAAGGGTGCATAGCTTCCATATTAATCACTTTAAACAAGGAGAAGTGGTACATACATTATGGTCTCATATTTTCATCAGGAAAACATACCAGAGTTGGCAGGTGACATAGTTACACGTTGTATAATTTCAGTCAAAATAATAATAAAATTTTCCGATTCTGACAAGAAAAAGTACAGAAAATATAATATTCTTAAAGTGTTGTGTTACAAAGTTTACTTATTCATGGGCATGCAGTAGCAGTAAATATTCAAATGTTTTGTTGGTACCATTTACTATTCATTCATTTTCTTTTCCTTTGTTTGTAAACAGTTGAAAAATGTTGTGTTATATTTACTTTGAAAAACAGTAAACGTATTCAGTATAAGAGAACCAAGATTCTATAAACAATTGTTAATGCTGTCATGTCCATCTGTGTCAAACCCGTAACATAAAAAACGTACATTTCTGATTACAGGAAAAGTAAATAAACTGCTACGTATCTTTGTGTCTCACCCCTACCATAAAACACGTAAATTTTTGATTACATTAAAAGTAAATAAACTGTAACATGTATGATTAAAGTAGGTTAAATATCACAACAAATTTTTCCAGTTCGTATAATAAAAAATGTAGAGTAAAAAAATCTATAATACCTGTAGCACATACAGCGACAGATTATATCATAAACTTATATCAGGTTTTTGTGAGTTTTATGCACATATGATTAGTTATGTTCTTATACTGAAGATATATGTGAAATAGTATAAGAGTAGGTAATCTCTTTTCCAAAGTTTTTTATTTTAAATGATTTTAATTAAACTATAAAATATTAATTAAATCTGTCACACCCATAACATATATTATGCAAAGTGAATAGGCTGCATCATTAGCAAAAATGTTTTGCACACATCCAACCATCATTCGTTCAGTATAATCTACCTTATGTAATGTGAACAGATTAATACTTTAACAAACTCATGCTTTGACTACTGACCTTGTTAGGTATTGCCTGCAGCAGGCGAGGCAGTTCATGTAGGCATTTAGTTTCCATCGGCATAAGAGTGGCTATTTGTATAAAATAAAATATTGAGAGGACCTTACTACTAGATTATTTTTTCAGTTAAAATGCAACAGAACAAAAGCAAAGGAATGGTTCACAAAAGGAGACAGAAACTATGAGATTCCAGAAAAAATTACATGCTCAATGGGAGAGGAAAATAGGAAGTGGACAGAAAAACACAAAAGGAAATAATATATGCAAGTAAAAGAAAATTAGAGTTGAAAAGATTTCAAACCGGTAACATTTGCTTTGGTGAAATTTGTAGGACTAGTAAAAAAATTTAACTCATTAGTATGTGGATATGTCAAAGTANGGTAACATTTGCTTTGGTGAAATTTGTAGGACTAGTAAAAAAATTTAACTCATTAGTATGTGGATATGTCAAAGTAAAATGGATAAGGAAAGTGAGGTAAAAATCATGTTTTTAATTAAAGAAATAAGCTGAGAAAAACATTTTTTAAATGAATGAGGAAGCCATTGTGTGCAAGTGCATCCAACTACTCTGGTCCTTTGAGATCCATATTCAAAAGCNTTTTAAATGAATGAGGAAGCCATTGTGTGCAAGTGCATCCAACTACTCTGGTCCTTTGAGATCCATATTCAAAAGCTGTAGGACACAAAATTTTTAATGTGTTTCCATCATCAATGAACACTACATATTTACAAATTATCTTAACCTAACTTCTGTTACTTTTTCATCCTCACTTCAGGTTTAATTTTATATACGTGGTAACACTGTAAACAAATGACATCGCAAAAATAAACCCTTACAAAGTAAAGATAACACAACATTGTCCCTATTGTAATTGGCTAGCGTGATCATGTGGTGCAGTGTCACATAGGCATACACAAGCTTTTCCATCATGTGAACATTACATTGATGATAGGTCTGCAAGGCATAGCTGTCTTATGTGAATGTGTTGCATGTTATTATGTTTTAATGGAACTAATTATATTCTATTGCTTATGTGTGTGTGTTAATTTATTTATGAATATTAAACTCACAGTGACAGAAAGGACAAGACAAACAGAGAACACTCCAGGTGTTGGCACAGAAACAAAACACAATTCAGCACAACATTGTTGAAAAAAAATTTTAAACGTCAAATAATAAAAGCACATCATGTAAATTGTGGTAAAAGAAAAATTGGTGTGATAAATAAGATTAATAAATAACATTATTTTATTCCTCAGTGGTGTTGGTGTAGGACTGTACATTTAATATGCTATCCATGGATAAAAGAATGAAGGTTTTGTGAAATATTTTATATTCAAAACAGAAATTTGCACTGTTCTAAAATTATTCAAATCAAATTCAAAATGTTTTAAAATTGACTTTTATGCATAACTTGGCTGGTAAATAAATCTCTTTAATAATTACTGTTGAAAGTTTGAAAAATTTAAAAGAAAACGTTTTGCTACATTTAATTGCAAAATTTTCTTAATGTTCGCTGCTGCTCAGTTATATAAACATAAGAAACTAGTCATCAGGGCTTATTAAATGCATAAAAATGGGTCTATTCACTTTTTATAAACATGATATGCTGCCATATAGAAAAACACTATTCCATACAAGGACACTGGATAAGGAAGGTTTTGCTTTTGTAAGCTTAAACAAAATTAATGCTGATGCCGCAACTGGGCATAATTATGTAAATAAGTCAGCGTGGCACAACTTCCACACATAATACTGTGCCATCTCTTAATTTTATCTGTAAATCAATATTTTGTAGTGTGAAGCGACGCATCACCTCCGCTCAATTTGACGTTGGAGAACGTTCTGCCAGTGCATTCGAAAAGCTGGTGGGTCTAGCCTACAAATTCTTTTCAAACATCACGTGACAAATTTATGTATATGATAAATCATGCAAGCAAGCGTTCCAAGTTTAATTAAATTTAAAATAAATAACATTAAAACAAGTTTTGCTCACACACAATTCATCGCAGACATAAATAAAATTAAATGCTGAACACCTGACACTCGGCCGAACCTCAACTATAATTCAAATAGAATGATGAATGATGATGAAGAGAGAGAAAAAAAAAACTTATGTTAACCATACAGAAAATTATAAAATAAATATATAATAATATTACAATCCATTACTATTCTTTTAAAGTCACAAATTAAACCTATATTCAAAATTAAGAGTACCATTCTGGTCTACAGTTTCAATGTAAAACATACCTAAGTCACAAAAATTACAAAACACATTCCAAGACATAAACAAACATGAAATAAATAATTAAAATTAATAAAATTACACTGTCTACAGATATCAGATGNCACATTCCAAGACATAAACAAACATGAAATAAATAATTAAAATTAATAAAATTACACTGTCTACAGATATCAGATGATGTAACGCGAAACATAAGGTTATCGTAATCCTGACCTTAATGTGCACATAGTCATACTTGTAAAAAATACTGTCACACACACAACAAATACTATTGCAATAAATACTGTCACATATACAACAAATACTGTCATGTCACACACATAACTTAGTTTTATAATTTATTTAAAATTAACTGTGTGTACTATTATTAAATGTTTAACCTATACATAAACCGTAACACTGCTGAAATAATCATTATATTTTGTTTAAACTAAATTAATTCATAGTGTTTCTAAGGAAATAAGATGAACACGTATAAAACCGGCCAAAATTTGTCACACCAATAATGCTCATTGACAAAACTACAACAAAATAACCTAAACAAGTATTTTTATTCTAAAAGTTGAATATAATTGAAGAATTTTTGAAAAACTACATCACTGTGCTTTAAAAAATGTGCATTAATGGGATTTTTAATAAAAAAATATATGACGTCGGAAACTTGTCCAAAATTCCATATCAGTGTGTATGGAATTGCTTATAATTGAGTAGTAAATATAAAAAGTAACATTCAGTTGCCTTAAGCATCTTCTACTTTTTGAACAGTTCAACAACGAAGTTGACTACATTGTCCAACTCACTCCGCGCCACATAAAGACTAGGAGTTGTCGACTTTGTTGGTTCAGTGCTAACATGTGGAATTGTTTATCCAACCTGTTTCACTTTTAAAATGTTTAACGAAGCCTAAGGGTAGTGTCACACTACACGGCCATGACATACCGCAATTTTACACAAGACCAAATGCGCTGNTTTAACGAAGCCTAAGGGTAGTGTCACACTACACGGCCATGACATACCGCAATTTTACACAAGACCAAATGCGCTGGTAATCAGGCAGTGTCAACATGGGAATCGAGGAGATAGCTGCCATTTTTTTGTGTATACTCATCACAGATGCAAAAGAAGAGAAAAACAATATTGGATACATCCATTAGTTGATAGATCCTTGAAAGGCATTTTTGTGATTTTTATAACAATCTTAGGAAGTGCAAAAATACATTTTTCAATTATTTAAGAATGTCAGTGAAATCATTTTATGAACTTTTGGAGACAATGAGAGAATATATAAGCAAAGTCGATACGACCTTCAGAAAGTGCATTTCGCCAGAAGAGAAGATTGTAACAATAAGCTGAGTATACAAAATCAATAAATCAAATTGTTACCATGAGGGTGTTATACTTCATAGAGAGGACTGAGGAGGAGAAACAATTCCAATATATTTATAATTTTTAAATATGTCACATAATAAAACATAACACAACACAACACAATGTAATATCATGTAATTATAGCGATGCTCAGTAACAGTTTTAGGAGCACACAAAAAAGGGCTTTGACAAGGCTCGAGTATCACTGTGAAATAGGGTGGGTGTATTCAGTGGGTACAAGAAGATATGTATACTTTGCATAATTCAATGGTATGTCTATAAAATATTATATAAATGTATGCCACTGCAGAACACTCGCCTAATCATTTTATTACAAATAATTCAGTTGTAGTAAAAATTTGTGAATGTTATATATATAATTTACTAGCTGACCCGGCAAACGTTGTTTTGCTGTGTCACTGGGAGACACCTGGTGGGAATAAATTGTAACCTAAATCGATAAATGATCGATGATAATTGATCAGTTATCGACCTAGGGTAAAATTTATTAAATTACTAATATCGCTATAAAAAAATAAGGGTTGGTGGTAGAAGGGTGAAAATTTAGGAGGGTATGTATTTTTTGATGTCACATCATAAAAAAATAAAAAATTAAAATTTTGTTCAAACAATAAAAAAAAATTGTTTGGGGGTGGCCACCCTTATTATTTAGGGGTGTAAAAAATAGATATAAATCTATTCTCAGACCTACCGAGTACACATAAAAAATTTCATAAAAATCGGTCCAGCCGTTTTGGAGGAGTTCAGTGACTAACACTGTGACGGGAGAATTTTATATATTAGATAATAAAAAATATCATAAATATTTCAAAAGTGTATGTAAACCATGATGAAAATGACAAATAAGTAACACAACATACAACAAAGTAGTATATGTTAGATATTCAACAGCAAATCATACAGGTAACAATATTAGAATATCGTAATAACCAATCTCATATGTCGAGACATGAATATTAAATTGTCAGTATAATTCTAATAGCTGAGAACCCATTTCTGACGAGCTGCTACTCATATCTTCACTTTGAGGAGATAATGTCTGGACCAGGACTTTGAATGAAGTATTGCCGTTATTGATGCAATATCACTTGACTTAGAGCAGCACACCCCGCAGAATTAGATGCGTGCTATAGTAGAGAAGTTNAGAGCAGCACACCCCGCAGAATTAGATGCGTGCTATAGTAGAGAAGTTCTCTGTTCAAAAATTGATGTAGTCTCATAGATGCAACTGGAGGTCGGAATAGCAGATTGATTACATGAGATGACACCTGGGCTATGTAAACGAAGTGCCTGCTGGCATACCTTACTGAATGGGCAGCTATAGTCGGTTCATGACTGGAAGAGACTTTCTTGAAGCCCTGCTTAAGATCTACTTTCAAGCCCATATTGTATCCTTCAGCCAAAGGGTAAACAAACATTGCCATGTGTCAGTCACATGGCAATGTTTACATGCAATGTTTACATTCCACTGTGTGTGTGTACATGTGTTCGTACATGCACATACCCATCATAAAAGTAATGTATATATTATTAATGGATATTCCACAAGCGTAAAGTTTTTAATCTTGAGAATTTCACACAAAAGAATATGTGATGCAAGCGAAAAACATTTCATTATATAAACCCAAAATGTGAGTATTAAAAATTAGATGTTTCGTGTGCGTGCCTATGTGTGTGTGTCTCTCTCTCTCTCTCTCTCTCTCTTTCCTCTCTCTCTGTGTGTGTGTATAGGTTTGATTTTGACTGGGGGATTGGGTGGGGGAGAAAAACTTTCACTTTGATTACATATTATAGACACAATACTTTGCAATGAAATGTGTCAACATTCAAGGAGTCCATNNTCTCTCTCTCTCTGTGTGTGTGTGTGTGTATAGGTTTGATTTTGACTGGGGGATTGGGTGGGGGAGAAAAACTTTCACTTTGATTACATATTATAGACACAATACTTTGCAATGAAATGTGTCAACATTCAAGAAGTCCATCCAACAACATTAACATGGCAACGCCAATCTCTCATAAGCCCCCGGATGGGCGTGATGTAGAGAATTTGTGCGATTCTTGTTTAACCTAATATTTCATTTATCAGTTTTTTTTATACTGATATCAGCACTTTATTATTTGATTTTTCATAACGTATGACTTTAATTTGTGCTAACCTTCTCGTACAGATTCCTTTTGCTTTTGAAATCTGTATAAGAGATTACTCATAGTGCGTTCTAACGTGTTTAATATTTTTCAAATTTATTTCAGGTTTGCTTAAAATTTTATTTACTGTATTTTACGTTGTATGTTGCGGTAGTTTTTGTGTGCAGTCATGAGTTCTAGCAAGGTGAATAAAAGAGAAGTCACCAACGCCAACAGGACATCATTAACCTCACCGAATCGTTGTATTCACTAATTAGCTGAGGGGAAATGAAACCCTGCAACGTCGCGGAAAGAGTGGCAGAAATGTTGAAACTCTCCAAATCTACAGTGCTAAGGTATGTTAAAATATCTGTAGTATTAACCATTGCGTTTGCAAGTTGTGTGTGTTAAGATCAATTACGTTGGCCCACGAAATGTGTTTACAAGAACATAAAGAAAATTTGTTAATAACTTGATAACGTCGTCGAACGTTGTCTACGTGTATTTTTAACGTTTTATTTTGGTAATTATTAAGTTTATAGGGTTTCCTGTAAAAATAAAAATAATTCATTGAAAATCTTATATTTCCACTCTGCTAATGATGCAGAACACGAATATACGAGGGGCATTAACGTCCGACTAATTTCGTAATATGTGCCCACCTAACCTAACAGAACCTAACCCCACGATGAGTGAATCACTATTTTACATTTTTTAACTAACCTAGGATTGTAGGGTTATATAGTAACCAATACCTGCCACCTATTAAACTAACCTAAACTAACACACGGCAGAGCATATCACATTGTCACACATCATTTGTAAACAAACCCTTGTATGTTTTTGGTATCAGTAACTGTAGTTGACCCAGTAACTGAATTATGGTCCTTTTTAAATTATGCAAATTAGGTTGGCTATGTAGCACTGAAAGTGAAAAATATGACACTGATAATTTACAATAACTAAAAGACAATGGCTGTAGAACAGTGGTGTTGGGGAAATGCATTAATACACAATTGTTTTCTTAAAAGATTATGACTGCGATTTCATCGATTACGATGTCCTCTCATGTTTAGTGAAGTGATACAGATATGTTTAATAGTAGGGGAAGTTCCAGTTATATCGACTGTAATCTATTTAGTGACGTATAACAATGGCAATTAATGCCGCAATGTAACTTATAAATACAAAACAAGCTCCTTCTTCAGAATCTTAAAATGCACCATCTCTCCATAACCTATATAAAATTAATTGACTATAACAAACTCACTATAGAGGCAATTTTCCTTACCATTGTCAGTTGTCTTTATAATAAATTTCCACTGTATATATTGGGTTGTTTATGAAGAATCCCTCGCAGGGGTACACAAATTCCAACACAAAGTAGTTTTTATTTTTAATTACACATTGTAATACCACCTTTTGGTTAGGTGATTCATACACTCACATTTGAGTCTATATAACCCTACAATCCTAGGTTAGTGTAAAACCCAACAATCCTAGGTTAGTTTAAAAATGTAAAATAGTGATTCACCCATCGTGGGGATAGGTTCTGTTAGGTTAGGTGGGCACATGTTACGAAATTAGTCGGACGTTAATGCCCGTCGTATATTCGTGTTCTGCATCATTAGTGGAGTGGAAATATACCATTTTCCGTGAAATTATTGTTATTTTTTTTACAGAAAAGCCCCCTAAACTTAATAATTACCCAAATAAAACGTTAAAAAGACACGTAGACAACGTTCGACGATGTTATCAAGTTATTAACAAATTTTCTTTATGTTCTTGTAAACACATTTCGTAGGCCAACATAATTGACCTTAGCACACACAACTTGCAAACGCAATGGTTAATACTACATATATTTTAACATACCTTAGAACTGTGGATCTGAAGCGTTTCAACATTTCTGCCGCTCTTTCCGCGACGTTGCAGGGTTTCATTTCCCCTCGCCTAATTAGGGAATACAACGATTCGGTGAGGTTAATGATGTCCTGTTGGCGTTGGTGACTTATCTTTTATTCACCTTGCTAGAACTCATGACTGCACACAAAAACTACCGCAACATATAACGTAAAATACAATAAATAAAATTTTAAGCAAACCTGAAATAAATTTAAAAAATATTAAACACGTGAGAACGCACTACGAGTAATCTCTTATACAGGTATCAGAAACGAAAGAAATCGGCACAACGAGAAATAATAAAGAGAGGATATTAGTAAAAAAAAAAATAAACCAGTAAATGAATTATTATTGGTTAAACAAGATAATCGCACCATTTCTCTGGCACGTGTGTCGACCACATCTCGCCAACAACACACGGAACGAAGGTTTGTAAACAAATGGCCGCTCTACTTTCACCTTGAGCGTGATCTTGTGAGTATGCAAGAAACATTGAAATCAAAGTACGTTAGTACCACGTCATTAATAATTGGCATAATAATATACAAGCCTTTTCGAAACCCATTTGTAAGCGATAAATTAACAATTACGTTAAAACTTTAAAACTATTTCCTCTCTTTGTGCTGGCAACCTAACGGCATAACTGTATCCGCGCTCGCCGCTGTTTGTAATGTTATATGCGTGTAGCTAACGGCTAGGGTGTTTTTTCAAAGGTTGATTTTCAAAAGTTTCTTTCAGTCGTGAACGGACTATAGGAAGCATTACCTAAAACGCACCCCTGTAGTAGAGCTGACTGAATGACTTTCATGATTTCCATTTTTGTAGCCAGCATCAAATGAGGTGGCACCTGATTGAGTGGTATATATATATATAAAAGTATGAAACTTTCGTTATACATATATAATTTTGTGTTTTGGAAGAAATAAAAAAAAAAGACTTATTAATTATTGAAAAGAAATTTCACTATTGGAATATACTTTATCTTGTGACTGTATGTACTGTTATTTAGGAATCATATTTAAAAAGGCTGTGTAAATGACGCCATTTCAATTTTGTCTGATTTTAAATATTTCCCTTTTTGTTCAGTACTTCAACTGATATACCCACTGAGTAAAAACTCATCTTATTTTGTGTTTCTATTTCATTAAGTGTTCTAAAACTGAGAGTAAAACGTTCTGTATTATTATCCTTAATACATTTGTTACTCTTCTTATATTACTGATACTATTGTTACTCAATGACTTTACTGTTAAACACACAGTTTGTTCAGTACAATATTTTAACATTTAGCATATACAGGAATGCAAGAGTTATGTGTATTGGGTGTTGTAATGATGCAGTATCATAAATTTTCGGGATATGCGGTTCATTTTCTTTCGCTTTGCCAGGCGTCGTAAAATTATCGGGTTTGAAATGAAAGCAGTGGGAGTATCTTTATCAGGCATCCGTTTGCCGTTTCGAAAGTCGTAGTTTTAATTTAGCGTCAGCAGCATTGGAGACAGAAGGTTTCTGAACTGCGTCGACAGTTTTTGTTCTAGAAGTTTGATTATCTTTTACTATGATGCAGTGTGGATAGCGTGGGAAGGGCGTGCGTGGCGACACACGCTATGCCCATATTTGGTTGCGTTTGATGCTTTGAGGAGGAGGGGGTGGATAGGCACGCTGTGACAAATACTTGTGTGCCTGTCGCCGTCGAGCAGTTGACACTCCGTGCTCCAGCAGTTGACAACCAGTGACTCGCTGAGGCCGCGTCGGGCGCGGCAAATAGCCCCCACACCGGCAACTTTATTCTGCTCATTTAATTCTCAGCCTGTGTGGGAGGTCGCTGCCTCTGTATTTTCTTGCGATGCAAGTTTGCAAGGCAAAAATGAATAGTCAATAAATTACTGTGGAGCTGCTCTGTACTTGTATATTTATCTGTGATCCTGTTCGTACTCGATACACCTAAAGATTGTATGCGAACTGTTCCAATTGATTAATAAATAAAAGTATATAACAATTAAACCGGAACTTGACATTATTTTATTGGCGCCTTTTTAAAGAGTTTCATGCTTCTACCCAACTGAGCTAACCGAGTAGTAATTTCCATTCATCATACTTTGACGAGCAACATTACAGTGTTTTAGATTTATAAAATAAGAAATAAATTATGACAAAATGGTACAACTAAAATATGAAAGTACTGCAAAGTGATTCCCATAGCACAAAAAACATGTGCCTTACTAAGACATTAACTGCACAAATTGTTAGGGAGGAATCTTATTTAAGAGAATGATAGTGTTTATGCCAATTCTGTGGTTTTTTAGTTGAAAGGTTTCTACGTTTCTTATTCTTACAGTAATGTTATTTACAGCCCACTTTAACAAATATTTAAAGTTTTACTATTTTTTTATAATCAACAGTGTTCTAAGCTAAAGAAGGCTTACATTTATAAAAGTCACCTGCTGAGTAAAGGAATTCAAGTAAGTTACTTCAAAATTAACACCTACTTACATTTCCTTTGAAAGTAACGAAAAGTATTTAGTTACTTTATCCACTAAAGTAAATTAATTAACTGAAGTTATTTTTAAAATTTAACATACCCAACACAGGAATATGAAGAGCATTACATTTTCTTGCAACATTCAATAATTGGAGACAGCATTATAACGCTGTACTTGACTGATTAAAAAATATTTTTAAAGTAAATTAATAATATATTATCTATAAGCTCTACCTATTAAAATTACTATAGTACTTCTTACACCGTATATATGGTGCCAAGACTGTCTATATTATCACCCAATCTTGAAGGATAAGAGTTAGGCATAACAGCCAAGTATGATAGACTGGTACGACTCCAAAAAAAATTCATTAAAGAAAATGCACAATATTTTTGTATTGATTTGTTAATAGTAAATCATGCTGAAAATCTAATTAGGGAGTGACTTTCATGATAATGTAATCTAACTTAACTGTAACAATATGCAATACATTCATGCTTTATTCAATATTCAAATTCTATACCTTCCACACAATGAAACTACATAAAAATTACTACGCCATACAAGTCAGAATAATATTTTGTTACAAAAAATAAAACTGTCCACTTCTCAGCTCAAGATGAAGATTTCTATTCTAATGTTTGTGGTACAAATAATTTAGTTTTGGAAGAATACACAGTGACACTAGGGGCAAAGTTTCAGAGCATAACTGCAGCAGTCTGATGACACTATGGGTAACACCGTGACAATAACACGAAGCCCACTGGAAACTGTAATTGTTTGTACTAAAGACAGATATTGTAAAGAATTAATAACGTATAACTTAAAATTTTATACGGATAACAGTTATTGCACTTGAAGCTATAATTTTTAAAACTAACACATAATGTAAACAATATTTAGCCATATTAAGCCAACTATCTTTTGCATACTACAAACTTACATATTTTATAAATTACTTGTGTTTTTGGGAAAGCTCCATGCAAAAACTTCTTATTGGCATTCTCTCATCTTCAGAAAACATACTACTGAAAAATTCTATGAGAATGTTAAAAATGCTAGCTGTCATGAAGCAATAATGCAACTATATTTATTGTAACCATCTGTAGAAATTTCATTACAATTTTTTAATTTGCCCTTCTGTAACAGAGTTTTGCGTTCAATATTGCTTGTAGATATACTATTTCAGTACAAAATATGGACAGCTCCACATCTTTGATACCATGCATGAGAATACACTCCACGACTTGCGTTCAAGATACATGTAAAAAAAAAGTAAATTGGTATAACGTTGTACCCTCATGCACATCAAATGCAGAGATATCAAAAATGAATATAGATTATACGTAACAACATGTAAAAAGCTGTTCACGGTAAGTAAGCACATTTGAAAGCAGTGCCTAATTTATACTTTCCGCCCACTGCATATTCCTCCTCTACATGTCAATATAAACATCACCATGTGACATGTCCACATCAGCTGTTTATAAACTTACTGTATCTACTCAATAAAAAGCAACAATGCAACAACATCTGACATGTAACAAATAACAGTCCAAATACATACACATTAGTTAGTTGGAGTAATGAAGTAAATTTGTGAATATAGTTGATTTACATATTACTGCCGTTATGGCATGATCAACCTTTCCACNTGCCATTATGGCATGATCAACCTTTCCACATGAGCACAAAAAAAAGCTAATTTATTTTATTTAGGATGTCAACTGAGATAACACAAAGAATAAACATTGCTCCCATTTTTTTCTCATCTCATCGGCTAGCACAATAAGAGTACACTCATGTAGACCTATAAATGAAGCGGTTATCAACTCGTATAGCAGTTGTCATAAATCATGGTCATATGTCAGAAAATTTGTTTTTATTAATAATTATTTACAATTAGGTAAAAGAAAATCTGTTTGCATTTATGTACTTTCAAATGATTGTGTTCTTATTTTGTCCGTATGTAGAATGTTACAAAATAATTCTTTGTGGCATAACAATATTTGTAGGCCTGGCAGAATTCCCACTATGAAATGTGTAACTTTATTTTACAAGTTATTGTAAATAAATATTGTAATACAAATGCTACAANCAGAATTCCCACTATGAAATGTGTAACTTTATTTTACAAGTTATTGTAAATAAATATTGTAATACAAATGCTACAACATGCCCTGTGGTGATTTTGTATTGTTTGTCCTCGAGTAGGGAATGAAGTTACAGTAGAACCCGCTTATAAGGTTCCCGTTTAAAAGGTTTTCCCGCCTATAATGCACGATTTTTCTAGTCCNCAGAATTCCCACTATGAAATGTGTAACTTTATTTTACAAGTTATTGTAAATAAATATTGTAATACAAATGCTACAATATGCCCTGTGGTGATTTTGTATTGTCTGTCCTCGAGTAGGGAATGAAGTTAATATGCTCATAAATGCCTAGAAAACTGCCAATGCCGGTCCTTATTAAGACCATTTTTAGAGTTCCCATTAATTNTAAGGTTTTCCTGCTTATAGTGTCACTTTCTTGTGGACCCCTGAAGAACCTTATAAGAGGGTTCCACTGTAATATGCTCATAAATGCCTAGAAAACTGCCAATGCCGGTCCTTATTAAGACCATTTTTAGAGTTCCCATTAATTNTTAATATGCTCATAAATGCCTAGAAAACTGCCAATGCCGGTCCTTATTAAGACCATTTTTAGAGTTCCCATTAATTATGAAAAATAACTTTTTCAACTGAGAATGTGGTCATTATTAAGTTCTGAAGGAAAACTATCTTATTGCCATGCCGCAAAAATTGAGATGTGTCGTGAGCGAGCCTTTAATAGCATACGTGTCGTGAGCATGCCTTTAGTAGCATACAAACAGGTTAACTAAACATACAAACAGGCTACTTAATACAAAGTTTATTATGCGTTTATCATGATTCTCACTCTCAGGTTTCTTATTGAATAATACTTCTGGGTTNTGATTCTCACTCTCAGGTTTCTTATTGAATAATACTTCTGGGTTTATTTCACAATATTTGGTGAACCTCTTGATTATTTTACACAGAGAATTAGGCCTAGGATAAAAATTAACTACCCCCTATTTATCTAAAACAAAAATCCTACATGGTACCATGATACACAAAATGTTATATACAAAATTACATAAGTCAGCTGTTTAAAAAGTAAATTAAACAAAAAACACACACTGTTTTATTTTGGAGCACAACATAATGTTGTTAATCAGAACGGATGAAAAAAATATTTAATTTATTTTGCTTTGTAAAATAAAAATTGATTCAGTCTATGAATATNGTTAATCAGAACGGATGAAAAAAATATTTAATTTATTTTGCTTTGTAAAATAAAAATTGATTCAGTCTATGAATATACGTAAACATTTTACAGGTACACAAAACTTAAAATACAGGCCAATAAATAAAGAAAACAAGACATAAACATTATCACACATTAATGCATGAACTGCTTATGTATGTCATATCAAACTAAAAGTCTGGCTACACGTGTTCTTTACCCACTCATGGCAGCTAACTTTTATCTTCCTCCACTGCAATCCTGTTTTGCTGTTACATGATATAATGAACTCCCTTTCGTTTGTGAGAGTAAAATCACTTTTGTCTCTNACTGCAATCCTGTTTTGCTGTTACATGATATAATGAACTCCCTTTCGTTTGTGAGAGTAAAATCACTTTTGTCTCTAGCCCATTTACTTCTTTTTAGAAGTAGTCCTTTTCGGTACTCTCTCCCATCAACATATTTTCTAGGCGCCATTCCAACAAAATTTAAATATATATTNGAAGTAGTCCTTTTCGGTACTCTCTCCCATCAACATATTTTCTAGGCGCCATTCCAACAAAATTTAAATATATATTTTTATAATATGAAAGAATAATGGCAAAACACATGTATGCAAAATCCCAACCACCCTAACATCTGCAAACACCTGTAGGCATGCACAGACTGTGTGGTCAGACATGGGCAGTAAGCGACTGAGATATGGCAATGCTGGGTGGACAGTTGGTCGGCCCCAAGCTCCCTTGGGAGACTGTTTCGAGTAGGCGCCACCAGGGAGGGAGGGAGTTGTTCTAGGAAGATGTTCCAGACACATTGGCGCCGAGAATACTGTGGGTTACATCTGATATATTTTGGAATGCTAGGTGCACAGAAAACATAATATACAGAAAACCCACCCAGATGATGTATTTTGGGGAAGAATTCAAACTTTGAACCTATAAGGAAAAAGTAATACTTCAGTGCACACAGTGAAAGTAATTTTTTTAACTAACTCAATAAATTTGAATACTTATGAGGTAACAAAAAAAATTGTGTTTTTTTAGAATATTAAAGCTTTTCTTTCAAAGTATTATTGGAAATAATAAATATTTCAATAGAACAACTTTTGTACTATGCTGAGCATGAACTTTCCAAGTCAATAAGTTTAGTATTTGGGTACGTTTTCAAACAATAAATGTTTAATATATGATACCCTGTAAATAAAAAAAAAACCCTTAATTTACTTGTTTGCAATTTTGTGAATAAAATCTGTTATAAAACAAAAAAATAAATTTTAAAGATGTAACTAGCACCCGTAACTTNGTTTGCAATTTTGTGAATAAAATCTGTTATAAAACAAAAAAATAAATTTTAAAGATGTAACTAGCACCCGTAACTTCCTTCAAGACATCTGCATTGCGTTGTTTGCTTAATTGGTTAAATCTGCACTAAAATAATGAACTAAAACTATCTTCCTACTTAAATTAGAGCACAATAGTCATATAACTATTATCTATTTTTGCTATGTTGTTGTATTCTGTTGTTTAATGTTGAAATGGAACACNATAACTATTATCTATTTTTGCTATGTTGTTGTATTCTGTTGTTTAATGTTGAAATGGAACACTGTGGTTTTAAAGAAGCAGCTATGGCTTTCTTAGCTTTCTTTAGGAATTCTGCACTAAAATTTTGTTCATAATGTAAGCCCGATTTCCTGCTTTTCAAAACCGAAATTGATTCTATAGTGTCATTAGACATGGAGGATCTGAACTAGGTGCTGTTTTTTTCCACCTAACATAAAACACGCTCACATTCTGCATTGATGTGTGGCATGGACAGGATGGAAAACATTATTCTACATATTCTATTGTATTTTAAAATGCCATCAACACCACAAATCCTGGATNGTTTGCAATTTTGTGAATAAAATCTGTTATAAAACAAAAAAATAAATTTTAAAGATGTAACTAGCACCCGTAACTTTCTCCAAGACATCTGCATTGCGTTGTTTGCTTAATTGGCTAAATCTGCACTAAAATAATGAACTAAAACTATCTTGCTACTTAAGTTAGAGCATTATGAAGTCATACAACTATTATCCATTTTTGCTATGTTGTTGTATTCTGCAGTTTACATTGAAATGGAACACTGTAGTTTTAAAGAAGCAGCTATGGCTTTCTTTAGGAATTCTGCACTAAAATTTTGTTCATAACATAAGCCTGATTTCCTGCTTTTCAAAACCGAAATTCACTCTATAGTGTTATTAGACATGGAGGATCTGAACTGGGTCCTGTTTTTTTCCACCTAACTTAAAACACGCTCACATTCTGCATTGATGTGTTGAATGGACAGGATGGAAAACATTATTCTACATATTCTATTGTATTTTAAAATGCCATCAACACCACAAATCCTGGATAACTTGGCCCACTTAACATCAACACTACCTCCTATAGCACTAAGGGCTGAAATGTAGTCTATCTGAAGAGTTGAGAATTGTTTTTCAGTTTTGTTCATAGCTGCATCCCTAGTTTCACCTTCTTGTACAGGCAAAATCAAGGGAAACGAATCCACAAAGTAGGGAACAGAAGAAAAGTTGGCATTTTCGAGATTATTCACTCTTGCCACAGCTGCATTTTTCATGGGAAATTTGTGAACAATGTAGCTACATGCTGTAACAAAATAGGTCCTGACAGATGCAAAGAAAACTACTTTTTCCTTTTCTTCAGTGTTGTCACAATGTTTGATGCTTTACTTCCTATTACTAATTCGGTGTCGTCTTTCTGATTCTGAATAGAGTGATAGTTCACTTCAAATAATGAGCAACTTTTCACAGCTTTTGCATTCACAAAATTTGATAGCAATGCTTTTAGAAAATCCAGCAACAGTTCTCTCAAAATATGAATGTGTAGAGATGCTGACTGAAGAATTACATTCAGTTTTTCAAATGTTAGGAAGACACCTAGAAGAAATGAACAAAATGCTTTATTTAGGTCAGAAGAAAGGAACCTAAATAGTTTTTCTTCCAGATTTACAAAAGGACTTGTATTCTTCAGAATAGGAGCATCACTGTTTGCTGATGTCAAAGTAATTCTCTTTTTGCTGGAATCAGTAGGAGAACACAAATTCTTCCTTTTCTCATTTATGTTTTTCTGACATATCCCATCACAGGTTGAACAGGATGATGATTGTAGTTTGAGAATTTTGTAATAGGTGAGACTCTAAGATGAAGGTTTCTCATTTACAACCTCTCCCTTCAAGAAACTAAGCAATGGTTCCCACTGTTCAAAAACCCTCAACAAACATCTTCCAAGAGAAAGCCATCTTGAACAGACATGCTTGAGTATTTTCTTTGCTTCTGTATCATGGAGCTCTTGAAGTTTTTGAAACTTTTCTTTTCTCTTTGAACTTTTTTCCAAATAATAAAAAATGTCCACAAGAATCTCATCAACAATTACTGGCAAAGCAGATACAAGATACAGCCTTTTCTATAGATATATTTATCAGGTGACAAATGCAACCAACCACAATAAGCCCAGGGTGTTTCTTTTTCAACACTGTTGCTACACCATTTTTATGGCCAACAATTACAGCCGCATTATCTGCACAAAAAGCCATACAGTGTTCAACAGGAATGTTATTGCATTCAAGCTGTGCAAGCACTAAATTACCTATATTCCATCCAGTAGAATCCCCTTCCAAGGCAGGGGTAGAAAGAACAGAGTTCACAATTTTCCCCTGTGCATCATCGTAAAAAGTCACTACAATGGGATACAACTTTGAATTGGTGTCGTTGCTTCCATCAATTGAAACACAAAACGGTGCATTCTGCAAACATTGTACTACACTAGATTTTGCACCAGAAGCCATTTCCTTTATAATTGCTAAGGTTTTTGTACAGCCACATCCATACTTCTTTGCAATTTCTGAGTCAGGAACATTTTTTTAGTAGCAAACGTGCATGATCTGCGCAGTTAGGGGAATATTGCGCTCTACCAAAAAAGAAGCAAACAAGCATTCTGCTCACGTAACGTCCGAATCTGCATTTCCAGGTTTCGCAAAGAACTTAGAAATCCTCCGATTTTCTTCCTGGTACTTTATGTTGGCGACATGCTTTGCGCTTTTAACGTGTACACTTACATCAGTTTTCCCACCATGTGAAATGTTTATGTCGCATCGGCACATACTACAAAAGCCAAACCTATCGCCCTTGTCTGATTTTAGAATACATGGAAACACTACACTGTATGATTCTTGAAATGTCTGGTAGTAATACTGCTTTTTTCTACTCATCTTTGGTTTTAAACTTTGCAGAGTCAACAATAAGTAACCTATCAAGACCTCACAAAAACATGGCAGGCAGGAGATATAATATATACCACATTGTAATCACATTTCATACATACTTACATACAGCTTTAATCGCACACTGTATAAAAATCCTTTAACATGTGTTTCAACTAGACTTCAAATTGAAACAGTTCACAGTAAAATCAATGTCCACACGTATTCGTATTCGCAAACAAATCTGGTAGCTATCAAAAACTCCAGACAGAAAAATGCAACTCCAACAAACAATAGATATGCAAAAATCGATTGTCGCCCTATTGTAACGTGATTGCTTGGATGCAGGCAAAATTAGTATCAATTTATATTGTCACAACACTACAATTTCCATGCTTTAACGTAAAATAATCGCAAAAATTATTTTTTACTGAATCAACTAACTAAAAATTGGAAGAATGTACATATTTCCGGAAAACACGATATGGCAGCTTTTTCCGGAAGACTTCCGGAAAAATCGGAAAGGTTGGCAGGTATGCACGAGGCATCTCATGTTGACGAGTGCAGTAGAAAATTTGTCCTGTTTTGATACTAACATAGTTTCAACAAATTCACCGGGTACTGGATACAACTTAAGTATTTCATCACACCAAATTTACAACCCCCTCAACCACATAAAGCTAAGCGCCAAATGCATTTACTTTATTAACAAATTATAAGGTGATTTCAGTCGCTTTGACTAGAGCCTGAACCCCCTCGGTTATGTGCCTTAACTTCGCTTCCTGAAGCTTGAAATTAATGAGGAATCCCTTGAAGCCCATCACTGGTAGAAAAAAAAAATTTTAAGAGCAACAAAAACTGAAATAACTAAGGCACTCTGGCAAATATTATGTTATGTAACCCGGATTTAGAGTATAAGTATCTTTATCAACGAAGGTATACAAACAAGCATTTAACACAGCAGGAGACAAAGAGATGAAAAGCGCTGAATGGACATTCAACAGCATGAAAATAACTTCATCTTCGTTCCTTGCAAAGATGTTTTTGTGGTGAATGAATTTTAATGGCTGCAGCAGTAGTTTCTGCCACGCATGGCAACATCTCCTTATACGTAGAACACATATACAAGCGAGAGAGAGAGAGAGAGACACACACACACACAAATTGCTAGTCTGAGTTCTACGCGGAAAATGTATCCAACCCTTGNCTGCAGCAGTAGTTTCTGCCACGCATGGCAACATCTCCTTATACGTAGAACACATATACAAGCGAGAGAGAGAGAGAGAGAGAGACACACACACACACAAATTGCTAGTCTGAGTTCTACGCGGAAAATGTATCCAACCCTTGGAGGACAAAAGTGTTAAATAAAAAGCTCATTGTACATAAATTCAGCCGGACAACTAACAAGAACACGACACGGGAAACTTACTCGGTCACAATTTTGACATCCACTGCTCTTCCCTGCAGCAGGACCTAATTCCAGAACAATTTTATATTTGCACTTCCACACGCAAGCACGAGTATATAGCACATCACAACAGTTATTAGGCTTAGAAAGTTACACAACACAAACTGTTATTGCAAGATACATTTATTACATATCTAGTAAATGCACTAATATAATTTGGTACTGCTTTCATACATGCGATTTTACCATCACTTGTGGATTTTTAATTGATCAGAATGCAACATGAAGCAAACTGTGCAATTGACTATATATTTTATTAATAGCCAGGTGAACAAAGTAAAAAATCATCCGGATTTCATAAAAGTTACAAGAAATTATGAAAAATATACATTTTAATGATGCGTAATTCTTCGCAAGTTTTGCTTTCCTTGTTAAAAGTTTTGGATTTCCTAGACGACACATCCCATAGCATTCAATATTAATCAATACTTAGATGGTTTATTTCTTGAACATGCATTAGCAGCACAAAAATTGCTTGCCTGTAAATGCCTTTGGTACACTCGCTTGCTAATAATGAACACTTGCACATACAACATTCATAAATGTGATCAAGCATCCTCTCAAAGTAGAACTACTATATTATTACCATGGCACAAAACTTCCAGTCAGAACACCACTGGCAACCAAATATTTGAGGCAGGTGACTAGAAAATACAGTGAATCCTTTACTTTACGGACAATATGAGAAATGGTCCATCCATTGTTGCCAATCGCTTGGTATTGCTGAGTAAAATTCATAACAGTTGCTTGGTTAGTAAAAGCAAGCATAAAAAAACCAGCAAGTTACATCTATTATATAATTTTCATCCGTGTAACATGAAGTACTGTCCAATTATTATTTTTAATATTCATAACCAGAGAATGTGCCATCCTATTTTAGCGCAATAGCACAATTGGCGATGGATGATGCATTTACAGAATCATAAATATAAAATTGTGGTGACGAAAGATTTACGTCTGTCTAGAGACTTCAGACATGAAATTTCATGCCCTGTTATTACAGTTTTTTTCTTTAACGGTTTAAATGGGATTAAACACAACATATATTTTTCCCAGTGAAACTATGTTTTTGCACTACTGCAGGTCTTCTTGCAAACATGCCTACAAATATTTTCACCACCTTTACACATGGTTACTAGCTGACTAAGAGGAAGAATTACCCATGTGGCAATTGTCTAGATATAACATCCCTCTCTCTTTTATGCCAAAATAAATAAACACTGTCACTTACTGTGTGGAGATCTCTTCTGAACAATATTAGTGCTATGAAACCAGAGATAATGCCAAATGGCGTCAGGCTGATTATTGCCAGCAGTTTGCCCAGCCAGTCTCCTGAAAAAAAAAAAAAACAATGCAATTCCTTTACTAACAGGAAATTCTACAAAATTTTACTATAACTGAGCACTTCCGAAATCAACCTGTCAAAAAAGTCACCGCTCCTACATGCATACATTTGAACAGACACACTGACCAGCATGCACCAGTAAAGTTGATTAACAACAGAAAGAAAGTAGCTCAACGTATTTTTTAATTCATAAAAGTGTAAGAATCAGCCAGTTTGTAAATTGTTTACATTTATGACAATTTCATAATTTCACTTACTCGAAACATGTATAAAGTGATGAGACCCATGGCAATGTTAAATGCACATAACTTGGAAGAATACTCAATGTGAATACAAGTAGATCTTAAAAAGGACTTTCAAAAGTGCTCAATTTACCATGAACAGCCTTTATAATCATGGGATCATTAAAAAATGCTGAAGATATACGCCATTCTGAGCTCCCACTATACCTTTATATATTTACCCAAAAAAATACATACAAGTATACAGTAAAGCACCCCTTAACTGGAATTCCCACGAACAAAACTCCCCTTATCCGGAACTAATTAAAAAAAAAAAATTCAAACGTCGCAAAGTTGTGCCATAACTTTCCCGCCCTCGCAAGAGGTCTTTCGTTGCTCACACCAGACTAGCACGACAAAGAGACAGCCGGCCCAAGTGACACAGCTACAGCTACGCTGCATAATGACACAAGTGACAGTGACTAATGGCAATGTGCGACACACGCCGTTGGTTTTAGTGGTGCGACTTTCAGAATTTAGTATTCTAACGTGTTAGTGTACATGTACCGTATTTTGGCGTGTATAGACCGCAACATAAGTTTTTGATGAAAAATTAGGGATAATTAATATTTCAAGTATAGGCCGCACTGAATTTTTGTATTCCCGTAAATATTGCCGGACCTCATTGTGCTAGTGCGGCAACAGCAAACTATGGCAACGCCAAACTAATAAATTTGCCATTGAATGTTATCGTTGCCACGCAACCTGGCCTCCGCCTGCTGAAAAGTAGCAACAGCGCAGTATTCCGCGTAAATAAAACTTTTGTATTTATGTCAAAATGCCTTAACACTGCGTTTAAATTGCGGAACAGGTGCGCCGTGCGGCGTCACACACAGCTACTGCTGGCAGACTCATTCAACGAGAGAGAGAGAGAGAGAGAGAGAGAGACACACACAAAAAAGAGTTGGAAGGAGGGAGAAAGAATAGAAAGGGTCCGAGCAAGCTTGCTTGGTACTGGATGGCTGTTGTTGTGGTCAAGAGAAGGGGGTGGTGGTGGAAAGAAAGGACGCCAAGTGAGAGGGTGAAAGAAAAAAGAGAAAAGTGCGCAAGCTGAATGGCAGCTAGAGGTGATACAAAGCAGAACAGTCAAGGACAGGCAGGCTAAAGTATGCTGCGACCCATACCCTTTTAAACACACATGTTGAGCTATTCATTTCTTATTATTTTTTGACTTCCTTAGAAACTAAGTTAAAACATTACAGCGTATTGTTCGTTGACAAATTTCTGGACATGGTTTAGGGAAAAAAAAATGTTTTATGCCAATATCTCATAAATAACCTGCACCCCACTTTTTGTCTTTTTTTTCTGTAAAAATGTGCTGCCTATACACGCCGAAATGCAGTACTTTGTGAACTTGGTCTATAATACGTCAGCCCTGCTTTTGTAGATGTATGTCGTGCAGACGTGCCATGCAGTAAGGGAAAGACTGTCAACGGAATTGATTANCAGACGTGCCATGCAGTAAGGGAAAGACTGTCAACGGAATTGATTATGCATACTTCGGAAAGTTTTATGCACGTCAACACAAACTGTAACATGATATCCAGATCTCGCTTGCTCACACAGACAGTCATTAACACAGTGCAGGGAGATTTTTGACTCACATTTCATAAACAGTACGTAGTGTNCGCTTGCTCACACAGACAGTCATTAACACAGTGCAGGGAGATTTTTGACTCACATTTCATAAACAGTACGTAGTGTTTTTTTTAATGGTTTGGTAACTTTAAGGATAAAACTAATAATTTACACTCATCGATTTAAGTTACAATTATGTGCCACATCACATATACACGTGTTCAGACTAAAAATGTGTTATTTTTCACACCATCCCACCCTCATTTCCCATAACCGGAATTTTCCCTCAACCAGNTGTGTTATTTTTCACACCATCCCACCCTCATTTCCCATAACCGGAATTTTCCCTCAACCAGAATAGCCCTTCCCCCGACGATTCCGGTTGAGGGGGGCTCTACTGTACATGGTTTGTGGTTAAGCACTTCTGTGAACAACTTTTGAAATAATTCCCTACCAATAACTGCACGGCATAAATTTTAATAGTCATAAACCGGCGTGTTCTTAGTTAAATTTGCGGTAAAGTAGGAGAAACAGTTCAGTGTCTCAAGATTATACAAAATGTATAATATTTAAATCTGAAGACACTAAATTTATTCAATTTAATTTATGCCTGTAACAGTAAAAATTAGCACATTCCTCAGAGTCGCATGCATTTGATAGACATGTGGAGAAGAGTGTGTGTTCACAGCAGTGTTAGTTTTACATATGGCAGAAAAGCACAAAATGAGCAGAAAATTAAATGTAAACAGGGCTTTCAAAAATGCTTTTTAAACCTCAGACATACAATACTATAAAATGAGTGCTGAACTGAGTGAAATTGAACTAGTTTTCAGATTCTTTGGTTTTGTATGGTACTGGGATATGAACTTGCTATTAATTGTGTTCCAATCACACAAGAACATCTAACTTAACAAATACTATTACACTAAAATTTTGAATCCAACTCATGAACTTTCTATTAACTCTGAAGAGTAGTAAATGGTAATTTGGTACCCGTTTTCCTGGTTGAAAGAGACTGAGTTAGGAACGTGCACATTTGGTTGGTTTTTTGTTTGTTGGCTGTGTCTGGATCATGCGATGCCCTGAATGGGCGAGAGGTGGCATGAGCCAGACAGCCTGTCAGGAGTAGGGATGGGGTAGCAAGCTCTCTTGGGGGAGAGCTGGATGCCTCGGTCCAGTTACATAAATTTTCGGAACTTGTGAGAGTGGAGACACGCTCTGGTGCGTCCGAATAACTAGTTTCACCTGCACCGGCAAGCACCCACGACAGGTATCTCTATTTATCTTTTTAGGATTGATCACAACTACTAGCTAAATTGTTTTCCCGCATGTGCAGGTCATCAGAATGTCAGGAAGGGACGAAGTAACATTGCAAGGTTTAAGGGTATTTTGCTTTTCTATAAAAAAATTTACATTTTAAAGCCTTTTACTAACTTTTAATAATTGTAGTACATGTTTATTATGTTTTATTAATATTTTCCAAATATCTGTTTATCATTTTAATGGTTTTATAAACATTGTAATTTTTCAGGAATATTGTTGCATAATCAGAATAAAATTCAAATGTTCTGAAAAGTTTTTATCGACAGATGGTAAGAAAAATAACTTTCAGTAATTGTCAAACACCTAAGATCATAAAAAACATTCAGCTGGAGTTTGAATTCTAATAAATGGAAAAAATGGCATCGCTTACCACAGCTAACGACTTTGCTAACACAAAACTTATTTATTGTTATTTAAAAACCATTTCTCTTTGACACTTCTTCATATCATTTTTGCCACTTCCTAGGCAATTATAAATTCTATAAAGTCTCACTATGACTAGTAACGCAGCACATATGCCAGTGTGAGAGAATCATAAGAATATGTCAGTTTGTTCAAAAAGTGCTGCAACTCTCACCGTATGTGTGTCTATATATATATATATATATATATATATATATATATATATATATACGGACACACACAACACAGAATGAGTCACTGCACATGTTGCTTGCTTACAGCTGTGAGCACAGACACAGGTCCACTGCCACATGGTACTGGAAAACCTAACTTAATCATATTTGCAAATTATTTCTTGGCGTTTGTGTGTTACTTTCCATTGCATATGCTATATCACTGAATTCCTCTTTGCACGTACTTTCAGATGTAGTTGAAATAAATGTATGTTTCCAGTGGAAAAATCATATGTGATTTAATTATTTCTCTCCATACACGTGTTACGAATAGTCACTTTGCTGCAAATTACTTGCCCCCTTACGTAATTTCATTTAGTGAAAACCGCATTTCCTGATCTTTAACAATTCCGGAAATTTTGGGGGTGGCCACGTTAGGCGGACCACCCTGTATTTGTACATATATGTACGTATGCATGTGTGTGTGTGTGTGTGTTTCTCTCTGAAGTCAAATGCTGCAGAATGCCCTTCCTAAAGGTACACAAATCCTAGACAAGAATTTTGCTGTCTTCAGATGAAAACCTTCTGAAAAAGGAAAAATATATATATTCGCCAAGAAATGTACTGTACCTAGCACAGAACATCTTGGCCGTTCAAGGACACATATAAGTATGATACACAGCCGTCACAACCATGCACTTATTTTTTAACGAGGCACTCTTAGCCATGACAGCCATTCCGCACCCCGGCCGCCCAGTCGGCGGGGAAGAGGGATGACGCCCTCTCAACGCAGACATGACCAGCGCTCACCCAAGTTGACCAAAAACGAAGCCCTGATCTGATTCATAAGATCGCACCGAGCATGTCCTACCACAAGGCCTGAGATCCTAGTATTCAGTTTACCAAGCGTGTGGTCTAGCCGGAGCACTACCCACACCCCTAACGTCATCACAGGATGCTACCGGAGCAGGTGCTTGCTCACCGCCCGACTCTTCAAAAAGAGGGGGCCCTCTCCGAGCCTCCTCCAGCATGCGGAGTCCCACTAATGGGTTTTCCCATGCCCCAATGCCGGGGCCGCCACCCACGAGCAGGGAGACGCGGAGACTCTCTGAAAATTGGTGGGTACCGTCATCCTAGTCCGGTTTTATGCCCTGGTTTTTCGTCACAGAGAGCCGTGCTTGCCACGCCGGCCATAAAGCTCGCCCTGCTGACGTCAGACACTTGTCCTTTACTATACATAGAATTTCTTCACAGGGAAATTGCTGTTTTGGGCCCTGACGGCCCCAACTTTGCAGTTCAAGGACAGTCGATCAGCAGCGCACCTCCCACTGGCTGGTGTCAATAGCCTATCACGGCTGTGCGCTGTTGCCTAGTTCAAAGTGCTACAGTGACCACAGCGAGTCAAGCAAAATGTTTCTCAGATACACTCATAAAATAGTGAAAGATTTCATCAAAATTCAGTAAGTTTTTGCAAGAGGCTCATTTTGCTGAACAAGTAGGTGAAAATTCCAAGTCTGTATCTTTATCCGTTTGTGTTTTACATTATGGAATATGCATAACAGATGGCACAAACTCACGTCTATTTTCCAGAAAAAAGGATGTTATTCGTTCTGAGACGAAACCATATTTCATAGATATACTGAATGTTTCCACCATGCTTCATAAGCAGACAATAGCAGTCTTGACTTATGATTAGTTAACACGAGATAATGCATAGCGCAACTGCTGCTTCACAGTCCACAACAAATGTTGGTGTCTACTCTAGCATGTACCCGCAGTGGCCAGTAGTGCGACAAGCTTTGAACAATTCTGGCCGTTTTTCATTTGCGTATGTGTTAAATTTTCCTTGAAATTACAGCACTAAGTAAACCTTGTGTAGTTGTAAAAGAGAAGTTGTTCACAAACAAGGTCAACCTATAGTGCATTCTGTTTTTACTAAATTGTCAAACAAATAATTTCTCGAAAGTATAAATTTCAATCAAATTAACAGTTTGACAGCAAGGATGTGTGATGATGGTGAACGTACAGTACGACGGATATGCAAAGAAGGAGAGAGCAGCATTGCTTCTACGCCAACAGAAATATTTGTGCAACTAGAAAAAATTTGCCAGGAAAAGTTACATTTTGATGATTTTAACAGAGACTGTCTTCAAAGATTGGCTTTCAAATTTTATGATAAGGAAGAAAATTTTGGAGAAAAAAAATACGGCAGTTATGAAAGAGCTAATTAATTGGTTAATCGGTTTCAACAAGTTTCAGAGCAAGATTTTCGTAAGTGTCTGTTTTTGTTATAAGAAATCAAATTAAGGGTGGAATTTTGTAATGTAAAGGAATAACATTACAACTGCATGGACAGGAAGAGGAGCTTGTGCTGCCATTACAAGCTATAGTAAAAATATAAATTACTTTTTCTATGCTGTAAGTAAATAAAAATTATTACATATACATTTAACAGATATTGATAATATGTAAATGTAGGTGCGAAAATCTTTTTACTACGAACATAACAATTTTGCAGTTTGTCTGCACAGGCAGATTCCTAATATACAGCTAAACTTCCAAATATATTGAGTTGTGCTTTACCAATTTGTGTTTCTACTACATTCCAATGTTCCTCTTTGCATATAAAATTGTAATTTATACTAATACAACTAAGATTTCATGAGACCCATTTTATAACGTGATGGGCGCTTGATAAATGTGGTATAATTCAATGCATTAAATAACCTTCTGGAGTTATTACATTACACACATGAAAAATAAAAACATGTTACCCTTAAAAATTGCAAAATCATTTACAGTTTACATACAAATCATCCTAGTTATATAGCACAAATAATATTCTAAAACAAAGAAAATGCATACATAGTACCCTCAAATATAGGCTATTCACGGTAAAGTGATCACTTTGGAAAGCCCTCTCATTAAAAATAATAGTCAACAAGTATATATTTTATTTTAGCCTTAGACGCTAACTTCAGAGTGCGGTGGAATATACACACTGTGTTTCTTACTTACATGGCAATATTTATTTAAAAAGGTGGTTGAAAGATAAAAAATTACAAAGGAAAAAGTAACAAGGACATCAAAAGTGCTCACTTTACCGTGAACAGCCTACAAATAAATATACACAATATAACAAAAAACATATCTTCTTGTTCCTGAAATAAAATAAAAAAAGCCAACATAGTATACCCTCAATAAATAAATATATACAAATTCAAAATATTTTGTTTCTCAAATCAAGTTACATATCAACCATGACATTTAAAAGTCTTGCATACTTCCCACTTAAAAATTGAGAAAATGTTGTGCCTTGCAGTTGGCACTACTCACGTGGTGGCGTTGTCGCTTGCAGCTACGGAAACACACCAGCTAATGCTAATTCTGTATGTTGGTAGTGGTAATTTTTCAGCGTGTACAGTAGTAAATTTGGTGATAGCTTCTGGATTAAGCATCTGATTAGCTGTTATTTACATTAATTGCATGTCGTGGTACATGAACTGGAAATTGAAATGTTTGGTTCTGATTTTGCTGTCTGAGATTGCCACCTTGCGTATTACCTCGGTAATGATTCGGATTATGAATATACCGGCTAAACCATTACTACTATAGAAATTATTTTTCCTGTCATTGTAATTACTGTAACTGGGTACATGGGAGTTCTGAAAAATTTGCGTAGGGTAACCAAATTGTTGAAGCATTGGTAGGGGTGGGCTAGAATATGGATGCACACCCATTGTCCCAATCCATTGCGGGTGGATCATGATTGGCGGCGGTCATCCATTCGGACTTGGAGGCCAATCAACATTTATTTCATTATTAATTTTTTGATACTGGATTTTCTGGCCCTTCTTGTCCTTACACTGATAAGGGATATTGTCTCTGTACTTTTTTCTGTTGTTGCAGTACTGTTTTCTTTTCCTGTTTACGAACGTTAGTCAAACTGCAAAATGTGTATGTGTGGGTTTCTTGTAAAGCCTTGATTGTTGTTTCAGCATATTCACTTTGCGCTGCATCCTCGAGAGGCTGCCTCACATCATTGCATTACCCAAATGCTTGCCTTGTGTGCATGTTGAGGAGTTGTGGGGCTTGCTCATGCTGCCAGGCAGGGCATCAGTGAACACTGAACCATGGCAAAGACACCTTTGCCTGTATTTACCGCCCCACCGCTCGCAATCACAGCTCTTTCCTTTATTGCAATACACTGTATTGAGAGAAAACGTAAAAAGACACCGTTGGTAGGTGAGAGAGTTGTATCGTAAATGATTGGAATAAGAAAACAGACTAATGAGAGACATGGCATTTACACCTGTTGACACAGTTAGAAACTTCACTCGCATGACAGCAGAGGACATTGAATATATTGCTGCATTAATTGGAGCGAAAGTGGAAAGAATGGACACAATCACATGAGGGATGTGATAACAGTGAAGGAAAGGCTGGTCATAACGCTGAGATTCCTTGCTACTGGAGATTCATATACTATTCTGCAGTAACTGTTTAGTGTGTCGAAATTGGCAATTTCAAGAATTGTTGTGGAAGTGTGTGGTGCGATTAATGAGGAACTTCAGGAATTTGTAAACGTGAGGTGTTAATTGCAACTATTACCCTGAAGTATAACTATACTTATAATTTTACTGCGTACAGAGGAGAGTACATGTATGAGAGCAGACTCTAAACAATAATGTAATTTTTAAAAAACACATTAAACATGCATCCAACAAAAGTTCACTGGTTACAAATAGCACAAAGGCATAGGCCAGTTAAAACAAAATCTGCTAAAATGCCATTATTAATCAAGTGAAGTGTCAATATTTCATTATTCTCTTCCGCATGTACTGTGGATTGTTCTAATGCTCATGACGACGATGACCCAGTTTGTATGATCTCTTGAGGTATCTATCGTTCTTCAGATTGATTTGAGCACCCCTCAGATTAAAGAGATGTGTACACAGGCGATGGTGTAGTGTAGTGTATGCAAGGGATGATTGTGGTACGAACCGCTGTTGGTCATGGTAGTATGACATTCTTCCCTTGTCTGCCTCAAAAACTATGTTGTAGATAGCCCATCTGACTACCGCAAGTGTAGGTGCATCATACTTTCTCAAGTCATATGCTGTGTGTTGTCCAATTGAGAAGTACAGGTCGGTTGCTGAATTAATACTGGATTGTATCATAGTGAATGAGTCAGCCAGTACCTGGTTGTCCCCATCTTGATCCCCTTGTTTCTATTTGCATGTGATCCTTTTTTCCTGGGGACAGCCGAGGGTTGAGAATCTGATGGCGGAATTCGGATAAATTTGTGAACGGACTATCCGCCCATGTCCTGAGTAGCAACTGTGAAACAATTTCTTTGGCAAACTCTTCACTCATAGGAGAATTAAGGTGTACGTCAAACGTTTTGCTAAAATGTTCTAGCATTTTGCCGCATTTGAGTTTGTACTTCTCCAAGTAAAGCCTTGACCTCAAATTTCCCTGGATATAAGCACTCCAGTATTGGTCCGGTAAACTTTGTTGACACTGGTCAAAAGTGTGTACTTGGTCCTTTCCAAGTTCCCACCATAAAATGCAATTGATTTGAGGCTTATAACCATACATAAAAGTAATTCCTTTTCAGTTAAACCAAAAAATTTAGAATACTCCTCCAATTTCCATCAATACATTTGAGAGTTTTTAAAACAGTAGCCACGTGTATCCCCTCCAACTATTGCTTCGCCATATGATGTAGCATAGTGGCTGTAGGATTCAGGAAATAACTGGTAGGATGTGACAAGTTTTTGTGAGTAACTGTTTAAGTGTTAAATGTTGGAGTAGTTTCCCTCAAAGCGTTTAAAGTATGAACTGGTGTTTCCACAAATTTTTTAACTTTTTATTAACTTCCAGCATTTTTTCCTGCAAGTATTTACTCTATTTTTCAAAATTTTGTTTGGCAAAATTATAGGTGGCTTCAATTTGATTTAACCTACCATCAATGTGTCTTTCAAAATTTGTCAAATGGTTGTAGACATCTGCCAAAATATTAGCTGCGGGTACCTGAGAAGTAATATTAGGACTATTCTCAACCTGAGTTATCCTGGTTTCTAATCCAGTCATTTGTACTTCTAATGGATTGCAAGTACTTTCCAGATTTGTGTGCCACCTCTTAGCAAAAAACTCTACTGAATTTTTCACTTTAGCTACACTTGTTTTAGAAGCTGTGATCTGTTCTTCCGTGTAGTCAAGTGCATGTGTAATGTGTTCATCCACTAACTTCTAGGCTGTCCAAATTTCCTTGTAAAGTGTCAAATTTACTACACACACACACACAGTGGAATGTAAACATTGCCATGTGACTGCCACATGACAATGTTTGTTTACCTTTGGCGGAAGGATACGAAATGTGCTTGAAAGTAGATATTTAGCAGGGCTTCAAGAAAGTCTCTTCCAGTCGTGAACCGACTATAGTCTGAATTGTACTATTGGTATTTTCATTCATACTGTGTAACTCTGACTGCTGAACAACTGTGCCAGACCGTTCTTGTAAGGCCGCCATGTGCTGTGTGACTAATCCCATCCACTTTCTGGAGTGCTCGTCACACATGACTGCATTCTGACATGGCATCTGTGCATGTTTGTATGTCCCTTGTCCTACTATACAATAGTTTAAATTCACAATGCCTTAAGAAAATAACAGCCCATCAAATGTTTCTGCTCTAATTGGGTTATCAGCCCAATGATGTAAACTGGTACAATTTAAAAATTTTATCTTCTAAAATCAGTTAACAAAAAAAAAGTTTCACAGTTAGTAGAGATAAAAAATTAGAGTTGCAGGTAAATACTGTGGCCAAAGTGTCTGACTATTATGTGTAAGTTAAAGTTTTATCCCACATTAACTAAATGTGTGGTTAGCCACAAATAGATAGTGTGAGAGGGCAACCCAGAGAAAACTTTTATGATGTCTGTGGAGAGTAAATAAATAACCGCAAGGAAACAGCTGATGCAGCCAACAGGAGTGAATAGGGGTGACACCAGAGCCATCCTGTTCTAAAATTAGCTCAACATGAAAACACTGAATTCTCACAATTGATCATAAAATATATAACAGAACAAATAAGAGGTTACTGCAATTTTCTACTCTTATGCGGAGAAAACTGGGGACAAATTAACACAAATGGTCAAGAGATACTGACAAAACCGCAAATTAAATGTCATACCATACAAAAAAAATATAACAATGCTACCCAATATTAAATTAGGTATGAAGTAACTCAAAATTATGAAAATTGTATGGATTGCTGCATACAATATTAAGATCAACAATTCATGTTTCTCAAATCCACCTCCATCAATCAAGAGAGCAATTGCAATTGAGAAGAATATGGAGAATAGCACGTGTTTCCTCAACTTTAACATTTTGATTCGCTCAAATTTAACCATATATTTCCTCAATTTCAACTTCAAAATATGCTATTATTTCATTTTATTAAAAATTTTAATGGTGGCTGGCTTAAATGTTGTGGACAAGTCTCAAAACACAAAATGGACATCTGTTCTAGGTAAGAGTACAGTTGAACTAAATAATAACAGAGCCAAAATAAAACTGTGAATCATAAAATTACTTGTACAATTGACATGTTCTGAGCATAACGATGTGGCCCTACGGAAACTAACATAGTTTTACTGTAGGCCTACATCCTGCAATCAATTATAGGTGGCATTGTCTAATCTTGCACTTCAAAATATTTAATTAGAAATTGCAGCATTTGAGGACCACTTCATGTTCACGCTGACTAAACATTTGCAATTACAACTTGCTGTAAATATTTCTGCAAAAAGTTATAATGAATTGGTTATATTTAAATACATCAGCATTTCCCTATTATATGATGAATTGAACAACAGCCATGAAACCACAAGCTTCTCCTTCCAAACAAGAATGACACAAAAATTCCTATGTCAAATTTTTTTTCATATTTAAAGGTTATGAATTCTGTACCATACAGTGATAAAACCTTTCTCAGGTACATCAAATGGGCAGCAATGCAAACTTAAGATTTAATACAAAATTTAACTCTGAAAATGCTAGGAAGATAATTAATATTGCACAGATGTCACATTATAGCACACCAATATGCATTACAAACACATATACCTTGAGTAAACACAAATTAACTGAAAATAAACTAGACAAACTAAAAGTGAACCTGAATTTACATTGCTAAATAACTTGAGGAAACTCAAAATAAACAAAAATCTGAAGGACAACATAAATACAAGCCACCTAAATAAATAATTTACGTAAATAAACATCTGGGATGTACTCATTACAGATTATACAAAAACAATTGTAATAACACAAATACGCATCAGAGATAGCTGCAGCGTCATCAGGCCAACTGAGGAATGCCTCAATGGTTACAGTCATCTTAAGGGATGTAGCACTCGATCTAGTAAAGAGAACTAATAAAAACTTGTGCTATGGCATATCACCGAACTAGTAACATCACTACTTCTATGACCAAATCCAAGTATATGGGAAAGAAAAAATTAATTAATTAATCCCATTACTTTTGACCAAACTACAGAGCAAAGTGTTACAAATCACCAGGGGCTTAGGTATCCAAGTTCATGAGAGATGGAAGTCTCAATAAAAATAAATAAACTAAATTAAATGTTTTAATTTATTTATAGTGCTATAAAAATACAACTAGGTATTATTTATAACATTATGTGACCAGTAATTGTTAAGAACTGCGAATTTCCTTTAAATAAAACCCTCAGAAAATAGTATGGCTCAACATTTCTAATCACACTGAACACAAATTTAAAGGGAGAATCACAATATTCACAGTACATAATACAAAATGCGATATTGGGGATAGCTATGAAGATCGGGGAAATGGTGGGGTAAAGCATGTAAATATTATGTAAAATTAATGTCAATAAGGTCACTTTACCATGCTTAATGCAGGTACCTAGAACAAACCTAACCTCATATAACTTCACTATAGGTTAATAACAAAGGATGTGAATGTTGATGCGCTATCAGACCTTGACACACACACGCACCTTTCTCCATTCATCTCCCCCCTTCCCTTCACTCACTCACACACTCCCTCTCTCTCTCTCCCTTTTTACATGAAACTCCAAGCTTTTTTATGTTCAGCACTTCACGCTCGTTACCTACAAATAACTGCCAACGTGCCTTAAATCACTGTTTTGACAGTATTGGGGATTTACTCCCTTGTTGGTGCTGAGGACTCTGGCTTGACACACAATGTCTGGCTATTATTGAACAGTATTTTTGAGTAATTCAGTAATTATTAAGAATCACAGCTTTTCCAAAAACAGGGAAAATAATACCTGCAAATGGTGTATATGGTCATTACTAATCACACTTAATAGGAATTTCTGGGGGTTCACATAATTTGCAATATATACTATGAAATATGATAGTGAGGAGGGCTATGAAAATCGAGGCATTTTTGCGGTAAAACACGTAAAATTTATTTATATTGGGTTGCTGAACAGTGTTAAATGTGAAAACGCCTCTGGATACCAAACCTTAATTTACAATACTGTTGCAAGATGCCACAGTGGTGCATCTGAATTTAAGAGGGTTGGTGGTCTTGATAAAAATAAAAGAACTAAATTTGATTTTAATTTATTTACACAGCTATTACTTACAGCATTAATCTATGTATTTCCACCATTGCTCTTTTTATTCCTCAAGGTGCGCAATATTTAAAATCTATTTTTACACTAAATAGCTTCCTTCTTAAAGTCTCTGGTTATAGTCAATTAACTCATACTCATCATTAACATATTTTCTGTCTGTCTGTTGCCATCATTTGTAAGGTCTTTCACTCACACATCCATTCCAATAGTCCAGCCTGCCAGTCGTACTCTTCACTGTGCTGATGCTTGCAGTCGCAGATTGTCCTCCCGCTGGTAACTTCTCTCGCAGTTAATTTCGCTTAACATCTATCGCTAACACTCCAGCCACTCCAATTCCTCAACTCCCGGCTCAGAAACCCGTCACATTTTATACTAGCTGGCCTTGACCTGGAAAGTTTGACGCACCCCGAGTCACCCTGAGAAAAACTAGGGCAGCAAAACACCAGAAAATTCTTCAGATAAACACGGAAATTCAGTCAGCTGAAGGTCAAAAGCGCAAGCAGCAAAAGATTTATCACAGTGCTATGCACGTCGGCAAGCCTTTCATAACAAGATATGCACATATTGAATTATCACTCGCTAACCTTCAAAGCATCCCTTGTGATTCGCCGCCACTATCATATAACTGCTCTGTCCTTCACTTTGACTTGCTCGTGCGGGACAAAGTAGCGNCCCTTGTGATTCGCCGCCACTATCATATAACTGCTCTGTCCTTCACTTTGACTTGCTCGTGCGGGACAAAGTAGCGAACGCGTAACACTGCCCCTTCCTCAAGTCTGTTTGTCCCGAACAAACTCTACAACATCAAGACCTTCGCAGACTGCCAGTCGGTTAACGTGGGCAACCTTCGGCTCCACCCCAGTATCTTAACAAATCCGAAAGATCACATCACTGATCTTCTTCAGAATCCTGTAGGGGCCTTCTCAACATTTCTGTAGATTCGAGTACTCTTTTCATCTCTGTGGGTTGTGTCATACAGCCACACCAGTAGTACATTGCCTGACATTCTCCCCTCATAACAGGTGTTCATCCTGTCACCATATGGTTGTTTGTGCCTGACAGAAGGACTTATCCTTTCATTACCGGTTTGAAAAGATGAAGCAACTACAGAATTTTCCCTTGCATCTTCTTTTGGACCATGTCTACCAATCTGAAAATTGCTGGCACTTGTGCAGTGCAGGTTGTGGCTGGATCCTCCTCCAACGTACCCTGAAGCGCTAGTAGCTCCTGTCAACTGCTTCACTCCCATTCTCAAGCTCACGTAACTGTTGCTTTGCCCACCAAGGCACTTCCTCCATAGGACCACTATCTTCAGAGCCACTACTGAGAGGGACCATCACATCACTCGCTTATGTTATGGGCTCTTTTCACTGCCATGTGGCACAGTGTGCGCAGGGCGTCCGGACAGACACTCGCAGGTGAATGTGTTCATTTTCCAACTGCTTTGCGAGGTGTACAGTTTGCAGCATCAGCTCGTAAATTTCTTCAAACAAGTGCTTTAGAGCGCTCATCAAAGCCATTTGTTCATCTCACTGCTGTTTCTGTTTGTACTGCTGCTATTGTTGGCAATACGCACTCAGGTGTCCCGGTTGTCCACATGACAAACACTCCCTCAGTTGGGTGGGAAGCGGCAAAGCTCTGTAGCATGAACCCTGGAAGCGATGTCCCTCAAAGCCAACTGCAACACCTTCAGTGTCTTTGTTATTAGGTTGTCATATTTGTACAGCGTCACTTCCCATACTGGACGTCGGGGTGCAGACTCCACCTCCAGTGCTCGGGATAGGACGCCCTGCATGTTGTGGGGTACAACCAGATGTACTGCTTGCCGTACCTCTGTGTTGGTGATGGAAATGATGAGACGGACAACATTGATATTGCGCGCCTCCTCGGAGCACCCTTCCAGAGATAGTTGCGACAGCCACACAATGTCTTGCCAGAGCTCCTGTAGTGGTTCGCCTGGTCGCTGGTTGTGGCTTCACAGTTGTGCATGGTGGGCATGTCGCAAGTACTGGTCACCAAAAAGTAACTCTAAGGCCGACACCAGTGTGGGGTACTCCAGTTAATGTCGATCTGACAGATTTTAGTATGCTCAGTGCGGGGCCTCTCAGTACAGCCGCAAGGTAGTAAGCACGCTGTTAGACTGACCAGCCATTCAGGGTGGCGACTATTTCAAACTGCTGTTGATACTCCCACCAAGAAGTCTAGCCATTGTAAGGAGAGGGCTTAATTGAGACCCCTTTCCTCACTCCTGGCTGCACAACACCAATGCTGCAGAGCTGCTGATTATACTCCAAGGTTGCTCCTTTGGGTACTACTTGTACTGCTTTCTCCCTTTTCTCGGCTGCCGGTGTGGTGATTGTAGAACTCCGCTGCTGAAGAAATTCCTGCCATTCCTTCTTCATTGCGCTCATTTCATTCTCGACGCTGTCCATCCTTCCACTGACACAGTCCACTTTTTCATATACACTGTCCATCCTGTTGTTTACACTGTTCACTATTTCATTAACACAGTACATTCTTTCATTCACACTGTCAATTGTAGTGTTCAATAACTCCNGTTTACACTGTTCACTATTTCATTAACACAGTACATTCTTTCATTCACACTGTCAATTGTAGTGTTCAATAACTCCCTAATGTCTTCTATTTTCCTGTCTACATTTTCATTTACAGTTTATTTCCTTATCTACCCATTCAATTACAGTAGGTTAATTATGCAGTTTAGGGGCTCTTCTGCAAAAAAAAAAACCCCCCGAAAAGAGGTATATTTCTACTCTACTAATTATGCAGAACACGAATATACTAGGGGCATTAACATCAGACNGTTTACACTGTTCACTATTTCATTAACACAGTACATTCTTTCATTCACACTGTCAATTGTAGTGTTCAATAACTCCATAACGTCTTTTATTTTCCTGTCTACATTTTCATTTACAGTTTATTTCCTTATCTACCCATTCAATTACAGTAGGTTAATTATGCAGTTTAGGGGCTTTTCTGCAAAAAAAAACCCCCCCGAAAAGAGGTATATTTCTACTCTACTAATTATGCAGAACACGAATATACTAGGGGCATTAACATCAGACTAATTTTGTAATATGTGCCCACCTAACCTAACAGAACCTAACCCCACGATGAGTGAATCACTATTTTACATTTTTAAACGAACCTAGGATTGTTGGGTTTTAAACTAGCCTAGGATTATAGAGTGTTAATATAACCTAGGATAGTAGGGTTTTAAACTAACCTCGGATTTTAGGGTTTTAAACTAATATACGAATTTAGTCAAATCTAGGATGTTAGGGATTTAAAGGATTTGTAAAACACACGGAAGAATATAAAATAACTCACCTAGGTAGCAGCTAGTACAATTCCTCTGCCAATTCAACTGTTGTACACCTTACCTCACTTCACGAAACAACACCCGCCACATAGGCGAATATTATGCACAGAAGCACTAATTATTGCACTCTCAGTTTTTGAATTGGTCAAATTCGGACGTTACAAGTCGCACCCGCAACAACACAACTGCACTGTTTCGCATCTAAACTGCAACTGAAATTTGATGACGATGACGTATAAAAGACTGTTACAATGACGTCAACGACCTACAGCCAATAAGGTGACGGCACAATGCCGAAAATCACCAAATATTAAGGCGTCCAATGCAAAAAAAGCGGCGGACTGCTCGTACTATTAACTATTTTATTTAATACGTTCTATTTATTTTAACATTACACCCTCCTGAACATCCGCAGCCGGTAGGTAGCGTGGGAAACAGTGATGCACAGCCATTAAACATGGCGACCGACGTAAAGACACCGGCCAAACTGCTTGTANCGGTAGGTAGCGTGGGAAACAGTGATGCACAGCCATTAAACATGGCGACCGACGTAAAGACACCGGCCAAACTGCTTGTACATTTCACAATTTTGTTAAATTTTTTTTAATATGGGTAATTTTCTAGTTTAGGGGCTTTTCTGAAAAAAACAATAAAAATTTAAAATTATGATATATTTCTACTCTACTAATGATGCNCTGCTCGTACTATTAACTATTTTATTTAATACGTTCTATTTATTTTAACATTACACCCTCCTGAACATCCGCAGCCAGTAGGTAGCGTGGGAAACAGTGATGCACAGCCATTAAACATGGCGACCGACGTAAAGACACCGGCCAAACTGCTTGTACATTTCACAATTTTGTTAAATTTTTTTTAATATGGGTAATTTTCTAGTTTAGGGGCTTTTCTGAAAAACACAATAAAAATTTAAAATTATGATATATTTCTACTCTACTAATGATGCAGAACACGAATATACTAGGGGCATCGCTTTAAAATAAGTGCAACATATTTTAAAAAATTGAACAAGTTTGTGAGATGACTGTTTCTGACAGTTTGTTTACGTTTATGAACGAAACGTTTTATGCCAACAAAAGTTGTTTTAATGAATTCAGCATAGCTTACCTAGTTGATATTGAAGCGGCCGTAGTGTTAAAATAAGTAGAACATATTAAAAAAAACTTGCGAAATATGTTTGTTTGTGTCTATTAACGTCAGAGGAATTATACCAGCCCCCTACCTAGGTGAGTCAATTTACATTCTTTTGGTGTGTTTTACGGTTCCTTTAAATCCCTGCAATCCTACATTCGTATTTTAGTGTAAAACCCAAACATCCTAGGTTAGTGTAAAACCCAAACATCCTAGGTTAGTATAAAACCCAAACATCCTAGGTTAGTGTAAAACCCTACTATCCTAGGTTAGTTTAAAACCCTAACATCATAGGTTAGTGTAAAACCCAACAATCCTAGGTTAGTTTAAAAATGTAAAATAGTGATTCGCCCATCGTGGGGTTAGGTTTTGTTAGGTTAGGTGGGCACATATTACGAAATTAGTCGGACGTTAATGCCCCTAGTATATTCGTGTTCTGCATCATTAGTAGAGTAGAAATAGATCATAATTTTAAATTTTTATTGTGTTTTTCAGAAAAGCCCCTAAACTAGATAATTACCTTAATATGTTCTACTTATTTTAACATGACCCCCTCTTAAATATGAACAAGGTAAGCTGTGCAGAACCCATTAATGCTACTTTTGTTGGTCTAGGATGTTTCGTTCAGAAAAGCCCCTAAACTGCATATTTACCCAATTAAATTTGATTTTTAACTATTCACATAGCTGTTACTTACAGCACTAATCTATCTATCTCCACTATTATTAGGCCTACTTTTTTACTCCTCAGTGAGCGCAATATTTCATGTCTATTTTTTACTATAAATTAACATAACTTTCATAATATCTCTGTTTGGTTATAGTCAACTATCTCATACTTATCATTAACACACTTTGTGTCTGTCTGTTGCCATCATTTGTAGTGTCTTTCACTCACGCATCCAGTCCAATAGTCCAGTCTGCCAGTTGCACTCATCACTGCGCTGATGCTCGCAGTAGCAAATTTTCCTCCCGCTGGTCACTTCTCTCGTTGCACGTTTCGCTAGTCATCTATCACTAAACCTCCAGCCACTCATCCACTCTTTCAACTCCCGGCTTGGAGGCCCGTCACATTTTAATACTAGCTGGCCTTGACCTGGAAAGTTCAACGCACCCCAAGTCACCCTGAGCAAAACCAGGGCAACAAACCACCAGAAAATTCTTCATATAAATACAGAAAATCAGTCAGATGAAGGTCAAAAGCGCAGGCAGCAAAAAATTTATTGCAGGGTCACGAGCTGTGGCAAGCCTTTCGTAAACAAGATACGCGTATATTGGATTGTCGCTTGTCTGACCTTCCAAACATCCCATGTGACTCGCAGCAGAATCATATAACTGCTCTGCCCCTTCACTTCCACTAGCTTGCGCAGGACAAAGCAGCGAGCACGTAACAATACATTATTCACAGGGTATATTTTTGCCAACACGCTAAGGATATACAGGTATAAACCATGGTAATCAAGCAGTGTCTGAATATCATTTAATTGTGTTGATTATTTTAAGTCTTACATTTGTGATATTCAAGAAAGGATTGTACTACGTAACATATACGTAATAGGAAAANTGTTGATTATTTTAAGTCTTACATTTGTGATATTCAAGAAAGGATTGTACTACGTAACATATACGTAATAGGAAAATATATATACTGTATATCGTACAAAAAGATGTTCCCAAGTGTTGTTTACATGCAGTTTATGTGTTTGCATAATACATTTGTTAACAACAATGTACAGACACAGAAAACCGCTATTGATGCATATCAATAGTGGTCATCTGGTTTAATTTTTACCTATTTCATGTGACGGTTGTATGCCGGTAATGTGTGAAAATGCTGTTTACCATATGAAGGCTTGTGATTTAAGAGTGATATTACGTGTGTTTCATTGTGATTATTTCTATTTGAAGTGTTAAATCCAATTATTGTGTAAAAGTGGTAATTATTAAGTTTAGGGGCTTTTCTGTAAAAATAAAAATAATTCACGGAAAATGGAATATTTCCACNTGTTGATTATTTTAAGTCTTACATTTGTGATATTCAAGAAAGGATTGTACTACGTAACATATACGTAATAGGAAAAAATATATACTGTATATCGTACAAAAAGATGTTCCCAAGTGTTGTTTACATGCAGTTTACGTGTTTGCATAATACATTTGTTAACAACAATGTACAGAGACAGAAAACGCAAAAGTGGTAATTATTAAGTTTAGGGGCTTTTCTGTAAAAATAAAAATAATTCACGGAAAATGGAATATTTCCACNCAAAAGTGGTAATTATTAAGTTTAGGGGCTTTTCTGTAAAAATAAAAATAATTCACGGAAAATGGAATATTTCCACTCTACTAATGTACATTATTTATATTGGGGCTTCGAGTAATTTGCAGTATAAACCATTAAATGTGATTAGTGAGGACTATGAAGTGTGCGATGTTTACGCGGTAAAACACGATAAATGTAAGTCCAAAATATTTATACCTGGTTGCTAAATCCTATTAAATGCGAGAATACCTTTTGAAACAAGTCCTTATTAATCATCATACACAGGTTATATTTATGCCGAGGCACTAAGGTTATTCAGGTAAAAACCACTGCCATCAGTGTTGGAATATCATGTAATTCTGTTTAATTTCTCAAGGCATACCTTGTCTATATTCACGAGAGGATTGAAAAATGTGCGGAATTCATACATGCCAAATAATTAAATCACATCATCATAGCCATTACTCTCCATAAACAAAATTCCAGATATAAATTACGTGGTAATTGCCATTATACATTATTACCTTGAGGATATTCAACTAATGTCAACGATAACGGAACCCATTCTAAGCGCTCATCGTTTGACAGTTTTGTGTGTACCATAAACGAGGCGTTTATTTCTTCGGTTGCCGCCATCTTTCACTGGTAAGATTGGTGCAAGATAGCCAACTCACGAATCCATGACGGCCCGCGAAGATAGAGGCAAATGAAGTAAAGGAGCATAAATGTCAGAGCGTCTATTCCCTAACATGTGGAGGTGAACTTAATACCCACGATAAGGTTAACAGCGCTACACACCTTAAACTATTCGGGGGCATTCTCTAAAGAAGTTCGATCACCGTACCTTGCACACTACTGTCCGTAGCATAAGGCGAATTCTAGAATCCACGAATGCATAAGAAAACGGAATCGCAACACAAACGGTACGCGCGGGCAGCTAATGATAAATTTTTAATTATTCTACACTACAGAGAAACATACAGTTCCACAAAGTATAAAATAGAAAATACTCAGCTGTTAAATATTATTTATTTAGGTTTTATGTTGTAAAAAACTAATTTCATATATTTTTAATGTGTTTATACTTTGTAAATACTACTACCATACCATGTGCGTATATTTATTAAAACAAAAATGATAATAGTCACGGGAAATCCATTCACTTGTGGCCGTGTATATATAATTACCAAGAAAAAAAAGTCAACATACCAAATACTCGATTGCTATTGGTTAAACCGATTCACTTACCCAAAGGAGTTGAGAGTTGCCCAGCTTACTTTCGTGTATTCGTACGTTATCTTCGTTGGCATGCCTGTAATTATAGCTTGAACAGGGAGTGTTGATGTCAGGCCGGGGTTGGAGAACGGTAGACACATCACCGCTGCACTGTTCTTTGTGCANCTTGAACAGGGAGTGTTGATGTCAGGCCGGGGTTGGAGAACGGTAGACACATCACCGCTGCACTGTTCTTTGTGCAGAATTCTGGCAGGAAACACTCACTAGAGACATCTTGTAGATGTATATCGGATGCTGCTCTGCTGTTGCGGGTAGTGGCCGAGTCACCCAGGTGGCTAGGCTGTTCTCCTAATCCTCTACATCTCTACTAACGTGTGGTTCGATNAGGGTAGTGGCCGAGTCACCCAGGTGGCTAGGCTGTTCTCCTAATCCTCTACATCTCTACTAACGTGTGGTTCGATGGGCTGCTAGACATGGGCAGCCACTGTCAGCAAGTTACCGCTGTATGCGCCGTTGCGAAGTGGACAGTTATATAAAGTTAGATAAATGCGGAGTTTTAAGGCCACTCCACACACCAAGTAAACATTAATGAAAACACATGTTACACTCAAAACACGTAAAAACCCTTAGAATGAATAGTTGGTAGGTCAAGTTCTCGAAATGCCTTAAAAGGCAAGGTCTGTAAATCAAAATGCTGACTTAGGGATTGAAGTGAATTATTGATATTCCGACACTACAGGTAAGCTAAGCGGAAATGATGCACCAAGCCATCGAGGGCTGAAGTGGGAAAACGAGCATGTGCTCTCTGGATTAAAAGGTTAACCTACACTCCTGGGGTTCAGGTCTGTAGGAAGTGGAAAGACGCAATGGAGTAACGTTAAATAATGTTCTGGTTGAAAAAGAAGTGAAAACTATTGTTCTTGGAGGTAGACAAAGAAGTTAATGAAGTGTCCGAGAAGCGCGAACCATGCTGCATACTCCGATGGATACCCGCTTCAGACTCAGTGGCTACCAGAGTCTTTCCGGCCACTTGCCGTGAAGACAACTGTAGTCAGAAATATGTGAGAGAAAAAAAAATGCAAAATAGGATTAGGCCTTTTTTTGTTTATATTGTATAATCGGGAAAATACCCTTTACTAATTATATGCTGAACATTGTCCCTAGCAAAAACTTACATGTTTTATAAACTTANTAATCGGGAAAATACCCTTTACTAATTATATGCTGAACATTGTCCCTAGCAAAAACTTACATGTTTTATAAACTTAACAACCTACTTAATTATTTATAACAACACACTTTCGCATTGTTAAGTTTGCAGTAACACAGTGATGGAAACATATCTATCCGAGTCCGTAAACCTGTTGACTGCTTCAAGAATAAACATGTACCCTTTTACATTCACTATACCTGCTAAACACACACCAACTGAGATGCCCCCAGTCAGGTGATGNTAATCGGGAAAATACCCTTTACTAATTATATGCTGAACATTGTCCCTAGCAAAAACTTACATGTTTTATAAACTTAGCAACCTACTTAATTATTTATAACAACACACTTTCGCATTGTTAAGTTTGCAGTAACACAGTGATGGAAACATATCTATCCGAGTCCGTAAACCTGTTGACTGCTTCAAAAATAAACATGTACCCTTTTACATTCACTATACCTGCTAAACACACACCAACTGAGATGCCCCCAGTCAGGTGATGNAAATAAACATGTACCCTTTTACATTCACTATACCTGCTAAACACACACCAACTGAGATGCCCCCAGTCAGGTGATGCCTGTTGGGGCTAAACTTAGGTTGGCAAGGGTTAAACCCGTGCTCCGAGTAGTAAGTCATCGGCACTTCACTGTAACGTATTTTTAAATTACATATCAAGACACAGTTCACATGTGGTTCACACTCTGTGTAAACTGGGAAGGATAATACTCTGTTTTGGGGACCGCTAAAACTCGCAAACACTTGTGTTGCACAATGGTGATGGTTGTTCTTACGCATCCCGATCAGGGGCGCACGAAGCCTGGTGTTGCATTTACATGTGCTTTACACGTCTTCAGTATTTGCAGTATCCAATCAATGTTTAAGTTCTTAATTTAAGCCAATGGGAACAGGTGACCAGCCTGCTATGTTCACTTTTACTCCTAACCTAATTTAATATATAACAACCATATTTAAACAGATAATATTTCAAACCAACATTTTCTATCAGGGAAGCTAATTTTTGTGTACAAATATAATCTTGAACATCTACGCACATGCCTTTTTAATATTTTATAACTTACATTACTGTTGTAGAAAAAATCGGAATATAAATGATAAACTGGAATGTAGTATAACAGATGTATTTGGATATAAAAATACATCACTAGAACAGACCGCCATGCTATGAGAGTGCAATCATAGGCTAGACTAAACCACAGCATGGCCTTGGACAATAACAGCTACTCTCTGTATAGCCAGGATTAACAATAAATATAGCAGAGGCTAATATTCAACACTCCCCCTTAATACAGGGATACATACATACNTATAGCCAGGATTAACAATAAATATAGCAGAGGCTAATATTCAACACTCCCCCTTAATACAGGGATACATACATACTTAACCATTAGTACAAAGGAAAAGACAATGCAAAAGAAAAAAAAAAATTCAACCCATATTAATACCCTTAACACAAAAATCATGCTTAACAGGAGGTAGGGCTTTAGTTAGAATATTCGCAATCANTATAGTCAGGATTAACAATAAATATAGCAGAGGCTAATATTCAACACTCCCCCTTAATACAGGGATACATACATACCTAACCATTAGTACAAAGGAAAAGACAATGCAAAAGAAAAAAAAATTTAACCCATATTAATACCCTTAACACAAAAATCATGCTTAACAGGAGGTAGGGCTTTAGTTAGAATATTCGCAATCATTCTATCAGAAGGCAGATATTCAACATTCAAATGATTTGCATCAACATTCTCTCTAATATAATGGTATTTCACATCAATATGTCTCGTCCTGTTGTGAGACATGGGGTTATACACTAGTTTCTGAGCACTTTGGTTGTCATTGTAAAACAAAACAGGTTTGTCAACACCTACTATTTCATTTAGTAGACCTTTAAGGAACTTGGCACCTTTAACTGTATGGCTCATAGCAATATACTTTGCCTCAGTGCTACTGAGAGCAACACACCCTTGCTTCTTTGCTTCCCATGACACGGGACCATTCACCAGTTTAAAAATACAACCACTATATGACCGTCGATCAACAGGGTTGTGTGCCCAATCGGCGTCAGCATACCCAATGATGTCTGTCTTCTTTGGTAAAACATAAACCTAGGTTTATGGTACCCTTTAATTACCTAGGTACCCTTTTGGCAGCCTTCCAATGCTCCATCCGGTACCTTGTATTGAACTGACTTAAATAACTAGCTGCATAAGCTATATCAGGCCTGTTAGTAACTACCAANTAGGTACCCTTTTGGCAGCCTTCCAATGCTCCATCCGGTACCTTGTATTGAACTGACTTAAATAACTAGCTGCATAAGCTATATCAGGCCTGTTAGTAACTACCAAATACATTAAGCAACCAATAAGTGATTGATATGGAACACTAGGAAGTTCCCCTTCACTACCCATATCACTGAACTTACGCTTATACTCTAATGGAGTGCTCACAATCTTGGCATCTTCCATTTCAAACCTTTTTANGCAACACACCCTTGCTTCTTTGCTTCCCATGACACGGGACCATTCGCCAGTTAAAAAATACAACCACTATATGACCGTCGATCAACAGGGTTGTGTGCTCAATCGGCGTCAGCATACCCAATGATGTCTGTCTTCTTTGGTAAAACATAAACCTAGGTTTATGGTACCCTTTAATTACCTCAGTACCCTTTTGGCAGCCTTCCAATGCTCCTTCCGGTACCTTGTATTGAACTGACTTAAATAACTAGCCGCATAAGCTATATCAGGCCTGTTAGTAACTACCAAATACATTAAGCAACCAATCAGTGATTGATATGGAACACTAGGAAGTTCCCCTTCACTATCCATATCACTGAACTTACGCTTATACTCTAATGGAGTGCTCACAATCTTGGCATCTTCCATTTCAAACCTTTTTAATATTTCTGCAATAAATTGAGACTGATTAACTTTTAATCGATTTTCATTTCTTTCGAAATTCATTCCCAGACAATATTTTATTTCACCCAAGTCCTTGATACTAAATTTACTGGTGAGTTTTTCCTTGAGCTTACGTTTTTCCATATTATTGTTGGAAAAAACTATGAAATCATCAACATGCAAACCTATAATTGTAACAGATCTGCCATTACCCTTGTAAAATACACATGCATGAAACTTTGACTTGATAAAACCAAATTTTAACAATACTTCTTCAACCTTTTTAAACGAAACTCTGGCCGACTGTTTAAGACCATTAATAGCTTTCTTTAATAAACAAACTTTATTTTTGCTATTTCTGTCAATGAAACCCTCAGGTTAATTCATATAAACTGTTTCGTTGAGTTCACCATGGAAAAATGCTGTATCAACATCTAAATGTTCGATATTCAGACCTAGATTCACTGAAAGAGCTAGCAGCAGTCTCAGAGAATCTCTGGAGATAACAGGAGAATAGGTCTCCAGAAAATTAACCCCATATAGCTGTGTAAATCCTTTCGCCAAAAGTCTGGCTTTATAATTTTTAAAGCCTTGTGCTGGTATGATTTTGTAAACCCATCTACATTCTACAATATTAAAATTATTTGGTTTATCCACCAAAACCCAAGTATTATTCTTTATCAAAGCACTATATTCACTTTGCATAGCACACTTCCACTCAACGCTTTCACTGCACCCCATAGCTTCACCATATGAAGGTGGCTCACTTACACATAAATAAGAAACATGATCAGGATATATCTTCGGTTTGCACTGTCGCTCTGGATACCTTCGTTGAAAGTTGTCCTGGAGTCCTCTCTCAGCATTCTCTGGCGTATGAACAACCTCTGCATTGTTATCCTCAATGCTGTCCAAGGAGTTGCCCACTCTGCTGTCAGCTGGGGGAAGGTCCTCAAATCCATAGAAGTCCTAGGACTCAGATGAGGGCAAGGACTCATCACCCACTATAACACCCTCCACTGGTAGTACAGGAGGTTTCTCAATGTTGTGTGTTTTATCATCAGCAGTTGCTGGGCCCCTTGATCCGCCTTTTGGAATGTCAGATTCCATAAACTCTACATCTGTAGCAATAGTTACCCTTCCAGATCATCTCGGGTCATAGAGACGATAACCCTTTGTTCCCTCCGGATAGCCAAACCATGATGTACTCCTGAGCTCTGGCCTCCCATTTTTTTTCTGTTATGCTTGGGAGTAGGTGCATAAGCCTTTAACCCAAAGGTTCTGAGGTGTGTCAGGTCAAGTCTTGACCCAGTCCAAGCCTCTTCGGGAGTTTCTCTAACAACCGCTCAAGTCGGTGATCTATTTTTCAAGTAGATTGCCGTCATTATTGCTTCGCCCCAGAATTTCTTTTGAAGTCCGGAATCCAAGAGCACGCAACATGCCTTCTCGACCACAGTGCGATCATCCGCTCCGAGACTCCCCCCTGATCTGGCGCGTAAGGCACGGTTTTTTGGTGCTCAATCCCCGACCTTCTTAAAGTGTTCTCGAACTGATGAGATGTATATTCCGTGCCATTGTCAGTACAGATATTCTTTATTTTTAGACCAGTCTGGTTCTCGACAAACGTTTTAAACTCACAAAACTTGTCCAATGTTTCACTTTTTCCTTTGAGGAAATAACCAAACGTCTTTCTGCTGAAATCATCAGTAAACATGAGTAAATACCGGGCACCTCTCATTGTTTGTTCGCTCATGGGCCCACACACGTCTGTGTGTATAAGTTCCAACTTTTCTGCGGCCCTCTTTCCTTTGTTCTTTCTCCTTGTTGCGGGTTTGTGCATCTGTTTCCCCTGCAAACAAATTTCACATTTCTTGAAATCACTTTCTGGAAACACTACGCCATCAGACATTTCTTTCAGTTTTTTGAGTCCATTTAAGTTTAAATGTCCCAACCGTCTGTGCCAGGTGTCTTGATCAGTTGTGAAACGAGCGGTTTCATTCTTTATTGGTTTCGCTTCCATCACATAAGTACCAAATTTAAGAGGTACAACAATGTGTGGAGTACCACTCACCTTTACTTCTTCCTCTCTGAAGATCTTGCAGCAGTTCTTTTTGAAGACAATGACAAAACCCTTTTCAGTCATCCTGCTAACAGAAAGCAAATTTGCTGCAAGTCCGGGTACTCTGAGTGCGTCGGTGATTACGTACTCGCCCGTTGGCATATTTACCCGCACATCTCCCTTGCCAATACTTTCAACGGTTGCCTCATTAGCTAAATTTACCTTAGTCTTGAAGGTAGCGTCAAAGTTTACGAGATGATCGCCAAACTTTGTCATATGAGAGCTAGTGCCTGAGTCAATGACCCACTTGTAAATATTGTTATCACTGATATCACTAGCGTTAGTTTCATCAGTAGCCGATAGGGCGTGCGGATGTTTCGCNTACGAGATGATCGCCAAACTTTGTCATATGAGAGCTGGCCCCTGAGACAATGACCCACTTGTAAATATTGTTATCACTGATATCACTAGCGTTAGTTTCATCAGTAGCCGATAGGGCGTGCGGATGTTTCGCGGATTTAAACCGTTCGCTGCGATTTAAACTGGGACAGTTGGACTTAAAATGTCCCTCCTTTTTGCAATTGAAACAAATCACCGATTTCCTCTTACTCTCAGGTTTCTTCGTTCCTGAAGATGACGGTGTTGTCTTGAACTTCACAAGTAGCGCTGAATCTTGAGTTGAATCCCTTTCCTTAAGTCTCAACTCGACTGTACATAGTCTTTCAGTCAGGTTTCTCACTGTTCACTGTTCTTTCGGCATCGATTCCCAGGCATTGAAAAATTCGAAATATTGAGAAGGAAGTGTATTTAAAATACGATTTATGAACAAGGATTCTGGAAGCCTTACTTTGTCTTCCTTCCACGTTTCATCACAGAGTTCCATCCACAATTTCTCGAGACGAGCAATATGCTTTGCCACGCTGTCAGAGTCCATTGATTTTATACTGAAAAAATCATTAAACAATCTGTCTTGCCGCTGTTCAGTTAGCTGTTCGTAGATACTCAGGAGCTTGGTCCACATCTCCTTGCTAGTACTACATATATTGACGAGTTGTCTCACTGCCGAAGTCATATTGTTGACGATGACTTGCTGAGCTCCAAATTCTATTCTGTCTAGAATTTGTTTTTGGTCGTATAATCCGAATACTCCTTTGCTGTTGAATGCGTGTTCGGTTCTTCGGGATATTGCAGGTTCCCTTCTAGTGCATCCATAAGACCGCTACTTCTGAGCAATATAATAATTTGGAATTTCCAATCGCTCCAGTTGGCTTGGCCTTCCAACTTGTCTATATTTGTTCGGGAGTGAGCTTCCATATTTGTCGCGGACGATAATTAAAACGAACGGACGGAAGACACGCGGCCATTAAGGAGACAGGTTAGGATTGCAGTCACGAAAAGAAAACACGCCCGCTGTTCACTGTAAATACTTCATTCCCTCGCAGTTAGGTGTCTGGGCCCATAACCTGTAGAAAAATCGGAAGATAAATGATAAACCGTAGTGGAGTATAACAGATGTATTTGGATATAAAAAGACATCACTAGAACTGACCGACATACTATGAGAGCGCCATCATAGACTAGACTAAACAACAGCATGGCCTTGGAGAGTAACAGTGACTCTCTGTATAGCCAGGATTAACAATAAATATAGCAGAGGCTAATATTCAACAACAGTAAATAACAGTTTCCTGCCAACAACTACAATGGCACTGTTCTGATTCGTTTCCACATCGCATGTTTCATTTACGATATAAAATCACAAACACATGCTCAACGTGCTAAGTTCCATTAGAAACCAATACATTNAAAGACATCACTAGAACTGACCGACATACTATGAGAGCGCCATCATAGACTAGACTAAACAACAGCATGGCCTTGGGGAGTAACAGTGACTCTCTGTATAGCCAGGATTAACAATAAATATAGCAGAGGCTAATATTCAACAACAGTAAATAACAGTTTCCTGCCAACAACTACAATGGCACTGTTCTGATTCGTTTCCACCTCGCATGTTTCATTTACGATATAAAATCACAAACACATGCTCAACGTGCTAAGTTCCATTAGAAACCAATACATTAGACAACACACTTTCGTTTCTTCTGCACGTGCCTTAATGCATAATTTAATGCTTAATTTTCCCATTGTTTTTGAAAATATACATGTGCATCCACCTATGTACATCGCACGTTCGCAAATACTGCTTCGGTAGAGATAAACCAGTTCAACCGGCCTGAAAACTAGGTGGATCTGGTGGATATGCACAAAAACATTAACCAATGAATTTACGAATACTTTCTCTTAAAAATAAATGTTAACACACTCTCAACTTGTAATTTTCAAGCTTTCCCAAATATTCAAAAGTTAATCGGACATTAAGTTTTAAAAATTGGCAAAGAAAACTAGAGTTTTTTGTGTGTAATTATATTAATATTTGTCTGGAAGCAGGCGAAAATACCGCTAAAAATCACCTTGATGTTAGACAAATGCCTCAACTGGTGTACACCAATGTATCAACCACTAGTATATCCATCGATGAATTTTCGAAAATGCATATAGTATGGGAGGTAGGATTAGGTAGCTGCTGACCTTAACATGTTTCGTACAATGGTGGATTTCCATGTGATTGAGGTTAAGAATCGCATAAAAATTACAGAGATGAGAAGATACGTTTGGAAACATAGTTAAATATAATTATAAAATTACAAATTCTTTTTCACTTTAAACAGTGGGTAATGACATATGCAAAAAACGCCCTTTCATATGATCAAATTTTTTTTCGAAGTTTTGTTCCATTTTTTTTTTTTAATTTATTGATGGGTACAGCAGTGGTTGATACCCCGATGTACACAACAGCAGTGGTGGTGCATGAGGCTGTGCTCTCGAGCTGCAACACTGACCAAATTTGCATTCATTTTGCCAAATAATTTATTTAATCAAATTTTCAAATATGAAGTATTATTGTTTAAAAATTGATGCTATTTTCCTTTAACAATGCAATACCACTTTGATATAGCTCTTATTAATGCCAGATTTAATTATTTGCAAGTTTTTAGCATCGCGCGCACCTCCTCAATGGTCTACTGTGACTAAGCACGGCTGCCCTCCTCCAGCCCGTCCCTCGCACTGGCCGGAGCCGCAAAGAAACACAGGAATTTCGCCCTTATCTGCGCCTATTCCGTGCTCCCTTATCTTCTGCATGAGGCAGGAATCTCAACAGTGCTGTGTGCTTGCTGCACGTGGCCGAAAAATATTCAAACTATACTTGTCGTCACTCAAACATTATCAACTCAAATAATTTCAAACATTTACTGCCAAATCACCTGTATAATTGTGTACGTTAATGTGAATATGGAAGCTGTATTCGAACCAGACATCTGAATTTGCGATATCACTTTGCGAAAATAATTATAAAACTTTGTTGTAGTTAAAGAATTGCAACTATATGTACATATACACATTTGTACATCGAACATTTACATTAAAAATGCTGTTTATTTCGATTTCGGACCAGTTATTAACTATCTCCATATTTGTTATTGTGTATGAAGGAACAACAGGTATATATAATTATATATGTAAATTAAANGTACAACAGGTATGTATAATTATATATGTAAATTTAAAAAAAAATTACTTAATTAGAATTAAACATATTTCTAACTGTGAAAAGGGCCATGTCTGTATTTTGTACTGGTTTACACGTTTTAAAAGTTTTGAGACATTAATGGTCAGCACAATAAATGTCTTTCATCCCCTATGGTGCGAGCCGGGGAACCACCACCAGTCAGTCGAGAGAGTGTTTGTAAGATGACTGGCAACATCATGTTGCTCCCTGCTACACCTCCTATTTTTTGTTACGTTTTGCAGCTTCTGTCTTATTTAGGGAATAGTAGCATACCTAGCGGGAAACTCGTATACTGAGTGCTTGCAATTTCGGTTGTATCTTCCCTCGATTATGGTAGATAGCTCTATACGCAAATTACAAGCAAATATGGCATCTGATATTCCACCTTTAGAACTACTAACTGAAAGTCATAAAATTATTAGCGAAATTGCCGATTGGCTTAGCAAGTTAAATATATTTTACAGTTAGTTGAACATGTGTGTTTGTGTCGTGCCGTTTGAGCTGATTGAAGAGTACGATTCTAATCATTAAGTGGAAATATGAGCACTTGTTAAGTTTAGAATTTCTTGCAATATAAGAAAAATGTATCATATATGTATTTTATCAGAAATACATCACCGAGTATGTGTATTTTCCACCATTATGGATGAGTGTCATTGATGTTCAGTTAAGCAGTTTAATGGGTTGTACATAGTCATATTGCATATAATTGTGTAATTTGCAAATCTTGCATACTATCTGCAACTATTCATATCACTATACAAAAGAACTAATCAAACTAAACCCAATTTCACGATAGGAGAATCACAGGGGGTGGGTGTGTCGGCAGTGCTATCGCCAATCTGAGTAAGGGCAATAAGGATTCTCAGAGTTACAACTGATTGTGACACAATTGAATTACAGTTTATTCCTGTTCGTCCTCAATGTACTTTATCTATGTGCACTAGGACTTTGGAACAACCAACCAACTGTTATTAACCTATCGTGAAGTTAGGTTAAGTTGGGTCCTCTTGCATTTATCACAGATGACCAACTCGATTGATATAAATATAAATTTAAAAATGAATATTTATGTAATGAACAGAAACAACATCACTAACAACACAACATACGATATAATAATTTTTGAGGGAAGTAACCTGCCTGGAAAATATAAAGAAAATTTCCATAAAATATACAGTTTTTTTTTTCAAATGTAGCAAGAGATATTGTGTTATTTCTGTGCAAGTGTGCTATTTGTGTGCTTAGAGTGTTGTTGCAAACTGAATAAATGTTGGGAATGATGATAAATAATAATAATAATAATATATTACTTGAATTGATACACTGCCTTAACACTATGTTATTAACATAACAGTAATTTGTGCCACTTCAGGGTAACTTAGTCTAACAATTATTAGGCTACATTTTTGCTAAAAAAAAAAAAAAAGGCTAATGATGATGTAAAATTACCTAATTATCAGTTTTATTTATAAATAACACAATGAAGTGAACAAAATCTCCATGCGTGGTTCAAGGAAGCCCACACTGGTGCACAGTTACCCTTAGTGACTGAGTGGCAGGTTTTGTTTGCATGTTGTATTTAATATTTACCTTTAGCAGATATGATTGAAATGCTGAACACATTGTTCGATCTCTAATTATGGTAAAATTAAGAGTAATTCCGCCTAGGTTATCTTCTCTAATGTGGCCAGCATATGCTTTGCTGTGTACATTAGGTTGCAAATTTTTCTGCCGATGCGCTGCAATTCTATATTCGAGCTTTACTTAATCTTTACAGAAACCTGTAAAGAATACCACACATATTGATATACACTATGGATATACTATAGCTAGTTACAAATATATACAAATTAATTCAACAGGCACTACTTACCAGTGAAAAGTCACAACTATATTTCGGTTTCTAAACCTATTTGTACAACCACATGTAGAACAACTGACAGCCATTGCCAGTAGTATCAATTAATGAAATTATACACCCTACTTCATTCTTTTCCTGAAATCACTTTAATTGAGTAATTTCCACAACTTTTCTACCGATAACAATTAACTACCATGTATTTTTTTTGGCTACTAAAAGTTTGTGATAGCAACCATGTTGTGGAAGGCTACATGTGTCCATCATGTGTCGACTGTGCATGCGCAGCAAGAGCAAATCCATTTGCATCGAAGTATCTGCCCAGCACAGATTTCTCTGCATTTTGCATTTGTCACATAACCGCTTGATTCTCTGTTTGTTCATATTTAATTCAGCTGTGGTACAACGCAAATGCAAATTTTGCATTGCACACATAGAAATGTATATTTAATCACCCCCAGGGCAATAATGGCATGTTCCAGACTGTGGCCATTTAGATGGTGTGGTACCTTTATGGTGGTCTGTGGTTGTGCTGGTATTGTGCGCAGAACGGCCAGTCCAGGTGCTCCCAGCTGGCAATGTATGAGCCTGTGTATGATACCAGTGGTGGACTGCCAGGCACTTTGGTATTGTTTTGTTGCCAAATTGGTGTAACAGGTGTGAGCATGTGCATTCTACATGGTGGTGCAACACCATGCTGTCATAGCTCAGTGGCATCACTGGAAGTTCTGGCAGCTGTATGCACAACATTTTTGAAGACATTGTATATGGCTGGTCGCAAGGCATCTCTGAAATCAGGAAGGACTGTCTGTAACACTGCTTCGAGTACATCTGCAGCCACAATGTGGGGGCAAAACTGGGCTATGAGGTTTACCTTATGTCATACGAATATCTCAAGTCCTCGTGAGTCCATGGCACTCTGTGGTGATACTCAGCTGCATCTGTAAGGTCGACAGCATGCTGATATATCTTGTGGACAATTTGGTATCGAATTTTTCCCACATCATCTGATATTTTGTGATGGACCTCGACCATGTTCTTTCATCACCTGTGAGCTGAGCTCCCACCAGCCATGGCCTTTCCTTGGGCCAGACACCATACCAATGCAGTCGCTGCACACATTCTCCCACGAATGCCTGAGGGTCATCCGAGTCCTGACCAAAAAAATTCGGGAGTGTTTGAAACTTCGCCGGAGTAACTGCTGGTGGCTCCTGTGAAGGCTGAACAGTTCGAGGAGTGAAAGATGACGATACTGTGGCAGGATGTAGTGGCAGGAGTTGAAGAATGCTATGTGTTTGTGGTGGTAGGGTACGGAATGTCTATGAGCATTTGGAATTATTACGTCATGTCGCATGTGGACCAGGGGTTATTTGGATGTTGCTGTGTCACACTGGGTGAGTTGTTGAGTTAAACAGTTCCAGCACTGAAATTGAGCTTTATGAAACTTTGACTACTCGACTGCTTCTATGCAGGCATAGTGAGAATTGTGGCCACAACCATGATAGGTAGGAATGTTTCCCTAGAATAGCACCTGTATTTCGGAAAATCGCACATATCCGTGGTTGTGCTGGGTTTTGCTGTGGTGTAGTCTCCTTGAATCTTGAGATCGACACGAGTCAGTCCTTAGGCGATTCTACACTGAGTACACATGAACTGTCTGGCACACGCACCAAGACATTCCGCAGGACAGAGTGTATCCATCAGGTAGTCTCTCGTGCAATTCACACAGAATGCCAGATGTAGCTCTGGTCCCTCGCACTAATGCCGGTGACTACGGGCCTCATATTTGCATATGGCTAGTGTAGTGTTGGTGTTGAAGTGGCATATGTTGGCACAGGAAGGCAATGGCAAAGATGACAAATCATATTTTGCTAAATTGTCACTGTTTTGTGCCTTATCGCTGATGATGCAAATGGCCTTGGGCAACAGTCTATCTCGAAACTGGCCATGTGCTCTCGGGAGAGCAGCTGCGCGATGCAGGTACACAGGTATTGTTGCATGGGTAAACTTCGCAGGGGCTATGGCCTTCCCACTCGTATGTTTGTCGCATGCATGGGGACAGCTGTTTTCGGCAGGTGTTGTAGTGGCANTCCCACTCGTATGTTTGTCGCATGCATGGGGACAGCTGTTTTCGGCAGGTGTTGTAGTGGCAGGGGTAGGGGCATGCATGCTGTCTCTTCCCTTACAGGGGATGATGCAGCCAACTAAAGGGGGCATGGTGACAGCAGAGGGTGAGGGTGGAATAGACACTCCTATTATTTGCAGAAGTGCATCACCAAGTTGGCGACATTTTTGCACTCTTCTCGCACCAAAACAGTGATAATAATGATTCCATGGACGGTCACACTTGTGGCTGCAGAGTTTAGCCACACAGAAGGGCACCAATTGACGTGGTCAGGGGTGGTCATAGGGTCCAGGAAGATGAAATTCAAATGTCCAAAGGGTGCCGGCAAACCAATAAGGGAATCCACGTGGGATAGAATGAGACTCCTGAGGAGGGCCGCGGTCATAAAGCCCAGGCAAAAGAACCCTGTGCCTCATATCTTAAGATGTTGTGTGTGATGGCTGATGTATTTAAGACTCGTCAGGCGCCTCTGCGCACACACTTGCCAGACTGTGGTATCATTTCTTTCCAGTACGCCGATCCAATGCAAAAAAATTTAGAACTTCAAAAAGAAAAAAATTCAGTGGCCTTACACGACATCAGCAAAACGTAGGTTATAGATGGCTCTGAGGGTCCAGCGTCCTGAAGTAAACTAAACAAACTGAAGTTTAGTTCATAACACGAGTTGTATTACTGAACGAATGAGGTGGTACATAAAATGAAATGGGTGTGCGAAACGAGGCCTCACACTTTCCTATGCTGAAAATCACGCAATGCGTCTCGCAGATTCTGAACGAAGTTATGTTTATAAATTGAATGCAGGTGGGGTGTGAGTCTAGTTCATTAGGAAGGTGAACTCGGTGGTGCACGAAGAAGCAAAAATGTTCTGGAAAAATCAATGTCTGTTGAAAAATATGTGGTTGGCGCAAAAGTTGCTACACCCCCGAGCCACATTATGCGTGCCTGCCCTGATGCTCGCTGATAATAGACTTACAAGCTGTTGCAGTTTAACTCAGAGCATGAGTTAAATGAGCCTCGTTNTGCCCTGATGCTCGCTGATAATAGACTTACAAGCTGTTGCAGTTTAACTCAGAGCATGAGTTAAATGAGCCTCGTTGGGTCGATGTCCCAAGTGTCCCTGGAGTCCTTAGAAGGCTAATGATGCTTCTAGATGTAATACGAGCAGGAGTTGTACAATACAGAAATCACAATCATGGCTTTAGACATTTTNGCTAATGATGCTTCTAGATGTAATACGAGCAGGAGTTGTACAATACAGAAATCACAATCATGGCTTTAGACATTTTTTTATTCTTTTAAATACATGTGTGCCCTTACAGTTACACATACAACTTATGTGGGCTCGGCACTCGGTCTGTCGATAACCATAACTGCCACGAACAAAGAGAAGTATACACTTGATGTTTTAAGCCCTGGATCACATCACAGGGGACAGCCGGTCTACCCTTTGGCACTAATAAAGTAGAAAAGTTTCCAGTTACATTACATGACTATGGTATTGAATATTTTGCAGTCTAAAATGAATGTGCCGAGGTGTTCAGCGCTGTGCAAAACTCCCGTGCTGCCGGTCGGTCTGAGTGCTGAGTTCTGACTAACGCAGTGACGATGGGGTTGCTGAATCTGATGCCAAAAATATGTCAAAGTTACATTGGGCCCTTTTATAACTAAACAAATATGCACATAATGTTTCTACACTACATAAATACATGTTGATGCGATACACAACTGTAATCACATGTTAATTTAGTTTGGTTTTTTTAATGTCATCAGGTATGTCACTGCACTGAAGAATTTAATTNCAACTGTAATCACATGTTAATTTAGTTTGGTTTTTTTAATGTCATCAGGTATGTCACTGCACTGAAGAATTTAATTAAAAAAATTATCCAGTTTAGGCAGTGTGCTGTACAAAAGAAAGACATAGTTACACTTTGACTTTTAATTAAAACAATTACAAAATTTATTTAAATTCTTATTTCAAACCTGTTATCCAAAATTTTCAGAACCTCGCCAGTGGGCGAGTCCAAATGTTCCAAATTCGAGGGTTATATGAGTCCGCCCTCTCAAANCAACTGTAATCACATGTTAATTTAGTTTGGTTTTTTTAATGTCATCAGGTATGTCACTGCACTGAAGAATTTAATTTAAAAAATTATCCAGTTTAGGCAGTGTGCTGTACAAAAGAAAGACATAGTTACACTTTGACTTTTAATTAAAACAATTACAAAATTTATTTAAATTCTTATTTCAAACCTGTTATCCAAAATTTTCAGAACCTCGCCAGTGGGCGAGTCCAAATGTTCCAAATTCGAGGGTTATATGAGTCCGCCCTCTCAAAACGAGTGCGGGTATCCATGCTCGATTTGCGAAATAATAAAGAAAAAACACTGAAATAACGTGGTACAGAGTTTGGAGCACTTTAAGTTACACCGGATTTTATTCCATGCTATTCTCATTTGTTTGCTGTATTGTTCACTTGTTCCTAGGGCAGTTGGCCTGGCGATGTGTTATCACAGAGGAAGATGCCGGGCATCATGGCGCAAGCTGCCCTAATGTTCTCTAAAATAGATGGTGCGCCTGAAGGCTTCGGTATTCGGGGAACACCTTGCTGAACCGCTTGTTAATTCGACCCCAAGAGTTACCTCTTTAAGTGAATATAGCAAGATGGTCATTTGAGTATCGCAGTCCATGAGGGCGAGGCGGGTGTGTTCTCTCCTTGCCGGCACTTTCTGTCATGCTCATGGCCGAGTGTTGGCCTTGGCCTGGTGTTGGCCAGCTGGTGTACTTGACTGTGGTGATACAAACGGTCACAAGAGAATTTCTGAATGCATGGTTCACATCAATTGTCCTCCCCTATGACGACCACTTGTCCCCATTGTCGCACAAGTGTCCCATCACACTATCAGGTGTAACAGGTGGTCGATAGCTGCAGATGCTGGCCTTGCCTCTGCTGGTAGGGACCGCATGATAGGGGNCATGGCCGAGTGTTGGCCTTGGCCTGGTGTTGGCCAGCTGGTGTACTTGACTGTGGTGATACAAACGGTCACAAGATAATTTCTGAATGCATGGTTCACATCAATTGTCCTCCCCTATGACGACCACTTGTCCCCATTGTCGCACAAGTGTCCCATCACGCTATCAGGTGTAACAGGTGGTCGATAGCTGCAGATGCTGGCCTTGCCTCTGCTGGTAGGGACCGCATGATAGGGGNACTATCAGGTGTAACAGGTGGTCGATAGCTGCAGATGCTGGCCTTGCCTCTGCTGGTAGGGACCGCATGATAGGGGAATAGTGCTCACTGTTGCTGGTCCAGGATCAAGTCCCCGGCAGTGTTAATGAGCCAAGGCACATTTACATCAGAGAATGCCCTGCAATCAGCCTGTCTAGGCCTGATACATGCCCCCCCATCTCGGAACCAACTGCTGAGTGGCTCCTTGAATGAGCTGCAGTGCAGCTAGGTTGGGAGTTTACCTGTGGCGCTATCTTACCCACAGGTGTCCCTGGTGGCTCACCATCGGCGATGTCTCCGGAGGTAGGAATCACGACGTGGGGCGTCATGGCATGTGGTATCATGATGCTGCAGGTGGCCTGCAGTGGCTGCTGTGTCCCATATGGGCATCGAGACGTCGGCGCCATAGACTGAAACAGGTGATGGAGGGTGACCCATCAGTCTCAGGGCTCCTATTTTGCATCTTGCGGCAGCCATCATTGCCACCTTGCTGGCCGACCGTACGCCATCCTGGTTGGGCATCATGGTGCTGGGCATCTCGATGCCAGACTCTTAGACTGCTAGGCATATGTCATCCCTGTGGATGGCTATCCTCCTTCGATTGCTTACCTTGATGAGATAAGTTGTTTATCCGAGTGTTTTGATCGCTGTGTGTGGCCTGCCACATTTGCGAGCAAAGCCTGCACAGTAATTCTTGGCGCTGCTTGACACCTTGAGCTCCCTTATATAAACGAGCATTCCAGGTTTTAGCCTGCGCAGTGGGCACATGGTCGCTGAAACTCACTAGGAAATGTAGTTCACCTGGTTGTTCTGTGCTGAATATAGTGTCGCTCCACGGTACTGCCACAGAGCTGTGCTGTGCTGTCATTCGGTTGTGCTCTCTGCGCATTGACAAGTGAACTCGCCGGGCAGTGGCAGTTCTCGGCTCTGCAGTACTGTGGTGAGCGACTGGTTTGTTACAAGATTGACGCGACTTCTTGTTGTAAACAGGGCTGCTGGCAGCTGTTCTGCCCAGTTCTCGCATAGTTTTTAGCAACCTGCAGGCTCAACTGCGTCTTGAGGTCTTGATTTCGACATTTAATCGGTTTGCCTGTGAGTGGTAGATGGCCATGATGTGGTGTATTACTACCGATTTTGTGGACAGTCCACACCACTCCTGTCCATGGAATGTGTGCTTTAATCCATTAGGAGCAGGGATAGAACTCAGTCCCCAATACATGTTGCATGCTCGTGCACTGAGGACTGGATAGGCCTTTTTCCAACTTGAAAAGGAGTCGCTCACCACCAATATGAAGCACTTGCTGGGTGTCANCTGAGGACTGGATAGGCCTTTTTCCAACTTGAAAAGGAGTCGCTCACCACCAATATGAAGCACTTGCTGGGTGTCATGCAGGGGTAGGGCATTATCAGATCCAATGGGATGGTCTCGAATGGCTCACTCGGAACCTGTGGTCATGCTTTTCTCGCATGTCCGAATTATCTATGTTTTCCCCAATCTCTGTGAAAGATATTTCCCACTCAACATAAAAATGAGAATTAATAAGCAATAAGTCCACCACTGCCAATATTTGTAAAAATTTTTGTGTTTTTTTAATTTTTTTTACTAACACATGTGCAACCTCAATCAAAAAATTTCAAAAACAAAATAAATGCATATCTTACTCTAATAGTCAAAGTGTTTAAAAAAATTATGTTTACATTCATTGTCAGACAGAATTTTCNACTCTAATAGTCAAAGTGTTTAAAAAAATTATGTTTACATTCATTGTCAGACAGAATTTTCCCCTTGCAAGATCTGCATCAATTTAATGAATCAAAATTATTTGTAAATCAAAACTATCAATGTTGTTTTACAGGTGTCATTAAAATAAAATAGTTGCTGTTTACCTGTTTGATTGATAAACTATGGCAGATATTAACTTNAGTTTTACAGGTGTCATTAAAATAAAATAGTTGCTGTTTACCTGTTTGATTGATAAACTATGGCAGATATTAACTTAACTATCTGTAACTATCTCATTTACTATAAAATTAGTTATATTATATAATACACCAATTATAATTCTCAACAGTCCTCAACAATGCTCCTCTCCAATCCTCAGCAAACCTTTCCAATCTAATCACAGTTCTCATCCAAATTTTAATAAATTAACACAAATTCTATGACAGAATATTTTTATTCTGGTGATGGATCAGCTGACTGTTACAAAGATTAATGTTTACAATTCAGTGTTTGTAATTTTTATGTCTTTACTTATATTCAAAAATGTACTTGGCTAATTTTACAAATGTTGTCTTTATTCATTTTTAATGGTACTTTTAAGTTAAAATTGTATTGTATGGTANTACTTGGCTAATTTTACAAATGTTGTCTTTATTCATTTTTAATGGTACTTTTAAGTTAAAATTGTATTGTATGGTAATAATTTTAATATAACATAATTCATATCAGGTATGTCTTTTTAACTTCTTTGACAATTTAGATATTGCTATAAATTTCGTGTGTTAACTATGAATTAAACTTTTAAATGTTATTTTTTAATTTATTTATTGTACTCACTAAAAATATGTATGTTGATACACTATTAAAAATTGGGGAAGGACGGTTAGAAACAGATGCCGAGGGCTGTGTGTCACTAATGGGGGATTTTAGTAANTACTTGGCTAATTTTACAAATGTTGTCTTTATTCATTTTTAATGGTACTTTTAAGTTAAAATTGTATTGTATGGTATTATTTTAATATAACATAATTCATATCAGGTATGTCTTTTTAACTTCTTTGACAATTTAGATATTGCTATAAATTTCGTGTGTTAACTATGAATTAAACTTTTAAATGTTATTTTTTAATTTATTTATTGTACGCACTAAAAATATGTATGTTGATAGACTATTAAAAATTGGGGAAGGACGGTTAGAAACAGATGCCGAGGGCTGTGTGTCACTAATGGGGGATTTTAGTAATTTGGTGCAGAGTGATGCAGAACTGATTGCTAGTGTTTACCCAGTTCTACAAAGAAATATAAATGACTACTAGTGGCCATGTAAAAGAGCGTTTCTAGCACCAAAAAATGACATCGTTAGTGCTCTGTTCTGTGTTTATGATCAGTGTTTGTCTTGTAACAAATACAGTTATTTCTCCCTATAAGTTTATTACTTTAACCACGTGAGCGAAGCTACGGGTATAAACTAGCGCAAATATAAAATACAGTAGTGCGCATCGTGTAATGCTACTGCTTGTTACATTTTAAAATTATATATATATATATATGCCTACAATACGTTACTGCTTTCACTGCGACAGAATTATATTTACGAACAATGGTTATGATTATGTTAAATTCACAGAAATTATTTTTTCCCCAATATATTTAACAAAGATACAAATTTAAAATAATTTTGTAAAATGCTGTTTGATTTCTTTTAATATTTTTCTGCCATAAATCGTCATGTTCCTGCACATATACTATGTAATTAGTAGTAATAAATGCAATGGCAATTACTTATTGTGGTATATAAGTAATTTACTACCTCCTTGCCAAACAAAGTAGCAATGTGGTAATAAAATGTTCACATATTTCTGGGGGGGAAGGGGATGATCATTTCCTGGTCCAGCGATACTGAGATTAGTTTTCCTTGGTTTCTTCGAAATCACTCCAGGCAGATACTAGGAAGTTTGTTAATACAGGCCACAGTTTATTCTGTCCACATTCTTGATTGTCTATGCAACTTGTGTTTGTTGATGAAAAATTAAACCATAATTGTTGCATGGAAATGGAAAAGGCTGTAAGTGCCAAAAAATTAAAAAAGCGTTTTTCGATCGGAAATCGTTTATGTGCCATCGCCAATATTTTAGGAACACTTCCAAGTGCCTGTGTCGAACGGTTTAGGGTCTGGAGCTGTTGATAGATGTGCAAGCGCTGGAACTATCACACCGTTTTCAATCAAAATGCTGTAAGTGCCATCCGCCATTTCCACACAACGGGTGAATACCGCGTATTAGTCAATACGAGTCCGGCATGTACCTAAAGGTTGTGCGTTCTCTCTCACCTTACGTTTCGTTAAGGGTTTTTCATTGTTTTCGTGAGTTAAAACGAGTGACCAAGACTATTCTCCAACCACCTCCGTGCCACCACCAACCAAAATTTAACTGCAATGAAGTCGGAAAGCTGCACGAGAGAGTGGTCATCTGTATACAAACACTTTAGGGAATCCTCGTCCTGCGAAACGCTTGCTAAGGGAAGAGGTACATTGTAAGTGTACTAATGACTTTAATAAACTTTCCCATGAACAAAAAGAGACGCTTTTCATACAGTTTTACCGCCTTAACGAAAGTGAACAGGGTACATATATTTTGGGCCACATTCAAGTGCATGAAATAAATTGCAGAAGGCATGAAACATATACTGACTCTGCTGATAGCAGATGCCAAGTTACTTTTTCGTACGTTGTTCCCGCTGGTAATGGCGAAAATATTAAAGTGTGTGCTAACACATTTAAAACAATTTTCACAATTTCACATCGTAAAATTCAAACTTTGCAAACGAAGAAGAAAACCAGCGATTTTGTTTACAAAGACGGTCGTGGTAAACACCCTAATATGAATGAAAAGAAGAAGAAATTTACAGAAAAAGATCGAAATTTAGTTCGGTACCACATTAGCAGTTTTCCAAGACATAAAAGTCATTATAGTCGTAAGAAGATTAGTCGTGAATTTTTAAGCCCCGACCTCAACCTCAACAGAAAGTATCTAATGTTCAAAGACAAATACCCCACATGCGGCATTTCTTATCGCTACTACACTGCATTGTTCAAAAAAGACTTCCCTAAGCTCAGATTTGGAGCCCTTGTAATTGACTCGTGTAAAACTTCCGACCACCTTCATGCTGCTGCAAATAACGCCATTCTTCGTACGGATAAAGAAAACACCCAATCGGCGTTGGAACTCCACCAAGAAAAAGCTGAGAAAGCCCAGTCGGTACTAAAAAGCGATCCAAACGCTTCACAGGTGCCATCAGGAACATTTTCAACAGTGTGTATGGATCTTCAGAAAGTTATGTTCATACCAATGCTAACTCATAGCTCAATGTTCTATGCTCAGCAGCTTTCCATGTATAACTTATGCATTCATATGGGAGACACCAGCAGCAGTGTCATGTGTATGAGGCATGAGGGAGTGGGAGGAAGAGGAGACAACGAGATTGCCTCCTGTTTCTACAAAGTGGCTCGTTCTGGTCGTTTCACAAAGAAGCATCTTGTGATGTGGTGTGACAATCGCACTGCATAGAATAAGAACTAGATGCTTTTGATGGCCCTGATTTATCTGGTAGGAAAACAATGTTATGATTCTATTGATATAAAATACTTGGTTAGTGGTCATAGTTTTAATGCATGTGATCGCGACTTCGGAGTCATCGAAAAAAGGAGACGACAATGCAAGGCAATGGTTCCTCAACAGCTGGAAGATGTGGTACAGGCAACCCGAGTTAACAATCATTTTATTGTTCAAACTTTGACCGGAGACAATTTCATAAATTTCGCATGTGTGGCTAAACATTTCATTGACACAAGCAAGCTACATATAAGCAAAGCGTGTTGGATTCGCATTGTCATGTATATGCCACATGAAGTCCTCACAGCATCTTCACTAGATGCTGATATTTACGATCCCCAAGCGTGGACAAAAACCAACATCTTAAAAAAACACGCTAAGTTGTCCAGTCTCCCAGACCATCGAAATTAACCACAGGTCAAGTACGTATGCAAGATATCAAGTGAAAAAAAGAAAGATCTTCTCGAAATGCTTGATTTTTTAGAGACTGAACATCGCATGTTTTACGAAGATCTTCTAGCTGTAGCTAGGGATGTTGCGATACTACTGATACGATCCTGGTATCGATAATTTTGATTCGATACCGGGTAATTCAGAATTCGATACTTTTCTTCCAATACTCTACCTACCCATATTACTACTTTTGTTCCGATGCTTAGTACAGGAATCGATATATTTCCCTTTATGTTTANAACACGCTAAGTTGTCCAGTCTCCCAGACCATCGAAATTAACCACAGGTCAAGTACGTATGCAAGATATCAAGTGACAAAAAGAAAGATCTTCTCGAAATACTTGATTTTTTAGAGACTGAACATCGCATGTTTTACGAAGATCTTCTAGCTGTAGCTAGGGATGTTGCGATACTACTGATACGATCCTGGTATCGATAATTTTGATTCGATACCGGGTAATTCAGAATTCGATACTTTTCTTCCGATACTCTACCTACCCATATTACTACTTTTGTTCCGATGCTTAGTACAGGAATCGATATATTTCCCTTTATGTTTAACAACTAAATTTTCAAGAAATAAATAAATTCAGAAGAAAGAAAAAACACGATTGTAATAGTGTATACAGAAGTTGGCTATACTGGTCAGGGAGCCATTAATGAATCGTTACTATTAATAACTTACTAACGGCCAGTTAGTTACAGTGAAAGGAAGGCCCTACCTTGAAGGGAAGTGAAGGGAATTCCAGGCCCAGGCCATGCCGATACTACATGGCCACTCAGACTCACTCACTCAACCTTTGGTGTTAAGAGAAATGACTAAGCTACATCTTACTTAGTTTGCTTTTTAATTGTCTATTTGTTTTAATTTCAGATTTTTTTATTAAAATTATGTTGCCTCCAAAACGTTTGGTATAGAAAATTCTTCCAGAAAATAGATAAGTATTCTGTGAAGTAAAACATCTCTTAAAAAAAATTCGAGTTTTCGGGGAACACGACCAATTTAATGAAACATTTGAAAGTGTCCCGCAATGCCAAAAACAAAAGGAATCGACTGAATCAAGGTATGATTGTTTATTTTTAATTCGTATTTTTGTCAGGATACCTTATGCTATGCCTACACTCATGCATTTTCGTCTTCAACTTTAATTTTAATTCAACTTGCAATTCTGCATTCTTAATAGCCGCATTCATTCATTTAATAGNGATACTCTACCTACCCATATTACTACTTTTGTTCCGATGCTTAGTACAGGAATCGATATATTTCCCTTTATGTTTAACAACTAAATTTTCAAGAAATAAATAAATTCAGAAGAAAGAAAAAACACGATTGTAATAGTGTATACAGAAGTTGGCTATACTGGTCAGGGAGCCATTAATGAATCGTTACTATTAATAACTTACTAACGGCCAGTTAGTTACAGTGAAAGGAAGGCCCTACCTTGAAGGGAAGTGAAGGGAATTCCAGGCCCAGACCATGCCGATACTACATGGCCACTCAGACTCACTCACTCAACCTTTGGTGTTAAGAGAAATGACTAAGCTACATCTTACTTAGTTTGCTTTTTAATTGTCTATTTGTTTTAATTTCAGATTTTTTTATTAAAATTATGTTGCCTCCAAAACGTTTGGTATAGAAAATTCTTCCAGAAAATAGATAAGTATTCTGTGAAGTAAAACATCTCTTAAAAAAAATTCGAGTTTTCGGGGAACACGACCAATTTAATGAAACATTTGAAAGTGTCCCGCAATGCCAAAAANCTTAAAAAAAATTCGAGTTTTCGGGGAACACGACCAATTTAATGAAACATTTGAAAGTGTCCCGCAATGCCAAAAAAAAAAGGAATCGACTGAATCAAGGTATGTATTGTTTATTTTTAATTCGTATTTTTGTCAGGATACCTTATGCTATGTCTACACTCATGCCTTTTCGTCTTCAACTTTAATTTTAATTCAACTTGCAATTCTGCATTCTTAATAGCCGCATTCATTCATTTAATAGCNTTTTCGTCTTCAACTTTAATTTTAATTCAACTTGCAATTCTGCATTCTTAATAGCCGCATTCATTCATTTAATAGCCGTATTCGTTTATTTGGTTTACTTATCCAGACAGTTAAACATGATTTATAACACATTTTATAACAGGTTTTCTGTTTTAAACAAACTAATTTTTAACACCGGGCTATTTCATATGTAATAAAATTTATAACAGGTTTTTCTGTGTTAATTTGAGCTAAATATATGAAGTTTACAGTTAACTTATGGTTACTATTTTCACTCGGTTTAATCGATGCTAGTATCGATACTTTTATTTCGATACTTGTATCGGAATGGGTATCGATAACACACTGCGGATATCAGTACCGATACTCGTGTCTCAACATCCCTAGGTGTAGCACATGTAAATGATGTTGGTGAATTATATTTTTATGATGTTTTTTGTGTTTGTTTAAATTACATTTTGATGTTTTACCATTGAATTAAATTACATTTTAATGTTTTATTATGTTTTTAAATTACTTGTGAAAAATGAATATTAACTTTACTTGTGTATAAAAAAAATTACGTTTGCATTTAATTTTGAATACCATGTTTAAATAAAACAATAATAACATTAATTTGCTGAATGCACATAATAATTATTTAATATTGCGTGCATTGTTATTTACTTTTGGGAAAATGATGTGTTGCACTTTCATTTTCCCGTGGTTTATCATTAAGCACATACAGCATTTCCCAGGTTTGGCATATTCATCACGATCATCAGTTAGCGTGGCACTTACCACGGTCTGAGGGTTGCTCAGCGGTCTGATANAGGTTTGGCATATTCATCACGATCATCAGTTAGCGTGGCACTTACCACGGTCTGAGGGTTGCTCAGCGGTCTGATAGTGGGTACATTCAACAATTCCCAAGTAAAAGTCATAAAAGAAACATAAAATATTATAAATAGGTTTTTTTGGGTTAGCAATACGTATACGTAGCAACATTTTCTATCTCTGTGAAGTTTTTCAAAATTTTAGAGCTTTTATTGAAACCAGCCAACAGTTTTTTGCGGTTTTCTCGAAATCTGTTTTCCGGCACTTACAGCCTCTTCTATTTACATTCCACTATTAATTAACTCTTTTCTGCTAATATTTATAAGGTGTATGTAATAGTGTTACTGACTTTCTGCAGTCTATAATAAATAGTATGTAAATTAGTGATGAATCTCCTTACCTTCTTTTTACATTGTTTACAATTTCCCCGTACCTCATAATTTTCCACACTATCGCAAATCATAGTTTTCTCTGCAAATATTACAATGCCNTTTTTTCAAAATTTTAGAGCTTTTATTGAAACCAGCCAACAGTTTTTTGCGGTTTTCTCGAAATCTGTTTTCCGGCCCCTACAGCCTCTTCTATTTACATTCCACTATTAATTAACTCTTTTCTGCTAATATTTATAAGGTGTATGTAATAGTGTTACTGACTTTCTGCAGTCTATAATAAATAGTATGTAAATTAGTGATGAATCTCCTTACCTTCTTTTTACATTCTTTACAATTTCCCCGTACCTCATAATTTTCCACACTATCGCAAATCATAGTTTTCTCTGCAAATATTACAATGCCNGTTTACAATTTCCCCGTACCTCATAATTTTCCACACTATCGCAAATCATAGTTTTCTCTGCAAATATTACAATGCCTTGGTGTGATATATATTCAGCATGATTAATACTATTGATACAAACCATCTGTTAGAAATTTTTACAATTTTCCGGATAAGCCCCTATCTTTAAAAAGTACCATAAATTAATAAATGGCAAGTTTTTTTAGTCTACAATTATTTTTTAGAAATTTTTCAAGACAGGAATTTATCGATACAAAATATATTTTATTTCCATATGTGTAAAGCTCTTACCAATATAAATAATGTTGTGAATTATTGATTTTTTTATTTTAAGGCCTTCAGTGTAAAATTCATCTCCCTACGTTAAATCTATTTTAATAAACATATATCTGTTTGCAGAAATTCATCTTCTGTGGAAGATTACAGTAACTCAGATTAGGTACGATCTCAAAGACGGGTTACAAGAAATTGTGTGTGTTTTTTTTTTGTTTTTTTTTTTAATTGTGGAGGTATGAAGAGAAATTTGACTACATCACCAGATCACCTTCCCAAAATCAGCTCTGAACTGCAGCTTCCTGAAGATGACATTTTGCCACTTACTACAGAAGGGGGGGGGGGATGATGATAATAAATATAAGCATATTTTGTGCAAAAGGGGATTTTTTAATGCTTTATGCAATGGTGGCGTACAAACTGAAATTTTCTGCAGTAAACTCTAGTAAAATAGAAACTAACTTTAGTGAAACTTACTGTGCAAGAAAATCACCGGAAAATTTAATATTAATGGAATAAATGTTTCTGAGTGGTAACAAGAAAACACATTNTACTGTGCAAGAAAATCACCGGAAAATTTAATATTAATGGAATAAATGTTTCTGAGTGGTAACAAGAAAACACATTTTTATGCTAAGTTTCCCATATTCATCTACTCTCTTGCTGGTAGCACCATTCATCACATTTAGTCTACTACTTTCTATGGTTCACTGAACTTATTTTTCAGATAGCATGAATAAATAATGCAATATTGCAATACAACAGAATTTTATTAAAATTATATTTGTTGTAGTGCATGAGAATTTCATTAGAGAGTATAAACATTTATGATGTTTTCCACTGTTTTATAACACTAAATTGTAAACATTTGTGTTAATTTTATTAAAATTTGGATGAGAAGTGTTAATATTGTAATTCGTGTATTTTGTAACAGAAACATTTTTTTTAGCTAATAAGATGACAGATAATTAAGTTAATATCTGCCATATTTAATCAATCTGATAGGTATACAGACTTCTCATATTTCCATTCTGTTATTTCCTATTAAATAATTTTTTTGGTTAAATGCAACCAACAGTGGTAAAGTATTTTTGCTTAAAAAAAAAAGACAACTCTTAAAAAACAAGAATATTCTCACTTTTACAGNGCCAACAGTGGTAAAGTATTTTTGCTTAAAAAAAAAAGACAACTCTTAAAAAACAAGAATATTCTCACTTTTACAGGACAATATATTTGTTTAATTCTTAGTTTTGTTTCTGATGATTTAGACAGTTTTAAATTAAACAGCGATGTTGTTAATTAAAACTAGATACACCAGAAGCCTGCATTTTCCCTTAGCCTCTCTGTCCCTCTACCAGAAAGGAGTTCACTTCTCTGCTATAAAGCTATTTAACTCCCTTCCACCACACTATAAAGATCTTTGTTTCAGTGACACAAAATCATTTAGACATAAGATAAAAAAATATTTATATTCCCGTTCGACATGTATCAAAATTCTTTGTAAATCATGATAATTATAAGCGTAGGCCTGCAGGTGTCTTTAACCAAAACAGTTTTTTTTTTCACTACATTTATCCCATAGGTTGTCTAGAGAACAATTGGGACATGGAGTNGTCTTTAACCAAAACAGTTTTTTTTTTCACTACATTTATCCCATAGGTTGTCTAGAGAACAATTGGGACATGGAGTGTGTAAATTTGTTACATATATACCGTATATTGTTGGCTATAAGTTACATGCCTTCATATTCCACCCTCACATTGTACTCAGCTTCTGTTGTGGGCAATTGTAGGATTTCATCATATAAGATTTAATAGCCTTTTGTATACACTGTCAGCTTGATCCTTCTTATTAATTGATTCTTTTCCACTAGGGTAAGCCTTTTCTGNGTCTTTAACCAAAACAGTTTTTTTTTTCACTACATTTATCCCATAGGTTGTCTAGAGAACAATTGGGACATGGAGTATGTAAATTTGTTACATATATACCGTATATTGTTGGCTATAAGTTACATGCCTTCATATTCCACCCTCACATTGTACTCAGCTTCTGTTGTGGGCAATTGTAGGATTTCATCATATAAGATTTCATAGCCTTTTGTATACACTGTCAGCTTGATCCTTCTTATTAATTGATTCTTTTCCACTAGGGTAAGCCTTTTCTGNCATAGCCTTTTGTATACACTGTCAGCTTGATCCTTCTTATTAATTGATTCTTTTCCACTAGGGTAAGCCTTTTCTGTTAGAAGTTCAAGAATGTCTTGTTATTTAAGGCAAAGTTGAAAACACAGGTCCAACAATTAATTACTTTCCAATACCTCTTCCTGGCGTAGCTTTATAAAATTAAAACTGTATGACGGTACTTTGAATGTGATTTTATTATTCTTGGGGATTCCTATCACTTTTATTTCATCTGATTTCGTACTCTTTTTATAATATTGTGGCCACCAGCTCTTAAAGCTGAATATCTCCTCATTGCTAACTTCATGTATGGATGAACGCCTATTTTTACTGGTTTTCAGTATCAACTCTGTGTTCTACTCTGCTCTATAAACTTTGCACACTTTTCGCAAAACACTTTTTAATGATCCAAAATCATAGTCACAAAGTAAGAATGGGTGACCTGTATTGGAAAGTGGTGCATCACAATGTTGAACATTCCTATGGCACAGAGATTCATTAGAAACCTGACTACTGCAGTTTTTTTTTATTTTGACTCGATGGGCCATCATTGAAAAAAGGCGATGATTTACTGTAGTCGGTACGGCCTTTTTGATGTAATGTAATAATAAGGAAAAAACCTCATCTGGGGGCTTGTTAGATTCACCTTTATGGTACACGTAAATGGTTTCTTTGTTTGTCTTGAAATCGTGGATAGAAAATAACTCTGGAAGTTCTCTAAGGTCTAGGTGTTCTTTGGTGGCCTCCCTGATAATGAGGATGTTGCACTAGAAGATTTCGATAGTCTAAGATAATGGGCTGAGCAGTGTCATTCCCAGCTGATGTAGGAGCACTTGTTGGCCTTGGAGATTTTGTGATAAGTTAGGAGAGAATTTAACTAATGCACCATGGGTGGTGCCCACTAGAGAGTATAGAATTGTGTCAGTATGTTCACATTTAAAACCATTAGTACATGTCTTAATTAATAGACTAGGGCACTGTGGGTAGAGTGTTGTGGATAGATCGATTACATAACACAACAATCAGAAGAATGTTGTATAATAGTTAGTATTGCTAGCTTGAAGGATGTTATTCCATCTATGCTTGTGGGTGGTAGTAGCTTACTTTATGCTCCCAGTCTCACACCAGCGAATGCAACATTCTGTACAGCTATTACCAGAAGCAAGAAATGAGCTACATGTAGCCCAGTGCACCTAAATTATTAATTCCAGTTTTAAAAATATTCCTTTGATGAGTTTACTTCATTTATACATATGATACTATATTTCACTCTTTGTAATCTAATTTCTCTACCATTTCCATCTAAACATCANTTACTTCATTTATACATATGATACTATATTTCACTCTTTGTAATCTAATTTCTCTACCATTTCCATCTAAACATCAAAGATTCCCTGCTAGGCACCTGACATAATTGTCTAAGAAGAGCCTGAAAAGTGCAAAATGAAATCTATGAAACTTAAACTAATGCAATTAAATTGTTTCAGGAAAGGTGGGAAATTTGAACTACAAATGCCATCAGAATGACTGAATCATCTAAAAATGTTATGTGCCTGCCATGACAACTATCAACAACTAAGCTGCTATCGGAATTGGCAAATTATGTCAGCTTACTACCTACTGGCAAACATCCCTTGATTCCTTCCGGGCCAATTGGAGACGGATATTTTAACTTCCAGCAGAAGGTTTCCTCCAGTGAACCACTGGTTTACTGCTGCTTCCCAAATTAACTCCCAAATGGCTACTAGGGCATAATTGTGAATACTCTTATAGCTGAGGTCCGAGTGCACAGGCACATCCAAACAGCTGGCAAACCTCCTACCTCGTGGAATGGGGGGCTGCATATGGCATTATTGTAATCATAACAGAAAGTATATGAGTTCTTTAGCTCGGGATGCACTAGCTCCCTCTGCTTTTTTTATCACGCCCTTTATCCAGATGTTCTAGTAGTAAGCAAGTTGGGGACCATAGTATTTCGGCATGGAGGGCCATCATAGAAAAAAATGGTGTTATGTTAAATGGCACCTTCAGGTCAACTAAATCGGCAGATGCGAATATATGTCTTACATGGGTTAACGATTCGTTACTCCCTGCGAATCGCCTNATTATTGTAATCATAACAGAAAGTATATGAGTTCTTTAGCTCGGGATGCACTAGCTCCCTCTGCTTTTTTTATCACACCCTTTATCCAGATGTTCTAGTAGTAAGCAAGTTGGGGACCATAGTATTTCGGCATGGAGGGCCATCATAGAAAAAAATGGTGTTATGTTAAATGGCAGGTGCCATTTAACATAACACTAAAACAGGTCAACTAAATCGGCAGATGCGAATATATGTCTTACATGGGTTAACGATTCGTTACTCCCTGCGAATCGCCTANCAGGTCAACTAAATCGGCAGATGCGAATATATGTCTTACATGGGTTAACGATTCGTTACTCCCTGCGAATCGCCTAGCTGCTGTGTTAAATGGCACATTCAGGCTAACTGCACCAAAATGAACCCCTTTGGTGCTCCCCTTGAATCACCTAGCTGCTGTGTTAAATGGTAATTTCAGGTTAACCATGCCTCAAGTTATGAATATAAGTAGTATATATATATTCCTTCTGGGACACCTCCCCAATAAGGTTCAAGTCAACCATAACTCTTAGATGTATTTTATGGTTAAAATGAACCATATAGTAAAATCAACTAAACTTTTCTTCTAATGGTCAAACCTATCCATAACATTTTATTAACTGCCTTTCCATCTAATGGTCAAACTCCAGCACAACATTTCATTAACTGCCTTTCCATCTAATGGTCAAACCTATCCATAACTCTCAGTTGTATTTTATGGTCAAAACTATCCATAACGAAAAAATCAAAATGTCACTTAATCTAATTTATTTCTTTGTGGCTCAAGCCCAACCCGCATTTCAATTCCAATAGGTTGAAAATAATCACCCACCTTCAACCCCCTTTTAAATGCTAAAGGGTTAAAAGTAACCTTAAATTTTCAACCCGCTCATACATTTTTAACCCCCTTTTAAATGCTAACAACTCACTTTTAAATGCTAAAGGGTTGAAAATAACCATTAAAGTTTCATATTAAAAAATTTCGTTGATAAATGCTTTCAAATTGCATTATCTGTACACAGTGCTTGTTCTGTCGGTGAAGACACGAGTTTTCCTCATAAGAGCTCGCTCCGATGTGAACCCGGATGTGGTCGATGTATCCTCGCTCTGGACGTGGAGGGACTCACTATCTACAAACGGCCGCGCTATCTGTGACGCAATATGTGAACCAGGATGTAGTCGAGGTCAGTGTATACATGCTCTGGGCGTGATTCATTCGGCGGGACTCACAATGTAAGTTGTATGAAAAACCTTGCCTAGTGTCTTGCCAGATAGCTCAGTGGTTAGACGTCCGACTCTTAACGCAAGGTTCGTGGGTTCAAATCCCGGGCTGAGAGGATAAATTTTCAGTGTGGGTGTGAAGGCGCCCGCATCCACACTGTATGTTTATCAACCGAGTCGTTCCAAATTTGAGCTAATAAAATAAATGCTCGTACTCTTAGTAGATCTAGGAGTAGCAGATGCAACTATATGTTACCCCTTAAAAGCTCAGCAAAAATACTCTCTACAGTACACAGTATTGTATCAGATGTATAGCTGGGTAATCTCAGATGGTGTTAGGCGCCACGCCATCTGAGAGGGGGTACTTAAAAAAAAAACTCCTACACCTCGCCACTCCGAAAAACGGAGTTTTATTGGCGTCAAAATTAGGCCGTAATAATAATAAAAAAAAAAGGTCCCTGGCGAGTCATTAAGTTGAACGTAAACGTTTTACAATATTTTCGTGTAGTATAATAAAGATGGATAATATTTCTATAGACATATAGTGCAATGAAAGATTTAGAAAAAGAATTAGGTGTTTCGCCTACTTTAATTTGGAGGTGCACATCCAAACTTTTAATTAGACTATGGTAATGTAGGTTTGGTATGGTAATGGTTTTGGTAATGGAGTTTTAATGGTTTAACAATCATTAAAACTTTATAGAGATATGAATACAACAGATGAAAATATACCGACCTAAANAATGGTTTAACAATCATTAAAACTTTATAGAGATATGAATACAACAGATGAAAATATACCGACCTAAAATACCTTTCTAGAAATATAAGTATCTACGGCCTCATCTCCAAGACCACAGTTCTTTCTGATGAAT
>NQII01000316.1:891197-989165 GCA_002778355.1 Clitarchus hookeri | reverse complement strand
GGTGTCCGCTGTCGCTGTAATGGCCACAGGAAGATCAGCTTGTCTGGGCGTGATGTCCCCAGTTGTTTCACTGTCCGTACGAGGTTCGGCAGAGTTTGCTGAATTAGAATCTTCGGTGAAGGGTTCCTCGACATCAGAAGTCATTATGAAGGGCATATGGACACATGCAGTTGTTATGGTAGGTTCTGCAGGGGTTTGTTCTGCTTCTGTAGTGTGTGATGCTGGTCCTTGTCCTCCANACATGCAGTTGTTATGGTAGGTTCTGCAGGGGTTTGTTCTGCTTCTGTAGTGTGTGATGCTGGTCCTTGTCCTCCAGCTGCAACCCCTGAGGGCATATGGATGCCGGACATCGTGGGGGAGAACGAGTCCCTCATTGTATGGCCGTCGGACGATTCCGCAGCTTGAGTTAACAGTTCGTCATGTGATGGTTGTTGCTGGTCAGCATTTGCATAGAGATCGATTCAAAGGATTACTCGTCGATCGGACTCCAACAGGGACACGATGCGGATTGTATGTCGGCGATTTGTGAGGACCAGGTATGTGGTGGCTGCTAAAGCCTTTGTTGTTATGTGCGGATCACTCCACTTGGCTCCAAGGGCAGCAAAAAGGTTTCTGTGCACCGAGTACAGCGAGTGCTCTCTTACAAAGACCTTCTGCCCTGCTCGTAGTTACTTCGGTGGTCTTGTGGTGAGGGTTTCCTNGACAGCGAGTGCTCTCTTACAAAGACCTTCTGCCCTGCTCGTAGTTACTTCGGTGGTCTTGTGGTGAGGGTTTCCTATTTGGTGATGTATGCAGCCTGGTGGACACAAGCTGCTTGCAGCTCCTGTGTTCTACACCATTGCCTGGCGATGCTGCTCTCTGGTTCACTGGGTACCTCTGCTAGCGGACAGTTGTACTCGCCTGGGAGGGCCCACTCACGTTCCTTCAGTATTGTGGCAGATGACATGCCTTTTGCCTCATTGGTATGGCAGCAGAGTGTGAAGAGTGCGTTGGGCAGCTGGTCGGGCCCAGTAAGTGTTGNATGCCTTTTGCCTCATTGGTATGGCAGCAGAGTGTGAAGAGTGCGTTGGGCAGCTGGTCGGGCCCAGTAAGTGTTGTCCTTCCCCAATTGGAGCCATAGCTGGACCTTGAGGTCTTGGTTTCTATGCTCTGTGGGATTGGTACAAGGATGGAAGATCGCCATCGTAATTTGCGTCACTCCCCACTTGGTGCATAGATCGCGTCACTTCCGTCTAACGAATTGGGCTCAATTGTAGGTCAGTAACATATGATAATATCCCCACTGTGGGAAAAACTCGTTCTTCAGGATGCTGGCTATGTACTTGGTGCATGCACTGGGTACCACGTNTAATATCCCCACTGTGGGAAAAACTCGTTCTTCAGGATGCTGGCTATGTACTTGGTGCATGCACTGGGTACCACGTACGCCTCTGTCCACCTGGAGAACAGGTTGGTGACGACCACTATGAACCTTTTCCCCATCGATGTCTTTGGGTAGTGGCCCTTTAGGTCGAGGACTACCATCTCGATCGGCTCCCTAGGTTTTCTGGGTTGTTGCTGTTGTTGGCTGAGCCTTAAAGTGGTTACCACTGTATCACTCTCTAACATAGTGGTGTACATCACATGGTGTGCTGGGCTAATGTAAGTGACATAAGAGTTAACCTTTGTGGTTTGCTTAGCACCTGAGTGTCCTGAAAATGTTGTGATGTGCATTAAGTGGAGTATGTATCCACATTGTGCAGCTGGTATATAGATTATTCAGGCGGTTGTCGAGTATGCGCTACCAGTCTGTGGTCTGCTGGCTGCAGAGTATGACCTTGGCCTGCACATCTGGTTAGGTTGTTTGTGATCTTACTACAGCATCACAGATCTAGCGAGCTTGACGACCAAAGCAATGAGGTTAGCAAAGGTTAGTGTCATGGTGTCACCAGCATGTTTAGTAGTGGGGGGGGGAGTATCCCGTCCCATTATTCCTCGTCATACACAGTATTTTCGCACTGATGACTTGGACAGCAGATCGGCCACCTAGTTTTCTGTACCTGGCACATGCTCTNCGGCCACCTAGTTTTCTGTACCTGGCACATGCTCTACATTGAAATTGTATGATTGCAGCAGCATTGACCAGCAGGTCAGTTTGCTCCGTGCTTCACGCATACTGTGCAACCAGACCAGACAGTGGTTGTCAGCATGTAGTGTAAAGTGCCGTACTCCATATATGGTTGATACAGTTTGAGCACCCATACGACTTCAAGGCACTCTCTCTTGTTGATGTCATATTGTTTCTCGGTAGGCCCGAAAGTTGTGCTGCTGTAATCAAAGATAAGCCATTCGCTGTTCTCATCGAGTTGGAAGAGGATTGCACCTAGTCCTATTTTTCTGGCATATGTCTGTAAATAGAGATGTCTACTGGAATCATGGTGTGCTAGGGCATTATAATCCCTGAAGTAGCTCTTGATGGCCAGTAAATTGTCCTCATCTTCGGTGTTCCACCAGAACTTGCAGCTGGGTGACATGAATGTGGTAAGAGGTGCAGTTATTAATAACAAATCTTTGATATACTCGGCAACCAGTTAAGTGCCGAAAAGTTTCCAGACCTGTTTTCTGATGTGTGGTCTATCGTAGTCCTCGATCACTCGTAGTTGTTCGTGATTCGGTCTGTTACCGTCTTTGTCCACAATATTTCATAGGAAGTCCAGCTGTACTTTTCCTGGGTGGTATTTGTGATTTGTGCAGTGAGCCCTATGATGGCGAGGTGCTCCACTACTAGAGAGAGGTGGTGAATGTGGTCCTCCCACATCTCTGACCAAATTACATCGTTTAGGTAGACGAGCGTGAAGTCGCCTACCAGACCATCTAGTATCTGAACCATCATGGCCTAAAATGTTAATGACGTGCATTTCAACCCGAACAACATCGCACAAAATTGAAACCGCCTTCCATTCGGTGTGGTGAATATAGTTTTGTGTATCTTCTGGCTTCACTGGAACCTCCCAAGAGGCACTGAGCAAATCCAGGGACGACATGACTTTGGCCTTTCCTAATATGTTGAACACACCCTTAACACTGATGTAGGGAGTGGGGTGCTTTCAGTTGCCAGGTTGATGGGTCGAAAATCGATGGAGAAATACCATGTTCCATTTTTCTTCGGCACCAGTGTGATTGCCAAATTGTAGCTGCTTTCTGTTTGTTCGACAACCTCCTCCACTAACATCTTGCATATATGCTCTCGGATGATCTTGCTCTGGTGGCTAAGGTAGCTGCATGGCAGTGTGAAAACGGGCCTGTCATGTAATGTTGGTCTTGCGTGTTTCGCGATGATGGTATGTCGTAACAGATCCGCACCTTCAAATACGTCACATTAATTATCCAGCATTCGCAGTACCACGACACAGTAAGTTAAGTTGGTGGTACTGTGTACTCCAAATCGTCGAGCTTGACTCTGGGCTACCATGGTTGTCTCGAGATTGCGTATGCACACAGTTATGTTGGCTTCTCCCGTGGTTTCCCCACTATTGTTGATTGTGGCTATATGAATAGCTTCACTGTGAGGCCGCAGAGCTCTCATGTCAACAAACCCTTCCCTGAAAAAGTTGTGAGATGCAGCTGTTTCAATAACGGCATAGCACTTCACATTGTTAATGTACACTGGAATGCATACAATCTTATTTGGTTTAGGTATTTGATCTGGGAGAAGCTACTGCTGTTAGAAATGTTGAGGTGTTATGGTCGATATCAAATCTTTGGGACTGGGGGAGGCGATGTCCGGTCAACCTACACCCTCCACTTGTTTCCCATCGGCGGTGGACTGCCCTTCGCGTCCGGAGCTGTTCCTTTTTTAGTGCCAGGGAAATCACTATGCCAGTGGAACTGCTCGCATGGACATATTCATGGGTAGGGTGGATTCTTGGTCTTATCCCATATTCATTTGCCATTTTTCCTTACTGTGGGCTCGACTGGTTTTGATGGTGTATGTCATTCTATGGGAGGTGTGTCCTTCCGAGTCACTCCGTTATTAGTACCACTGCCATAACTGGGTTTGCTTTCACTGAACCTACCAGTTGCTTTGTGTGGTGTACTTTCATCGTGGTCCTGGCTTTTGCATTTGTTGTCGCCCAGGATTATTATTGATAGCATGAATGCCTGTGCTGTGGTATTCTGGTAGGACCATTCCAGTGACTACATCTACCATCATACTTGGGTGGTACTGTTGTACCCTGTGTATTTTCTGTGTAGCGAAAGCTGTCAGAGTTTCGTACGCCGATTTTTTGTCTAGTACTGGGTGGAATGCATGCTTGCCGAGATGTGAAAGTACTGGTATATCTACACTGTAGTGTTGATAAAAAAAGTGTCCCTTCTCATCCCATAGTGGTTCACAGAACGCCACCATTGTCGTGTGTCTCCTCTCAGATGTCCCCCGATGCAATTAGGCCACTCTTCCTCGCAAACACCATAATGGTGGAGCCGGGTTGTACAGTCCTCGAGGAAAGACTGAGGGTTCTCTGTCGGCACACCCACGAACATCGGTAGCAATTTAAACCATGCAGGTGTGTTATAGGCTCATTGATTGCTGTTTGCTTCTGCATGCATTCCCTGTTCTGTGTTTGTTCGGGTTGGCATGGGTATGAAGTAGATTGTGCAAGTGATACCGTAAAAGTAGTGGTGAGGCATGGCTTCTGTGTGGCAGTTTGTGTTGCCATATGTTGCGCACGATGCATTGTGCATGACTGGCATTCGGATAAATGTTCTATGTCCACAATCCACTCGTTCATGGGAATACACTATTAGTGGACCTGATGCCCACAAAGCTGGCATTTCACTACATCGTTCCCGACACCATAGTACACAGGTTGTTGATAGTGGGTCGGTGGTAGTTGATTACCACTGAGTAAGTCTGGGTAGGTTAATGTTGCTTCTGGTGAACTGTCACAACACCGCGCATACGTAAACCATCCCTCGCGAACGCGTGCACTTTCCTGTGTCACAATGCACTAGGGGTGGTATGACTAGTTACAGTGTATGGAGGTTGTTATGTTCTGTTCCTATCCGTCGCACCATGCAAAATTTTGTGCACCATTCGTATGGTTATAATTGCATTAGTTGAGGTTTTGGTTGTGNCCTATCCGTCGCACCATGCAAAATTTTGTGCACCATTCGTATGGTTATAATTGCATTAGTTGAGGTTTTGGTTGTGCTTCTGTAGTGTTTTGTTGTTTGCACTGGCATGGTATTTCCACTAGGGGAATTGCAAAACCTGGTGTTCGGATTGGTTGTATGCAGCTCCAACAAAGTTCGGTTGGTATTCCTATGGGCATTTGTGGTATTGAAGAATATGGTACTTGATTTGCATGATTAATCGAGGCATGTGACCTTCTATTACCATTTGTGCGTGTACACTAACTAGTTCTGGCATTAATCGTAAAAACGTCTATGGTGGTTTTGCTCGCGACCAGGCTTACACACCTGTTGCACTATGCCGCAGGTTTTCCTACCGAAGTGTGCATAGCCAGTANGTTTTGCTCGCGACCAGGCTTACACACCTGTTGCACTATGCCGCAGGTTTTCCTACCGAAGTGTGCATAGCCAGTATGCGCCTTGTGTTTTCGTGCGAATTGAGCACGTGAGACACAATGCAGCAGTTAGCGTTAGTAGCTACAGCTGACACNGGCGCCTTGTGTTTTCGTGCGAATTGAGCACGTGAGACACAATGCAGCAGTTACCGTTAGTAGCTACAGCTGACACGGAGTCATGGAACTTCTCCGCCCATATCAGTACGCCCTATCGATCCATGAGCGGGTATGACCGGACCATGGTAGGGGGTGCTGGAGAGGAGGGGATGCAGCTCGCATGCCCTCGCATATCTTCACCACCGCTCGGATCCCTTGTTCTCCAGTGGTGTGTGACGACACAGGGGTGGAGGGATTGGACTACAGAAAATGGTCGCTTCGTTCAGGAATTCAGGGTGTTATTAGTAATCGCTGTTGCTGACCTCGTGCCCNCACCGCTCGGATCCCTTGTTCTCCAGTGGTGTGTGACGACACAGGGGTGGAGGGATTGGACTACAGAAAATGGTCGCTTCGTTCAGGAATTCAGGGTGTTATTAGTAATCGCTGTTGCTGACCTCGTGCCCTTCCGCTATATTGAAATTTTACGAAAATGTTTGCTACATTGTTCTGAAAATGTGCTTGAAGGGCCTGAAACTTATGTTATCACTGTTCTGATATGTTTAGAGTGAAGTTGTGACACTCCACTGGTGCCTGAAGGGCTCTTACACTTGAAAATTTCCATGGAAATTTTATGTGGAAATTTTCAAAAAATTTCAAAAATGTTACAAAATTGCAGAAACCGTTTGTGAAAGTTTAACACATTTTGATTTGACCACAGTTTGGTTGCAAGCACTATAACACAATACACTGATTGAATTTTAAACACTCCGCATGCCAGTTTTGGCACAGGTTTACAAAAGTAGCTAAAATGCAGTTTTTTGACTGTTTACAAGTATGTTACACCTGAAGGGGGTTTTTAGACACATCCATGTGGCATTCCATTGATAGACTTGACAATTGCGATGTTTGCATAGAATTTAATCATCTGTAAGTTGGTTAGACAATTACGTAATTTAATTGCAGTGTTTATTATACGCATCTTGTTGTAACACAATTAGGATGCCCTAAATGAGTGTCACAGTGGCTAGCACATTTTAAATGNCTATAACACAATACACTGATTGAATTTTAAACACTCCGCATGCCAGTTTTGGCACAGGTTTACAAAAGTAGCTAAAATGCAGTTTTTTGGCTGTTTACAAGTATGTTACACCTGAAGGGGGTTTTTAGACACATCCATGTGGCATTCCATTGATAGACTTGACAATTGCGATGTTTGCATAGAATTTAATCATCTGTAAGTTGGTTAGACAATTACGTAATTTAATTGCAGTGTTTATTATACGCATCTTGTTGAAACACAATTAGGATGCCCTAAATGAGTGTCATAGTGGCTAGCACATTTTAAATGACATACTTGAAAATTTTCAGAAAACGTTTTGCACATTTTGAAAACGTTTATTTTCTGGCCAAACAAAAGGGTGCCAAATTGAATTTGCTCGGGGACAGGGTCAATATATATATACCAAAGAGAAGAAGTGTAAATTTGTGTATCCCATTTTTTTTTCTCGCACAACCCTCCTGGGTTTTTAGGGCACCGCACCCATTCGCAGCACAGTAATAATTCTAATCAGATCATGTGAGATGGCTAACAATGTTGCCAACATATACTTCTAGAGTCAGGTAGGCATTCATGGATTAGCTAGCTGCTCATCCTCTGTCTACAAGCTCCGCTATAACTGATGAAGACTCCAGGGACCCACTAGCCATCGGCCAAACGATCATCGGCTAAATCGTGCTCTGAGTTATGGTGCCAGGCAATATTTCCATACAACCACATTAAATTAAAATCAAGGAATGGTGGAGATAATCGTATTTTCCCTGTTCACCCCCTCGCGTAAATATTAAGGGCTGTTGCGTGTTTTTTTTTTTTTTTTTTTTTTTAGTTTGTTCTCATGGTGTGCTATTTTTGTTACATGAGAGAAAGTGATATTTTTCACGAGAAGCAGAGTAACAAAGAGAGCAGTTGCTGTTCGCTGGACGACACGAACGACAAACAGCAGACAACTAGAATTTCGTAGATAAATAAATAAATTTTATTAGAAAAATGACGATAATGAAAATTGCCCTTGTGTATTCTGCGTGTATCGAAAATTCGCGATACTCAGGATAACTTACTATCGAAGATAAACGTAATTTCATTATTTTCATTAATAATAAATGCATATTCCTGTGCACTTCTTACAGGATACCCAAACATCATCTCATCAGCAATCTGGGTAAAACCATTTTACGTTTCTCATTCACCTCTCTCGAGAATTTTTGACATTTGTAATTTTAATTTGGTAGTCCTTTTTCCCATTTTGCTCGTTCTGCTGTTTCTGCTGTACCTCATTGATCAAGAGCCGAAATAGCTGTTTTTTATGGCAGAAATAGCTGTTTTTTATGGCAGAAACAGCAACTGCTACTTCCTCCCGAACAGCATACAAAAAAGTGCTTCCAGTAACACTAATGCGAACCAGCAAAACAATATCTGAAACTGTGCAAAACAAGCAGATTAGCAAACCATGCGAACATACTTCAGGTTAAACATTTTTTATTATAGTTTGGCAGTTAAATTATCACGGTGGTGTAGCTTCATACAAGTTACTTGGGTTCGTAACCTCCTCCAACCCCATCCCACACCACCCCTTTTTCGCATTTTAGATCGTAAATATTTACTAACATGAAATTTCTTTTTTTACAATAGTCATTATTTAATAACAGCCAGGAAGATGCATTTACCTGTTTATTTCCTTTCCAACCTTTGTCGGGAACCTCTCTGCACTTGAACGAACTTCTCCTATGTTACTGTTGCCAAGAAAAGACACTCACCTCACCCTCGCCCTCACGGAGACACTGCATTCCTTCCTGCTGCACATAACTCCAGGCAGAGCGAGACCTCACAGAAAGCAAACAGCGTCGGGCCTGTAAACGAAGCTCGCCTCTTCCTCTATATGTATTTGTTGTTAAACAATGTTGTCCTTAATATTCTTAAAACTGTCACTCCAAACTCTAAAAGGTTTGTAAGTATTATGTATATATTCATTTTAAGTGCGAAATTTGTTTCATAAACAATTACAAACAGTGTCACGTAACATTGAGAAAAGGAGAAAGCAGGGTATTTGGTCTCTTACTTTTCCAAAATACTGAAAACTGATGGAGAAACAGAAAACAATTCTGGCGTGTCTATATGTTTGAGCATTCGAAATGCTTCCATTCAGAACAATAAATATGTACATATTGTCTACATTGTAGAACCACTAGTTGCTATGTTTTTTATATTTTATATTAGTGTCTTGTGAAGGTTTATGCTGTTATGAGGGAAGAAATAAAGTTAATTATGAAGGCATAATATATATTTAATATAATTATAATTAGATGCAATAAATATAAGGCATTGATGAGGGAGGTCATGATCAATTACAGTATATTACTAACCTGAATGATACTATTGGTGTAGGCTTTACGTTGAGTCGGAAAGCGACGAGCACTATGCCAAGATGCATCTTGATTGCTGTATCTCAGCATGGGTACTTAGACAGACAGATGGACAACGTACAAGATGTTGCCAAGTATTATAGAGTTTCTCATGGCATAATTGTCCCAAATATTGTGCTGCCAGGAGCAGAACTCCACTTGCCCTTAGCTAATGTGTTAAATAAACTATTATTATTCTAAAGTGTTTTGGATTCTTCGCCTGGCCTGTATAACGATGTGGGTTCACTAGGCTTGTCCATCTTAACTGAATCATAACATCGCCTCCTATGTCAATGAAAAAGAGATATCATCTCTTGGTGGATACAGCGGAATAAGAAGTGTGGGGAATATAGTGGTGTGGACCATGTCATCTTCTGGCAGTAGGACTGGACAAGTGTGTAGACTCTTCGCTATGGTAGGATATGTCAGATAGCATAGAAATAGGGAAGGAAAACTTAAGGTAAATGGAGCTGCCAATGTCGTGAAGTCTTCGGTGACTACGTCTGAACGGCCAGCGTAGTGTTCTGCGGAGTGTGTAACTCTAAGGTATGGGGGCCCTGAACTTGGCATTAGCTAAGGGTTGAAAATACTCTTCCACGCAACANAGAGTGTGTAACTCTAAGGTATGGGGGCCCTGAACTTGGCATTAGCTAAGGGTCGAAAATACTCTTCCACGCAACAGCTGTATACCAATCAGGGTTGACCAATTCATGTCAGGCTGTATTTTAAATTTAACTGTAATGTCTATTTTTACGTGTTAACTAAATACTGGATGTCTCTAATGAGAGGCTAAATTTGATTTGAAAATAAGTATTATGAATTTGACTTTCAGTTGAGAATGACAGAAGATATTGAAGGAATAGTGAACAACATTAAACTACTCCCATCGCCAATGATTACAAAACAATTACACAAATGCTGAAATATACAATAATGTTATTATAAAATCAATGCTGAAAAATATAAAGAAATTAGCCATACATAACAGTCATATAATCAGTCTTAAAGATCATTTTATTAAGTGTATGTTAGGATATAAAAGGATTAAAGTTTGGCAAGAAGGAGGGAATAAATTCATTTTATTATATGAAAAGTAAGTAAAATAAAATTACGAAAGTTGGGTCATGGACTGAGACCTCCTATATACCAAGCAACGAGCATCTACTCCTACGGAAAAAAAGGAAACTCAAGCTTAAAAGTTGTGTCACTTATTTTAACTTCCGACACTGTGAGAACGACGGCAGCAACGAACTTTACGTGGCAAGAAACGGAAACACTAGTATGAAGTAAATAAAACGCACTACATGTAACTCTACTTCAAAGCATTTGTTAAGGAAATACTAACCAATATTACAAAAAAAATTAACATAACCCATAAACACTATTTTGCNACTTCAAAGCATTTGTTAAGGAAATACTAACCAATATTACAAAAAAAATTAACATAACCCATAAACACTATTTTGCTCCTTATCAGAACACAACAGGCTAACTCAACTCTTCTGACATTTACAATATCTGTTCATACATGTCAAGTGGGCTGCACAAATTTTTGTTACATATAATCTGTAATCTCCCAAATGTGAAAAGTGTGATGTTGCATTATTAGTGAATATGAGCATTCTACACACATGTTTCAGCAAGAAATGACATTACTCATACCCAAATATTAATATCAATCGTGTAATTTTAAGGTAGATCTTATGCAAACCTTACAATTATTCTGAAATAGTTTTCCAAAACTATCACACACAAATTAATTTTAAAAATAATTTTAATGTTACAATTTTTAACTTGGCTGACCAAACCCACAGAGGTTCACTTACCTTAATATGCTTAAAAGATATGTATTCGACATAAATATGTAAGTAACGAAGAGACAGGTATACTGAAGGAAGGTAAATTAATTTTGAAATATGTAATTTAATTTTGAGCATTTAAACTCAATCATACAACAACATTAATACACTGAAGAGCCAAAGAAAAAACTGGTATACCAGGGTAATATCATGTACGCCCCCCGCGAGCACGCAGAAGTGCCGAAAGAACACGTGGCATGGACTCGACTAATGTCTGAAGGTATGCAGGAGGCATTTCACACCATAAATACTGCAGAGCAGTCCACAAATCCATAGGAGTGCGAGGAGGTGGAGATCTCTTCTGAACAGCACGTTGCAAGGCATCCCCGATATGCTCAATAATGTTCATATCTGGTGATTTAGGTGGCCAATAGAAGTGTCTTAAGTCAGAAGAGTGTTCCTGGAGCCACTCGGTAGCAACTCTCGACGTGTGGGGTGTCGCATTGTCCTGCTGGAATTGNCAATGGCGGTGTTGGTAGGCCCAGGTGAAGCGTAAAGCTTTGTGTCGTGCAGTCAACAACGGTACACCAGTGGGCCTTCGGCTCCGAAATCCCATATCAATGATGGACCGTTGAATAGTTCGCATGCTGGAACTTTTTGATGCCCCAGCATTGAAATCTGCACCAATTTGAGAAAGGGTTGCACGTCTGTCACGTTTAATGATTCTCGTCAGTTGTCGTTTGTCCCGTTCGTTCACGATCTTTTTCTGGCCGCAGTGATGTTGAAGATTTGATGTGTTGCCGGATTCCCGATATTCACGTACGCGAAAATCCATATGTNTTTCTGGCCGCAGTGATGTTGAAGATTTGATGTGTTGCCGGATTCCCGATATTCACGTACGCGAAAATCCATATGTAATCGCTACCTCGGAGATGCTATGTCCCATCTCTCGTGCGCCGACTATAACAACTTTGCCAGACACTTGTTGTCTTATATAGGCGCTGCCGACCGCATCGCGTTACTCTGATTGGTTCCATACCTCAGTTATTTAAATACGCACGTCTATACCAGTTTTTTTGGCTCTCCAGTGTAGAAACAACTTAGCTTGCCAGTCAAAAAATACAGGATAACAAGAAATATAATTCAATTCACTTCAATGCCTTTATTGTTCCATGTGCCTATACAATTCTTCAATGTACATATTGTGTTGGAATTCAATTTTAAATAAGTAAATGATTTTAAAAAACCACATTTACAAATGTTGTTCAACAATTATAACAAACCCAAATACAAACAATACATAACTAGTACAAAACCATCACTGTTGGAATAACATAAATTCGTTTACAGTAGAAATTCAACATTACAGTATATACTTACATATAGTTCATTCATGGTTACTTCCAACTTTTCAGAAGCCCTGATAAAGTTTTACTTCCAGGACATTTCTCCACCTCATGCAAACAAAACTTAATCGAGTCTAGAAAATTACATCAAAGGGATTGGCACACCGCATTTTGCATTCACACTGTAATAATATTTTTCATAAAAACTATTTCTAATAAGTTATTACCAATGCACTAATTTTCCCTCAGTTTTTATTAATATTAATTGTAAATGAAATAATATAATTTACAGACAAAATATAAATAAAAGTTCAATTTACTTAAAAATAAGGCAATTTTATATTAACTCAATTATAAAACTCCTGTGACACACAGCATATTTAGGAAACAACCAAACATGTTATATATGGGGTGATTTTCTAAGGTATGATCCAAAAGTTATAAAACTTAAAATAGACTATACGCAAGGTTCTATACAACTACACGGTTCCTGTGCTATCTTTGTTTAAAGAATTTAAATATATCATCAACATTTAGTGGCAACTTACTCATGTTTATAAAACCGAAAACATTGTCATCTTAATTAAAACTGAAAATTCTCCTTGTGTGTTTCATTTATTTCCCAAGATAAAATTACAGTACATTGTTTTGTATACTGAAAATCATTAACAAAAACCGTATTCAAATAAGTAAAATATATGTTATATTACGTTACAATATGTTTAATCATTTAATGGTTTCGATACTAGATGGCAATGTGGTGTATAGTTTTATGGCAGAGTAGAGAGGGCCTTTTAAGAAATTTGATGTATTATGAAACGTTACTTGTAATTTATTATTGCTCTGCATTAAATAAATATGAATACAAGGAGTGTACAGTTGTCCTCTAAAATGTGCATTTATAAGTTAAGAATACAATTTCGTAAAAATATACAGACTTCAAAATGATATAATGTCAAGTTTTTTAAAAAGTTTTTTGCTTAATGCTTATTGCTACTATTAGTCATGATTCTTATCATCATTATTTTTGTTATCTGAAAATCCTTAACTGATTTGTGGAGTTACCCTAAAAAGTAACATATAACACATAAGACTCTACATAAACATGGTAAAAACCTTTCAAAGACTGAAGGCTAACACATTTTGTCGATGCTGTTTTTACGGCAAAGCACATTTTGCTAATGTAGATGTTCATCAGTGTGTACTCCAAAAGGGTATCTCACATCTGTCCTGGATATGAGTCCATTATTTATTCTCAGTTAGATTACACAGGATTGTTGAGTTTGAGTTAGTACTGTTCAAGGTTAGTTTGTTCAAGTTGATCCAGTATGTAATGCCCATAATTACTTTTTAGTATACCAATATATAGGAAGAGATATTCAAAGGACTCTGGACCCAATCCCATCAACTAGACTCAATTGGATTCTGTACATAAGATACCATATTAAAAGGTTAAATTGAAAGGNATGGACCCAATCCCATCAACTAGACTCAATTGGATTCTGTACATAAGATACCATATTAAAAGGTTAAATTGAAAGGGTACTAGCAGAAATAATATTACTTTTAGGACTAATATTAATCTCACATCATAATATAAATAAAGAGAACAATTGAATTTATGTAAACTGAAAGTCCTGTACACAATGACAATAATATACAATGGCACAGGATGGCGTCCTGCCCTCTAAACTGTTTGCAATGCCATGCGTCCACCGTATCAACCACACTAGTGTAGCTGCAGCGCACTGCGAGTGCCAACAAGAGTGCATTGCATGTGTGTGAAAGTGCAGCGCAGTGCAGCACAACACCATAACAACCACACCTCCCCTGGGCGGGCAAGGGTGCATAATGCAACACCCAGAATATATAATTTGTATGGCTATTTCAAAGCAAATATTTGAAAGTAAAGAAAGACACTAAGAGTGTAACCGTTCAGTAATGCTTCTACTAGCATTTCAGGGTTTTTATTTTGTAATTCTCAAATGCACATATTTTTCACTGATATTTCACCCTCATTTCATGCCTTCAAAGTGNTCACTGATATTTCACCCTCATTTCATGCCTTCAAAGTGTAGATTGTAACTGTTTTTATTCAGGGAATATTTAGTATTAATTTTGTTAATTTATCATGCATGTGTGCATGTCCTGTTAATTCTTGCAATTTACAGGCATGCCGATNGCATGTCCTTTTAATTCTTGCAATTTACAGGCATGCAGAAAGTAGTGCAGGGCGAGCCACTTGCCACCATATTTCACACCGCGCATGCTCACCAGATTCAAGGTTCAGTCGCAGTCAAGTGTCTCAAGGGATCGGCACGTGCCACATCACTCTCCGGGTGCCTTCACGTTTTCACGGCAATCACCTTTAGCTGCAGTAGTCTAATGTAGTGTACCGGAACTTGTTCTTTCTGCACCAGGATATGCCACCCCTTCTTCCCCGGGAATAGAATCGCCTGGGGAATCTTAATGCACCAATAATTCACTCTTATGCACAAATGTGTATTTTATGCAGTTTTGCCTATTTGGCGGGCCGCAGGCCAAAGTCCGTATAAAGTGTTCACCTAGAGTTATGTAAGTATTTATATGCAAGAGTAATTGCATGCAAGTTTTAAGAATTTATGTGTTTTATTTCAGGCACTGCCTTCGAGCGTTTCGGGGTACGGATCTTCTATAACCCGCCTTGAGCATGTTTCACGTAAATTACTTAACAGCCAGTATGCTCAACTCAGAGCTTTTACAGTTTAAGGCATATGGGTCAGCCTGAGTAGAATTACAGTATTTTCCATGTCAGTTTCAGGAGCGAGAGGCTCTTCCAACATTTCACCTATACGCTGCGTAGGTCCGGGTGAACGGCCCACTGTGCCCTAAGACCAACAACAGCAGCAACAATTGGCACCACCTGCCGATGGTGTGTGGCACCTAGTCGGGTATCCAAATTCACAAACTGCCTGACAATGTTTTCACTGCCCCTCAAAACTTCCCTTAACCCAACACCACCCAGCCAATACAACAGGCGTTAATTGGAGCCCAGTGTGATGTGTACCTTTCCCTCAAAATTTTCCAGGACCTCAACCCCTCTTTGAGTAATTTTCCTTACTAACTCTCTCCCCCCTCCCAACAATGGGACAACATTAAGAGCACATCAGGAGCAGTGTGATCAACCTGGTACAACACTCTAATGTCAGGCAGACAACACAACGATGCCCAGAGATGCAACATCATGTGGCGTAAAAGCATGCCAAAATCAGCTTCACAGCCACCATTACATCAACAGCGCAGGGCACATGCAGCGAGTTTGCCATAACGGGATATTGAGGCATCACCAACCTTTTCCCTCCAACACTGTGAACTATGCAGCAGAGTGGACAGTGCACCTCTGCACTCACTTCCTCCTCGCACTACAGCACCACAGCAGCTGGGAGTATCGATCGGTGTAGCAGGCTATGTGCGCAGGCATGCACACCCCCTACACCCGCTGGGTAGTACACCCCTCTAGATGGGCGCAGTTAGGTCAGCTGCAAAGGGGTGGCCATGGCCTTGATCCCCACCGCAGTGGTCGGCTGCCGCACCGCAACCATCAATAATGGCTTGCCTGACACCTATAAATGTGTCCAGATGCCTCTCTGTTGGCAATGGTTGTGGCCCATACCACAGGAGTAGTGGCCAAATATGAATTAGGCACAACATCTTGCAACTGCGCCCATAAGAAGAGCCCAACTAGCAACCATGCTGTGAATAACCGCGGACACGTGGGAAACTCCAATGTAATAAACAAATTTCAAAGCCAGTGCAAATTTAAAGTTTTGTAAATTATCAGTCAAAAAAATTCAAACATTCAGTTCCCAAACAACAACATTTCTGGGCATGTTAACTGTTCACTGGCCAAGGTATCCTAGTCTTCAGTGAAATTTGTACCTACAGTATTACCAATCAATATGCCTCACCACGACCGAACTCACTACCCTACAATACCTTAACATACAGTTCTCACAGTGTTACAGCAATAAGAATCATTTGACCACTTCTACAGTGTGCAAAGATTTATTAACTGGTCCAGACTGTCGACCAATGCAATGTCACCTCCCAGTATATTCAGAGGGCGAAAGTAGTGACGTGTTACACTGCAGGGTGTGTGCAGTGCATGTACACAGGCAATGTTTGCAGCCTGGCGAGAGACTGATAGAACAAGATAGCAAGATCATGTGTCGGCAATGTACAGCAGCGGTTAACAATGCACCGCAGCTGCCACACCCTATCAGCATCCACCGCCGCTCACTCATTCCACACCCCACCAGCTGGCCTTGACTGCAGCCCCTCTCCATCTCCTACCATCTGCCCCTTACATACCGCCTCTCGCCACCTACATTCCCATGCCTGCCTTCCCCCCCAACAGTTGATTCCAATGCTACCAACTCAAGATGCACAATTTCCGCAACGAAACCGAGTGACTCAATTTCCTATGTCTAACTTCGTTCCACCAGCTGCGAGCACATGGCCAAAAGTAGCGGAAGAAAACACCAAACCAATGCAGCCATCCCAAACTTTGCGACTTGACCAACCAGTGTAACTACGCCCTCGCGATTTCAGTCGCACCCACCTTTCTGGGAGCACCTACAGAAGATCTATCTGCATTCCTGCGTGACTGTACAGCATACCTGCAAAGCTATGGGGTGTGCGTGGAGGATTGGCCTAACTGCATTGAAGCACAAATCTCTAGTGAAGCCCTTTTCTGGTAGCAATCTATCAATCACTACGGTCTAGAGTTGAAGGAGTTCCTCCATGATTTCCAGTGCCGCTTTGGAGGAGCACTCATGTCACTTCAAGTGAAAAGCAAACTGACATTAGAAGACAACAGCTAACGGAAAAAACGAACAACGTTTATCACCAGAAAAGTACATCTTGTCAGACGTTTCCACCCGCACCTGCCCGAGCGCGAAGTGCTCGAAGTATTGGCGGAAGCAGTGGGTCCAGAGTGCTGTGCTGTGTTCGTACCACTGCACTTGATAAACTCATGTACACCGCGATAATGTTGGAGCGAAATTCGTGCCAGATGCGACACGAATGGGACGCAGTGCAAAACAGTACTAAAACACGCACTTTCTGTCAACAATGGGACAAAAATTACAGTGCAAGAAGGAGTACAGAAAATTTTACCAGTGCAAGTGACAACAAAAGCCATAGTCTGGCAGACAATGCATGAAACAAAAACATGAAGTGGGACTGAAGCCAACCACCCTCAACTCCATGCCATTATATAGACGGCCAAGAATACAATTGACATGGTACATGCCCAAACAATCCCCCACCTCAAACAAACAACCATGAAAGTAGCAATCCAGGAAATGGGAAGCAGGAGTAAAGGAGTCAGACTTTCCCGACACCCCAATCCCGGACAACATTACCGACTTGACACCCCAACAAGAACTAATTAATCATGTTAGTAGCAGTCATTCACAGTTCATTCGCATTTTAGTGTTTATTAACAGTCATCATTGGCACGCATTAATAGACACAGATTCTCACATAACTACATACAACCTAGTTTCGTACATCCTATAGACATCACTCCAGCCACCCACATAATTCGTTTAGCCACAAACCAGCACACCAGCACCGCAATAGGTCATTCCACAGTGACAGTTCGCATACATGACCTAGAAAAAATAACCACAGCTGTTGTTACCCAGGACATTAGGGAAGATGCAATCCTTGGTGAACTTTGGCTTACTGAGCAAAATACCATAGTTGATCCTGCAGCGCATCTCTACCACTTTGGCCTAAAGGAACGACACACTGTACATAACCTTGACCGGCGACCAGCTGATACAGTACCAGGTGTTTCACAAGCGGACTTTGACAACAATATATAGCCCGAACACCTGGCAGCTTTTCAGTGGCTCCTTGACGAGCACCGAGACGTGTTTGCAGCAGACTATGCCCTTCATCGAACCACAGTAGCTGAGCATGCCAAACCACTAGTGCCAGACTGTCCTTTATACACTTTGCCATTGCAGTTATTTACCACACCAAGAGCAAATTATTAAACAGAAATATCAAAAATTGGTTGAATGGTGGTGTTATTTAACCAACAATCGGCGACTTCAATTACGCCATAACACTAGCACCTAAAAAATATGGCACATGGAGGTTTTGTGTAGATTTTCGGCCAGTGAACCAAGTGACACATAGTGCATTACCACCATACATCAGCATCAGAGATACTCTCAGTTCCTTAGGGCAAACAAAGGTCCCGTCATCCCTTGACCATAAAAGAGTAGCTACTGGCAAGTGCCCGTTAAGCTAGAAGACCATCACAAGACAGCTTCCATGGCCCCCAAGGGCAGGCATTTTAGGTTCTGTGCCATGCTGTTCGGATTGAAGTGTGCATAGGCCACCTTCCAGGCGATGATGGTCAGCATGTTGGATGTCCTTATCGGCAAATTCGCACATGCCCAAATGGACGATGTGGTGATATGATGGGCAAGTTGGGAGGATCACTTACCCCACCTGTCACTTGTGCTCGAGAGGTTGGCTATCAGCAGCCTCATATGAGCAACAGCCAAATGCCACCTCGGAAACACCAACATCGACTTCCTGCAGTATGTCGTCGACAAGGAAGGCAACGAACCCAACCCCGAACAACTGCAGCTGATTGATGAGTACCCATCACCACGNAGTATGTCGTCGACAAGGAAGGCAACGAACCCAACCCCGAACAACTGCAGCTGATTGATGAGTACCCATCACCACGTATGCGCAAGCAGCTCTGGAAGTTCTTTGGGCTAATGAACTGGCTCTAGGATCACATCCAGGACATTGCCGTCATCACCATGCCACTCACCGACCTGCTGTCAAACCAGCAGCGGTTTCAATGGGACGGCTCCGTCGAGACGTCATCCAGCAAATCAAGTTACATTTCCGAGTATGCCCGATCTTGGCGAGGTACGATGCCACAGAACACATCTACCTGCAGACCAATGCCAGCCAAGAAGGACTCAATGCAGTGCTCTATCAGTGCGGTGCCAATAGCGAACATCACATCATCGACNGACCAATGCCAGCCAAGAAGGACTCAATGCAGTGCTCTATCAGTGCGGTGCCAATAGCGAACATCACATCATCGACTTCGCTAGTGCCAAGTTCGGACCAACTGAGGAGAGTTACTACGTCAACGAATGTGAATTCTTAGGTGTGGCATGGTCCATCAAAAAGTACTTGGAGTACGAGCACTTCACGCTTCGCACCGAAAATCGCTGCTTAGTCTAGCTCCACACAATGCTCGAGGAATGCAGCAAGCTGACTCGGTGGGCACTGCTTCTTCAAACTTACGACTTTGTCATGGAGCATGTCCCAGGCAGTGAAAACCAGCTATAACATGCACTCTCCAGGTCACCATGCGCGAACATGGTGGTTCAGGACGATGCAGAGTGGGAGGAAAAATTGCCACCAACAATATGGGAACCACTGAGTGAGGTAAGTCTTCACCAGTTCAATGCCATGAACAATGACCTCAATGTTTGTTATCTATATTGTGATGTGGTGTAAGCGCAGCTAGAGTGTGCACTCTCTCGTGAACAGTAAGACTGTTGCGCCCAGCAGGCTGTCGAGTGTTAGTGCATAATAGATGGTCATTGTTCACCCAGTAACCATGATACATAGAGTGTTTGTTCCCCCCNGCTGTCGAGTGTTAGTGCATAATAGATGGTCATTGTTCACCCAGTAACCATGATACATAGAGTGTTTGTTCCCCCCAGTGTTGGAGAGCAGGTACTGAGACATGAGCACAATAGCAATGTAGCAGGGCACCGGAGGACGGAGCAATTAATTCGCAATGTGTGTAAACGTTCCTTTTGACCTGGACTAACCAGACAAGCATGNTGCACCGGAGGACGGAGCAATTAATTCGCAATGTGTGTAAACGTTCCTTTTGACCTGGACTAACCAGACAAGCATGCAGGTGCGTTCAACAGTTTGTTAAGTGCAACCAATTCATAGCATGGAGAGCTGAAGGGGTACAACAACAGGAGGCCCAACAGCCCATTAAGCCCTTCGAGATGGTGTCCCTCGACCATATGAGCCCTAGCCCAGTTCCTCAGGAGGGAAGAGATTAATCGGGGTGGTCAGAAATAACTTCTCCATGGCTAATAAGCTAGGCATGCCTCGTTAGTAGCGCACGAGCCACGAGTGTTGCCAAGGTTCTGCAGACCAACTTCTTCTCGAGGTGGGGATATCCGCAGAACCTACTTACCGATAATGGCATGCAATTCACCAGCAGGAAGTGGCGAGAATTGTGTACCCGTTGTGGAGTGCGACACCTGAAAATGACACCCACTTGCCAACCCCACAGAGCGCCACTACCATGTGCTCAAGACTCAATTACGGCTCCATGTGGGTGACCAGCACAACACCTCGACCGACCATCTTCCCGCTGCCATGCCTGGTGAGTTTGACGGCCCGTGGGCAGAAAATAGTTGTAACCCTGTCAGCAGTAATGCCCGACATGAACAGTGTCGGAGGGAGCACCAAGAGATACACACTCACCAGCGAGGTAACATCGCACGATGGCTACCGACCACAATGCGACCACCACCTCAACTATGACCAGTTCAACAGGTCTACGTCCGTGCGCNATCGCACGATGGCTACCGACCACAATGCGACCACCACCTCAACTATGACCAGTTCAACAGGTCTACGTCCGTGCGCTCCCACAGTCTGCAGCCAACAGATACTTCTGCGCATGCTTTGCTGCGAAATAGAGCGGGCCGCACATAATCGCGCAAGCAATCGGACCCACCACCTACCTGGTCTGGCTTGCCAGAAAGAGAGACGTCAGCCAGATTGGGCATGCCTGACCTGCGGTGATGCCACCTTGTCTTACACCGCTGCAGGCCGCCCACATCAACACCAGTAGCAGCTGCACCAGCGCCGTTCAGCCCACCCAAGGACCCCATACAATCTGTGGCCCCAATGTCGTGGGACCATGGCCTGTTCCTGCGGCACCTGAAGACACGTGACCTGCAAATGGTCTCAGCAGGAGGGAGGCATTTGATGCAGGATGGCATCCATTGCGAAACTGCGCGTAAACCGCATCAACTGCACTAGTGTAGCTGCAGCGCACTGCAAGTGTGGACACGAGTGGAGTGCATGTGTGTGAAAGTGCAGAGCAGTGCAGCACAACTGCATACCAACCCCGCCCCCTCCAACCCATCACGAACCTAGCTTGTGGCCGATGTGGAATAATGGCAGACCCAGCGTATATAATTTGTAGGGCAATTTCAAAGCAAGTATTGACAGTAAAGAAAGAGACACGAAGAGAGTAGAAGCTCAGAGGGTTTAGGGGTTTTATTTTGTAATTCTCAAATCCACATATCTTTCACCTATGTAGTTTCACCCTCATTTCATGCCATCCGAGTGTATATTGTAACTGCTTCATTCAGGTAATATATATGTATTCATTTTGTTATTTTTCATGCAAGTTTCATGTGCTTTTAATTGTTGCAAGTTACTGGCAAGCAGAAAGTAGTGCAGGGCGAGCTGCATGCTACCATAGTTCGCACTGCGCGCGCTCNTTGTTGCAAGTTACTGGCAAGCAGAAAGTAGTGCAGGGCGAGCTGCATGCTACCATAGTTCGCACTGCGCGCGCTCACCAGATTCAGTCGCATTCAATAAATATTCAAGTTCCCACATGACAATTTATTATGTACTTTTTAATGAAACCAGTTTAAAAAATACGACAAGTACATTTTTAAAAGTATCTATGTCTCGAGCATCGACACGAAAATAGTTGGTTAAACCGCAACAAATTTTCTTCCTTTAACTGTACATTACCTTTTTTAAAAAATATGCATCCTCATTTTGTAAATACTTTAAATGTGCATACACAACTCTACTATTATGAGTTTCCTTCCATTAATACTCTCNTTGTTGCAAGTTACTGGCAAGCAGAAAGTAGTGCAGGGCGAGCTGCATGCTACCATAGTTCGCACTGCGCGCGCTCGCCAGATTCAGTCGCATTCAATAAATATTCAAGTTCCCACATGACAATTTATTATGTACTTTTTAATGAAACCAGTTTAAAAAATACGACAAGTACATTTTTAAAAGTATCTATGTCTCGAGCATCGACACGAAAATAGTTGGTTAAACCCCAACAAATTTTCTTCCTTTTACTGTACATTACCTTTTTTAAAAAATATGCATCCTCATTTTGTAAATACTTTAAATGTGCATACACAACTCTACTATTATGAGTTTCCTTCCATTAATACTCTCAGAAAAGATGTGATATAGAAATTTAAATTTTGGTTTCAAGAGAATTTATAACATACTGAAACCAAAATTTGAACGAAAACGAAACACTCAAGAAGTTATAAAGAGAAAATGACCGCGATTATGACGTTTTTATGATGCCATATAGCATTCAATGAATTGAATTCAATAAAATTGAAGGTAATTTATCAATACTTTGATTGTGTGAAAGGGCCGTTATATAACATTTACTAAATATTTTTCTTTGATAACTTTGTATTGTATATTCTGTGTACTCCGGTCTAAATACATTTGCTTAGATTTTTCATTCAAATTATCTAAGAGCATGTATAAACTGACTTTTGTTTGTTTTTATTTTTTTTGTGAAGAGAAATTGTGTATAAAATTGCAATTTGTAAGTCAGAAATAATATTAATATAAAATGCAGCTGTAATTTACATTATTTGTGATAACTTATAACTAATTTTTTTGTTAGAGGAAAGAATAATGTAATCTCTTAACAAAGAGAGTAAAGGACGATGCTATCACTTCACTTATATGTATTTATTAAGTGCAAACTACAATAAAGAAGGGTGGTGTTGGTGTGTATGTGTAAAAACCCTTAAGTGTGTGTTAGTGTTATTCCGGCCGGGAGTGTGTTGAAAACGGGACGATATTGTTTACCTTAGCATAGGCACATTAGCGGCGCGCGTGAAAGAGGAATCTGCTAATCGTTGACAATGCACAAGACCTACGACGGGAAATGCAGTGTGGCGCGACGCATAGGGTTTCGTCACCGCTGATTCAAATACTCTGTCAGGCTCCAGCTATGTCCTGTGTACACAGCTATGCTGTTAACTCTTAAAAACAGTTTATAAGTATAATGCAATCCTAAAACGATAATATACTTGTGGACTTGTATATACACTGGAGAGCAAAAATAAGTGGTATAGGCGTGCGTATTTAAATAACTGAGGTATGGAACCAATCAGAGTAACGCGATGCGGTCGGCAGCGCCTATATAAGACAACAAGCGTCTGGCAAAGTTGCTAGATCGGTTACCGCTGCTACAATGGAAGGTTATAAAGATTTAAGTGAGTTTGAACATGGTGTTATAGTCGGCGCACGAGAGATGGAACATAGCATCTCCGAGGTAGCGATTACATATGGATTTTCGCGTACGACCATTTCACGAGTGTACCGTGAATATCGGGAATCCGGCAAAACATCAAATCTTCAACATCACTGCGGCCAGAAAAAGATCGTGAACGAAAGGGACAAACGACAACTGACGAGAATCATTAAACGTGACAGACGTGCAACCCTTTCTCAAATTGGTGCAGATTTCAATGCTGGGGCATCAAAAAGTTCCAGCATGCGAACTATTCATCGGTCCATAATTGATATGGGATTTCGGAGCCGAAGGCCCACTCGTGTACCATTGTTAACTGAACGACAGAAAACTTTACGCCTCACATGGGCCCACCAACACCGCCATTGGACTGTTGATGACTGGAAACACGTTGCCTGGTCTGACGAGTCTCGTTTCCAATTGTATCGGGTGGATGGACGTGTACGGGTATGGAGACATCCTCATGAATCCATGGACCCTACATGTCAACAGGGGACTGTTCAAGCTGGTGGAGACTCTGTCATGGTATGGGGCGTGTGCAGTTGGCGTGAAATGGGACCCCTGATACGTCTAGATACGACTCTGACAGGTGACAGATACGTAAGCATCCTGTCCGATCACCTGCACCCATTCATGTCCATTGTGCATTCCGACGGACGTGGACAATTCCAGCAGGACAATGCGACACCCCACACGTCGAGAGTTGCTACCGAGTGGCTCCAGGAACACTCTTCTGACTTTAGACACTTCCATTGGCCACCTAAATCACCAGACATGAACATTATTGAGCATATCGGGGATGCCTTGCAATGTGTTGTTCAGAAGAGATCTCCACCGCCTCGCACTCCTATGGATTTGTGGACTGCCCTGCAGTATTTATGGTGTGAAATGCCTCCTGCATACCTTCAGACATTAGTTGAGTCCATGCCACGTCGTCTTGCGGTACTTCTGCGTGCTCGCGGGGNAAGAGATCTCCACCGCCTCGCACTCCTATGGATTTGTGGACTGCCCTGCAGTATTTATGGTGTGAAATGCCTCCTGCATACCTTCAGACATTAGTTGAGTCCATGCCACGTCGTCTTGCGGTACTTCTGCGTGCTCGCGGGGGCCCTACACTATATAAGGCAGATGTACCAGTTTTTTTGGCTCTTGAGCTATAGGACCCTAAACTGTATAAATTGTATAATTGATTAAAGTTAGAAAAGTGCAATGGAATGTGAAAATAAAATATGTATTTTATTTAATAATTATTTATGCCCTCAATTATCTCTAACTGAAGTGACACTGAGCAATAATTGACTTTNATATGTATTTTATTTAATAATTATTTATGCCCTCAATTATCTCTAACTGAAGTGACACTGAGCAATAATTGACTTTTAGGTATACTTAAAATTCGAAATTACAGTTAAAATATTTTCAGTAATTCAATAACTTCTACCGAATGTTATGAACTACTATTACTGTTTATAATCGTGCGATTTCACCTCTATTTTAGCACTAATTCCATATTAAACTTGAAATTCTTTCAGTGTGTGTAGAAATGCAAGGAAAGAGTTATGATTTTATTATGATTATGCGTTCATGCATATTTATCATATTTATGAGTATTTTTGAGAAAACTTATCAATAATCGTATCACTGTTGTAATTATATTACAGCTTAGATAAAGTAGCATACTTGAAACTGAATATGCTATTTAATGTTTCAAATAAATTCTTTCGAGCAGTTAAATGATAGAATATAAGGTTTTATGTGTGGGTTCGTTTGATTGTGAGTCATATTTATGTAATCTGTAAAAACAATTTACGACACTGTTACTACATAAATATGGTTAGGGTAGTTAATCTTATTTTTGTGAAATTATCCTTGGCAGAAACGAAATCATTTTAGTTTAAGAATTGCCCACACACTAACCAAGTAGCGAACAACAAGTAGTTACAGTTGGCCAACTGTTGGCAGTGGTGGCAAACGTTCGCATTTACTTTCAGCATTTCTTATATTGTTGATAATCAGGTTGTATAAAAAAAGTTACTGTACCTATTTTATTAAATAAAAGTAATATGATTATTAGATTTCAACAGACGCCCAACAAGCAGTGATAAACGAAATGCTAACTGTTACTCACTGCTGGAAAAATATTATCAAGCATGTTTATGGGCTATTTACGGCATTCCAACTGTTGTTTACTGGTGGTGACATAGCAGCAAACAGGTACTATACCAATTGTTACTTATTGCGACGGATGTATTAGTAGCATGCTAATGAGCCACTTATTGCATGCCCTCTGTTGTACACTTTTGCACTGTAAATAGAATTTGTAATTTGTATTNGCATGCTAATGAGCCACTTATTGCATGCCCTCTGTTGTACACTTTTGCACTGTAAATAGAATTTGTAATTTGTATTGAGAAATTGTATGTAAGTTTACAAATGCTTGTGAAAGTTGATAGATTCTCTTGTGAAACTACTCGTTTGTAAAACTACAAGGGTCATGTTAGTAATAGACCTCAAGAAATGTTTGTACTATAATAACTTGTATCAACGAGCTTCAGCAAAATGGCGGACACTCAACAACATAACACCATATATAGCTGTTTGTGCAAGAACTATGGGTGATGTAAAGTGTAGTTGCGTGCAAAAATAAATTTACCTATTGCGAATTTAAATTACATAAAACCCTTAAAACAACTCAAATAATCATAAAAAAATGACAATTCAATAAAACATGACTGCATTACTTTTTATCTTTTAATGTTTCTTTGCTGCACTGAATTCTTAAAATGAAATTAATGTATTATCCTTAGTCAAATAACTTCCTTAATATTTTGTAGGTAACTGCAGGTATAATTAAAAGCGAAGTCCGTAAGTCATGTTAGTCTTATGTTTAAGGGTATGGCTAATAATACAAGGGTTGTGGGTTCTACTTTCCGTGCTGCCAAAGTGTAATAATATATTTTTTTCGTAAATAATATTTTGAAATATTTATTTTTAGTTACTCTCTGTTATTAATTCACTATATTTGTTTCCTGGAAGAGAAAAAAACCATTTTATGTACACTTCTCAATAACGTGAGTTGTAATAAAAGGCTACCTAACATCTCTAATATTACGAATAATATGTTTAGCAGATTTAACAAGAAAAGTGTTTGTAGTTTAACAAAGGATTTTCTTGTCAACTGGGTTTCAAAGAATTTTTCTTGTAAAAGTACAAAAAAAATTTTCAGTGTGGGGACATAGAAGCAGCAAAATTGTGGGTCACTCATGGGCCACGTAATACATGCCAACTGTTGCTTACTGCTGGGGACATAATAGCGACATACTTACGGCCCTTTTGTGGTATGCCAAGTGTTCCTTTATACTGAAGAAACTTTAGNCTCTCTGTTATTAATTCACTATATTTGTTTCCTGGAAGAGAAAAAAACCATTTTATGTACACTTCTCAATAACGTGGGTTGTAATAAAAGGCTACCTAACATATCTAATATTACAAATAATATGTTTAGCAGATTTAACAAGAAAACTGTTTGTAGTTTAACAAAGGATTTTCTTGTCAACTGGGTTTCGAAGAATTTTTCTTGTAAAAGTACAAAAAAAATTTTCAGTGTGGGGACATAGAAGCAGCAAAATTGTGGGTCACTCATGGGCCACGTAATACATGCCAACTGTTGCTTACTGATGGGGACATAATAGCGACATACTTACGGCCCTTTTGTGGTATGCCAAGTGTTCCTTTATACTGAAGAAACTTTAGNATGGGGACATAATAGCGACATACTTACGGCCCTTTTGTGGTATGCCAAGTGTTCCTTTATACTGAAGAAACTTTAGGTATCAGCAAGCTTATGTGCCATTTATGGCATGCCGACTATATGTTGTTGTGCAGTAGCAAATAGCATATGCGAATTCACTAGATTTATTATTTCATTCATTTATTAAGTAAAATTATAATGTGACATTGCTAGAAATAGGACAAAAATCGTTTTTGGACTGGATACCTGCAAAACATAACAAATAAACAAATTCGTTACTTTGCATTTTAAATTCCACCTGAAAGTAGCACGAAACTAAAGTACTAGTATTTTAAACAAAACACAGAAATCCCAGTATTGACTTGTGGTACTAATGTTAATTGTGTCTACATCAAAGCTAATAATACAACTTATATGTGTAGAAAGTATTAATATCTGCTTAAGAGGATTTACATGAATACACAGTAGAGTAGCTGTTAGCATTCTAAACTGTAAACGAAAGGTTTGTGAGTTCGATTTCAGGTTCTTCCAAAGATCTTTCCTAATTGTGAATTAATGCTGAAGATTACATATGTATATGAATATGGTAAATAAATCAATTTTATTTGGTGAAACATAATTNGTATATGAATATGGTAAATAAATCAATTTTATTTGGTGAAACATAATTATTTTTTGGCTTGAAAATGCATGGCAAGCTGCTTCTATGTGGGCCACAAGTGGCCAATAGCTAGGCCACAAGTGCATTGCCAACAGTTGGCTGACATGTGGTTTACTTACGACAGGCCAGAAGCAGAAAGCCAGTGGGCCACTGCTGCCACACATGGCCAACTGATGGTGCTGACATGTTTGGGTTACAGTTGGTTATGCAGAAGCGGGCCGCTTGTGGGCAGATTGTATTTAGCTACATGGACGTTATCGGCACAGTGGCCCAGATGTGGCCATTTGCAAGAGGCATATGTGAGCCACGAGCATCTGCGGGTGCATTACAGTGGTTTACTGATTTTTATCTGATTATGGAAACCGGATGTGGGCCGCTCGGGTACAAGCAGATTTGCACAAATGGGCCAACTAACTTTTACTTGCCTATNACATGTTTGGGTTACAGTTGGTTATGCAGAAGCGGGCCGCTTGTGGGCAGATTGTATTTAGCTACATGGACGTTATCGGCACAGTGGCCCAGATGTGGCCATTTGCAAGAGGCATATGTGAGCCACGAGCATCTGCGGGTGCATTACAGTGGTTTACTGATTTTTATCTGATTATGGAAACCGGATGTGGGCCGCTCGGGTACAAGCAGATTTGCACAAATGGGCCAACTAACTTTTGCTTGCCTACTCTGCAACAAGTTTAGAAACGTATCACTGCTTTATCTAAACTTAGTCAAATGACACTAAAATCACAGCAAATATTGCAGCACTCATGAACTCAACAAGGTCATTCTAAATTGTGCCCTGCAACACTGAGCTAGTGCTCCCTGGCGCCATATATCTAGATCAACTAGCTTCCAAACGATACAAAAAGGGCTCTCTAGCAGGTCACCACTCCGCCAGAATACATACAGTGCTTATTNTCAACTAGCTTCCAAACGATACAAAAAGGGCTCTCTAGCAGGTCACCACTCCGCCAGAATACATACAGTGCTTATTACCCCTGCGCGAGAAACAAAATTTGACCTACAGTAAGCGACTTCTGTCTACTGTGTATACCTGGGTTCGCCACCACACCCATTTGCAGGTTAAGTGGGTGTGACTCTTGCATTTCTCCGAGTAACTCATGGTGATTTTCTCTTATGCTATAAATCAAGAAGTTTGTGCATCCTGTTAAATAAGGGCTGGTGAACCTCTAACTCTTGCAGATGGTCGTACTGGAGCACAGTTCCTGCTTGACTCAAAGATGTGAAGAAATGGAGAAAATTGCAGAGAAGTAAGCAGTACAAGAAACATAAATAATTATAAACCAAAGGGTTAGGGAACATGCAGTGCTTGGCTAAGTTGCGTGTGCCTCTCAAAACACACTCTTTATGAGTGCAAGTGTGATATTGCACACTTGTGCAGAACTGTCGGCACAGTGTTTCTAAACATAAGTGCCTGCGACCTTGCATGTCTCGAATACCCGTGTAACAGCGAGTTACTAAACACTGGATTGACTAAAAGCGATGTAAAAATATCTTGAGAACTATTAGGAAATTAATGTATCTCACGATATCTTAGCGAAAGGACTTATTGCTGNGCGATGTAAAAATATCTTGAGAACTATTAGGAAATTAATGTATCTCACGATATCTTAGCGAAAGGACTTATTGCTGTAGGAAGGAGGTACTTAATATCATGTGAACAGCAGAATATTGTATCATTTAAAAAAGTAAATTTCTAGAAACTTATTGGGGCCATAAAGAAATGTATTGACTTATATGTTTAAGTAATGGAAAACGTAAGTTACTCTAGGGTGGACACGGAATTATTAAACAACATTAATAAATTACTGTGAATTTAATATCCAATGCACACAGACGATAAAATAAAGCTAAGTTACCATGTTGCTGTCAATATATAAGATAGCTGAGAGTATCCTTTTATAATTTAATGAACTACGAATATTTGAAGATGGATTACTTGAAGGTCAGAGTTTAGAAAAGGAATTTATGTAGCTATAAGCTTTAATTATGTTATTAATATTGAACGCGAAGTGAAGTTAGTTTATTATTTAAGATAATTTCTGTCAAAAGAAAGTAAGGGCGGGTGGGGCATTTAGTTGGGGAGATGTGGTAGCATTTCACTTGGCTGCAAGAGCTGGGGAGCTTTAGGAGCCCCACCAGTTGTTATGTTTTTAGTATTTTATTATGATTTGCAGGTTTCCAGCTGAAAACTTTTTTTTTCTATTACTAGCAATAGCACGTGGTAATTTTACTTCATATATGCATGAAATAAAAAATCTCAAATGAATTCACATATTCTATTTGCTACTGCACAACAACATAGCCAGCATGCCATAAAGGGCACATAAACTTGCTGATAATGTTTCTTCAGTAACAAGGAATAGTTGGCAAACCACAAAAGGGCCGTAAGTATGCTGATATATGTCAACAGCTGTAAGCAACAGTTGGAATGCCCTATATAGCCCATTAGCATGCTACTAATACATCCGTAGCAGTAAGTAACAGTTGGCATGCCATGAGTGGCCCACAAGTTTGCTGCTTGTATGTCCCCACCAGTAAACAACAGTTGGAATCCCATAAATGGCCAATAAACATGCTGCTATTATTTTTCCAGCAGTGAGTAACAGTAAGCATTTCTTTTTTATCATCTGCTTGTGGGGCGTCTGTTAAAATCTAACAATCATATAATGATTATCTAAAAAATTGGTACAGTAACTTTTGTTTATATGATCTGATTGTCAACCATATAAGAAATGCTGACAGTTATAAAAGCGAATGTTTGCCACCGCTGCCAACAGTTGGCCAACTTTTAACATCTTGTTGATNAGAAATGCTGACAGTTATAAAAGCGAATGTTTGCCACCGCTGCCAACAGTTGGCCAACTTTTAACATCTTGTTGATATCTACTGGGGTAGTTTCTCGTGGCGTAATTAAATACCATGCTGTGGAGGGGAGGGGGATTTCTGCTGGCACTTTGCTCATATGTTTAATAAACTATTATTCTAATAATGTGTTTTGGATTCTNAGGGGAGGGGGATTTCTGCTGGCACTTTGCTCATATGTTTAATAAACTATTATTCTAATAATGTGTTTTGGATTCTTCGCCTGGCCTGGATACAAACGTATCGCTGCAGTTAGCTAGGCTGGTCCGCCTTTACTGAATCATATCACAGCAAAGCTCGAAAGCAACCAGAAGAAAATTCAAGCTTTAATTCTGATCTGCCAGTAGAAGTTAATGACATTGGAAATANAAAGCTCGAAAGCAACCAGAAGAAAATTCAAGCTTTAATTCTGATCTGCCAGTAGAAGTTAATGACATTGGAAATACCATTAGCGATTGATTGAAGGTTGTATGAATTGTTTAATTTATAATTACATGTATTGGCTACTTATACACTATGTGAATTTTTTTCAGAATTTACATAAAAAAAGTTACATATACTCTGTTTTTATACAGTGTTTACAGTGCAAAAAACATGAAAAATGGTTTTAAGGAAGGCAAATTATAGTATTAAATTAATAACTTACATTTATATTATACAACCAATGTCTAAATTTTTGATACGTAAAATTAAATATACAAAATCAGATATTTTAATTTTTTTAGTGCAGTCGAGAAAATAAACTGCAGTAATGACACATGGGTCTCAGCTGAATAAAAGTGTTAATCTCCTTGACAAATATGTTTTCAGGCTTTTTCTTAATTTTGAAGAAACACACTGCAAAATAAAAACTGTGATTTTTCGTTCCTGTGAAGCAATTCTCACCAAGCGGCCTTTGTTTAGGCTTGGGCTAAANGCAAAATAAAAACTGTGATTTTTCGTTCCTGTGAAGCAATTCTCACCAAGCGGCCTTTGTTTAGGCTTGGGCTAAAGAAATGAACATTTATTTCAGGAAAACATAAATTTGATTGTCATTTTATTTTTGAGTGTAGGGAGAAATTAAGTAATAACTGTAAATCTGGCAATAGATAACTGATCAGGTGTTCTGTTTTTTTCTTTTAGATGAATGCTGCAAACAGGGCGCAGCTGTTACATTAATTATGATGTACTGATCCTACATATAAGTTTCCAGCATCTGGTAAGCGAAACCTCAAATTTCAGTACAGCTGGCTAAATCGATGTAANTTACATTAATTATGATGTACTGATCCTACATATAAGTTTCCAGCATATGGTAAGCGAAACCTCAAATTTCAGTACAGCTGGCTAAATCGATGTAAGTGGCTGTCATATAGCTAAAGTGGAAAACGGGGCTTTTTTGTAAATTTTGCGTTTTATTTACTGTACATGGTGGTAGGGTAGGGTTTCAACCATTGGGTAAACTCGCTAAGCAGAAGTNAAGTGGCTGTCATATAGCTAAAGTGGAAAACGGGGCTTTTTTGTAAATTTTGCGTTTTATTTACTGTACATGGTGGTGTGGTAGGGTTTCAACCATTGGGTAAACTCGCTAAGCAGAAGCTTAACAACTGGAAAGATACTATTGAAGAACTTAACAGAACGAATACCACAAGAATCGCCTTCTTCGTGCAAGCCAACTGCAAAATATCTCATTTAAGAAACAAGATGTAGTAGATGTTCAAGTAAATGTAGGTTTAAAAAACAAATTGAGGAAATTCGTAGGTGGTTCTTTCTCATAAAAGAGACAGTGTTAACGTGGACGTCAGGGTATTGCCCTTAGGGGACATAAGGATTATGGTCAAATTAATCTAGATCAATATCCAGTTGAAAATGATGGGTATTTCAGAAACCTTCTTCGTTTCAAAGCCAGAAGTGGTGACAAAAATTAGAAAGTAATTCAAAATCTTCATCACTGTATGCAATGCATGCCAGCCCTCAACTACAAAATGAAATAATTTAAGTTTGCAATTACATAATTACAATTACTTTGGCAAAGAAGGTAAACATTTCTAAGTGTTTCACATTTATTGTTGACCAACTGCCGACATTTCAATAATTGATAGGCTATCCCTGTGTGTGGGACAGATTTCCTCCAATTTGTGCCTTTTTCCGATGTCAGTGGCAAAGGGTTAGCCGAAACCATTTTAAAAGCTTTAAAAATGTGGGTTTGGATGCACTTTCCTCCATTGTTAGGGCTATGACGGAACTGCTTCCATGCGTAGCCTTTTCAATGGAGTACAGGCTTACATCAAGAATGTTCACCCTCTCGCAGTGTATCTGCACTGTAGCCCACATAGCCTTAATTTAACTGTAGCAAACGCCTGCTTTGTTCAAGTAATACGAAACTGTATGGGATTTGTAGGCAAAATAAGCACTTTTTTTTAAATATCCCAAGAAACTCAGTGTTTTTAAAGAGTCAATTGAAAGGAAAGTTCCTAAAGCCAATGCAGCTCGTCTGAAGTAATTGTGTCTAACTCGGTGGATCAAGCATAATGATGCAACAATGATCGACTTGCAACTTTTTGATGCTGTTATGGAAGGACTGGAAATTTTTGCTATGTGGCCAGGCAGTGTTGCAGCTACAAATGCATACCAATTATTGTGTACTGCGAAGCAACCGGAATTCCTTGTAGCTCTGTAGGTCATTGATAAATTCTTTAGTATAAGTTTGCCTTTAAGTCGAGTTCTTCAAACCGAGAACACTGATTTGGTAGTAGCAATGGAATCTGATGTTTTAGTAGAAGAGGCCATAAAGGACTTGCAAGAAAATGCACCTACTGAATTTCGGAAAGTGTTTGTCGAAGTTGAGAAAAAAAACAAGGATAATGGATTATCCTATATGAAAGGGTCCTTTCCGGATTTCTAAAAAGCTAGCGCACTTGCCAACATCCTGATAGGGCCCATTTCCTGATCTCGCATTCTTCCTTATTTTTGGCCGAAAAATACGAAAAAGTATCCTATCCTGATAGGTGTTTTAAAAGGAATTTTTGCGGTTGCTGATTTTCAACCAAATTGAAAGGGGTCCTTTCAGGATTTTTAGGACTCGGCTAATTTATGAACTTTTAAAACCTGAATAGTATTATATCCTGAAATGGGTCCTATCGAGATATTTCTTACAACTTGTTTCCTTAGTAGATCTTATAGGGTGCATTTCAAGGTATTCTTTCAGCATTGGGCATAATAAAAATATGAATTAATTATAACCTATTTTTAAAGGGGTCTTATCAGGATTTTTTAAAATAGAACTTGCATGGCAGAAGATACTGATTTGAGTATCCTAAACAAATAGGAGGCGTATCAGGATATTTATAAGGGTTATAACTTTGAGGAAAGACTGAAAGGGGACCTATCAGGATTGTAGTTTTCCACTAGTTCACGAGTTCTAAACATCCTGAATAGTATCCTATTTGGAAAAAAGTCCTATCAGGATTTTCCAGAATGTGGCTAAGCTAAAAGGAACTGGATTTGTGACATACTGTGAATTTTCGTGCACACAAGGCAAAGTTTATTTTTTCAAAACATGATAGCGACACTTTTATGATTACCTTTGCAAGACTATCTAAACAGGCACTAACATCGTTGACATCCGACATGAATAAAACTCTTCTTCACTCGCTAATAGATAGCATTGCTGCCTCAATGAAACCATATATCTTGACCCCACCTTACACGGAGAAAACAATATTTCCCTGTTTCTAAAATACATTTTTATTTATATTCACGAATGGATATGTAATGCGGTGACTTACAGGGTCCCTTACCAGTTCAGCTGCACATGGTNTACACGGAGAAAACAATATTTCCCTGTTTCTAAAATACATTTTTATTTATATTCACGAATGGATATGTAATGCGGTGCTTACAGGGTCCCTTACCAGTTCAGCTGCACATGGTACTGGTTATCATGCGAGCTACTCTCTCAGCTCGTGATGTGGGCGGTCATGACAGTGTACTGTGAATGGATGTAGCATCGTCAGTTTAAAACATTGTAATTGAGTTGTGAAGGGCGGTAGCAGTGCGATGTGTATTTCAGATTGATGTCTACACTTTACTTGGTCATAGTACAGAAAATAGCAAAACATATTCATTATATCCACACGAAATTCCTANATTGATGTCTACACTTTACTTGGTCATAGTACAGAAAATAGCAAAACATATTCATTATATCCACACGAAATTCCTAATCTACAAAAGGTTCCACAGTAAAATAATTAATCCCAAGTGTGGTTCCAATATTGATGGTCAAGTGCATTGATGGAATATTATAGGTACATACATTACGTGATCATGCCTATACACTGCATTATTTTTAAATTGTGAAGGAAATGTTTTTGTTTATTTATTTATTTTGCTAAAATATTTTTTTTTTTATTCAGTAACAGATTTCTTTATTTTCCCTGGCAATTATTAATATACTATATATGCAAACAAATAAAAAGCAAAAATTTTGGAAACTGGACTAAGTAAGCTTTTTATTTCCCTTAGAAAACAGTTGTATAGTACCCATTCAAAAAATTTAAAGAACATTATTTGAGTAAAATGTTAGTCTTCGGTTGTAAACATTGTCACTATGTTACACTGATATTTTCTGTTGTCAGGCATTCGCAATGAGCTTCTTATCTCTCAAAAAATATATATATGGGAAAAACAGTACTAAGTAAATACAAAGTTTTGGATGGCTTTTAGTTTTAAATACGTTTTCGTTTTTACTGCTTTAAAGTAATAAACAAATTTTTTTGTTAACAGAAGTTCAAAGAGCCTTTTTAAAATTGTAGCAATGTAAAACAAAAGTGAGATGGTTTTGGGATCGAACCCAGAACCCTGCTTGTGTTGTGATAGGGAAAAAACGATGATATTGCCATTTGATGTGAGTCCAAACTCACCCACATCTGCGACCGTTCGTTGCGCTGTCAGCAACAACAAAAGACCCAGCTGAGCACCATGCTGTTGGCGAGAATATCTACAGTGACTATCAGCAGCAGTATCGTGTCGGTGTTTGGGAAAACACCTGCTTGCCCAACACTGCATGAATCAGCTGACGGTCCCTCTTTCATCCAACCACGTGGACTACACCAGAACAACCCGGTGGTTCGGATTCCAATCGACTAGCACGTGTGCTCCAATGCAACACTACGTCGTCAGGGCTTAGCACAAATTAAGGCATCATCAGGCATCGTAGCGCCCATGATCACTATGGGTACGAAAAGCCGACGCCACCAAGTGTCACCGTGTGTAGTATGCAGTGGTCCCCCAAAAATCTGAGTCTAATTTATTTAAACATTCCTAAGAGGATATTTAAAGCCCTGAGTGAAATACAACATAATTAACGATTACGTTAAATCAGTATCTCAACAACTTGGCCACTGGATCCATCGGTGACAACTTACAGGACTACCCCAGGGTTATCACATGACTGGGGACCAGTTGCAGTTCTTATGGTATTCGTGTTTTAATTTGTTTAAAGGGTAACATGTTATGATAAAGCAACAGCAGCGGTTTACAGACTGATACAGACAGACCTTACGTAAATTACAAAACATGGGGGAAAATATGCCAATTTCTGAGTCACGTTCAAGACATGCTGCAAACAATCAATTCTACTGGCAAACTCATAACGCCATCCATCCACAATTGTCTACCTAAGTTAATGGTGTTAACATGCAGCACCATCTTGGGATTCTTCAGAACATCAAAACATGAATACATAAATACGTAGCTGTGTATAAGTGTTTCAGTACTGCATCTCATAACACAGAGTAAACCCTCTTACAAGAATGACTGTAAAATCGTTGCCCTTGTAAAGTCCTATACAAATCAATTTTAACCCCCTAAAAAATCTATAAATTGCATTGTTTAGTGCAGTTTTATCCCAGTGAGACTGTGTTTAAACATCTCCCATATTAAACCAAAATTATTTTTTTGGATGAAATATTACTTTTAAATCAATAGGCGAATAACATTCTAACCTATATTCCCCCTTGCTGTCAAAAATATCTATTAAAATTGAGCAACAAAGTTTTGAGCATTTTCATATTTTAGAAAGTTACATTTTATCTTGGATTTATAAAAACTATTTCTTTGTAATTACATCTTAATTTTTTCTACTGGCATAAATCATTGTGTCATAATTTAAAGTAACCCATGCTGTAAAGTTTTGAAAATAAGGCCTCTAGTATTAAGTATATACTTTCATTGCTAAGCATAAAAGTTTAGGCTTTATTTATGTATGTTATAAATAACAATAATTTACTGTGTCTTGTTTGTGTGCCCTGTAAATATCAATCATGCACCATTTGTGCATTATCTTGCCTTGCTATTTTCAAATCAGATTATTGCATAAACAAAATTGTTTCTCTCAGATGAACTTAGCATTTAAACATCCAAATCTTCAATATGCACCAACCCATGATGGAAAAAGAATAACGTGTGCTGGGAGTGAAATGTTATATATCCTTACAAGGTGCACACGTGGAGATACTAGTAGTATGAACTCCATTCTTATATGGTTACCTCCCTGTGTAATACTCATTACATAAAATATTTGGTAAAAAGGTTATATTGTTGTTTAGTTTTTTTTGTATGTTGGATAATAAGCAATATTCTTTGTTGATATCTCTTGATTGCACTCGAAAAGAAAAAAACTGCTGCAGAAAGTTTTTACTGAATTTTTTTCTTTTCCAGGTACACTTACAATTTCGGATGCAGTTCAGCTCACGTACATCTCCAGAATATGTAATAAAATTCTGACTAATTTATTGCATTAGGATGGATTTATTAAAAACTTAATTTTTACAGAATACAAAGGACTTTTTATGGAAAACATTTCATAAATACTATGTACAAAACAATCAAAATAATACACACATTATAACTTACTAACATATTAATTTATGTTATCACAAATAACTTCTGCAATACAATAAATTCTCACTACAAATTCATCCATCAAATCTGTAACAGCTATTTTCCTGTTTATTATTTGTTCAAAATAAAGTACTATTCTGTCCAGTATTTCAAGGACTATATACTAAAATATGTTGTGGAAAATTGTTTACCAGTATATGAGTAGGGGGATCTCAGCGAATGAATGGTCTGGGAATAACGCTTTTTGCAGATAAGGTAAAAACCAACAATGTAATCCTGTATGGCTTGCAAGTAGGCCACTAGGTTACCAAAATATATATAAAAGGACAGGAATTAAAGTACTACACTGTGAGTCTTTCAATTCTTGTGTACGTGACCTATGTTTTNAACGCTTTTTGCAGATAAGGTAAAAACCAACAATGTAATCCTGTATGGCTTGCAAGTAGGCCACTAGGTTACCAAAAATATATAAAAGGACAGGAATTAAAGTACTACACTGTGAGTCTTTCAATTCTTGTGTACGTGACCTATGTTTGATGGCTACTATTATGCATACAAATGTGTACTCAGCTGTAGCAACTTCACAACGTGGAATAATTTTTTTGGCACATTTCGAAGTTCCACAAACTTTAGAATTGATTCTACAATGTTCAGCAACTAAACAACGGTTTTTTATCTGGCATCGTGAATCTCATTTATTTTCAACCATTGTTCTGATGATATATGCCTGTCATCATGCCGATATAAAGGACTTTATTATGAAGACTACAACTTTTTTGGTGAAGTAATTTAACAGCCTGCTCTCAGGAACAAAAACCATGAGGTAAAAACAATTTGGATTGTCTCCAGTTCTGTATATAAATAAAATGTATATATAGTTGCAATGCACACACATTCACATTTTAATTAAGGAGCATAAATTATTTGACGATCATAGCTCATTTGGTGAAAGACGTGTTTCTCAAAACAAAAACCCATTTGGCATTACAGTACCTGAGCCAAAGTATAATTCAGACATTTCATGGTGTTCCTAACATTCCATGCATATTTATTTTTAATGACATATAAAAACAAGTGAATTTCTATTGCAGACACCCTGCTACGAAGTTTATTATTATCTACAACTTGACTGTTTAAAGTGAAATACATTGGCACACTTACTCACAGATTAGAACTAGTACTTCTGTCTGTATTAACGTACAGTATGTCATATTTACAAGCGACACAAGACCTTCACTTGTCAATCAACTTAAAATATNTCTGTCTGTATTAACGTACAGTATGTCATATTTACAAGCGACACAAGACCTTCACTTGTCAATCAACTTAAAATATAATTTTCAGAATTATATTCAAATAGAATCACAAACCCCACATAATATGTTACTTCAGCACATATGTGGCCGTTAATTAAAATTATTTTAGGAAACTTATTATTGCAGCTTTGTGAACAGGGGGTGAACAACTAATATTCAAGAGGAGGTAACATAACCTAGTAGCCACCACTAAAATTTTCAAAGGCTGAGAGGGGCAAACCAAATTTCATTGCCACATAATTCTGCACCTAAATGAAACCCATTCTCATTTAGAATGGTTTACATTAAATACATTGTATATGTATGTGTGTATATGTGTATAAATATAAGTGCAACCTAGCAAAATCCATATAACTATTATATGTGTCTTTTTACTGATAATTAAGTGCATCCTTCAAGTGCATTAGCGCTAATAAAACATTTTATCTTTAGATTTAGAGTTGTGTCACTTTTCTTACAAATGAGCGATATACACTTATATACAAACATGATTAAATGAACCCATTAAACAAAATAATAAACCATTTAGCACAACAGCCACACACACANCACTTATATACAAACATGATTAAATGAACCCATTAAACAAAATAATAAACCATTTAGCACAACAGCCACACACACACATGTTTACTACCACCAACTGTTGAATTAAATTAACACTTACAATTACCTCAAGACTGCACACATAGNACACACACACATGTTTACTACCACCAACTGTTGAATTAAATTAACACTTACAATTACCTCAAGACTGCACACATAGCACAAGTACATTATCTTCAAGTAATGTTTACCTGCCTTCCCATTTGCTAATTTCCTCCATAAACAAACAATGGTATGAGAGTATCCTGTCTATGTAGCTTACACCGTTTGCATCAGTAGTGCTCTTTGACATTTTGCATGAACAAAAACTCTGCACCTGATAAATTGACAAGTCTTTTGCATTTCTTTCAAAAGAAAGGTATTTGAAAACAATTGCAGTGAGCCTGTTTCTCCATGAAGCAGTCGCTACAATGGAGCTGCCCAACTTCTTTCTCTGAAAAAAAACCTCCATTATTGACCACCATTCCTGAGACAGAGTCTAGCAGGTATGTGTATACCAATTTGGACATTGTACTTAGACTATTTTGAACCCCCCACCCAGACTTAACTCTCCATCTATAGTACACGAGTTGTTGCAGTAGCATCATTGGATACCAGGATGCTAAAAATTGGACATTCATCACTCTATTTGCCTCTGTTTTTGACAACCTAGGAAAATTCCATTTAAATTAAATTTAATAATTGTGTGTGGAGAGTCTGCCACAGAATATTTGTAGCAATTACGAAAACATTTTCACATTTTTTTGTCACCTCATGACTTTTCCATAGTCATTCAGAGAGGGCAAAATAGCTGCCTCCTCCTGTTGTTGCGTCCCTGCCTGTGAGGCATTGTAACTTACACGAGACAAATACAAAACAACTGCATAAATTTAAGCATTGAAGGTTGTCACTAAGCCCCAAAACACTTTTTTATTCTAGATTATAATCTTTTAAAATCAACTTCACAACCCGCAATACTGAATTATGCTTTGTACCTATATCAGAACAAACATTTTGCCACAGTTGTACAAGTTAACACTTTACATACATACACATCTTTACATCACTGATACTGATGTATTATTAAAAATTACTACTGGAATCCAGTTCACAAAACCAGCATATAAACTTTAGCAAGACAATTGTCTCCAGAACACCTACAAATAGAAAACATTTTTACACACCTATTGTTGCCGAGATCTTACATTCCAATATGCAATCATTATTTATAAAATAAAATGAACAAGCAACTTGTAGTTGCACCAAAATGAAACTACAATTTGACACTGTGTAAGCTTCACAACAGACTGGCAGATGCAAGGATAAAATTTATCCTGTACATTAGGTAAAAACTTTAATGGCAGAAACTTTGCAAAAATGTATTATTTCCCCCTTCTTCGCCATACTATAAAAACATTGCACAATCACTAAGGTCTCAAAATACCCATTACTTGCAGATGGACCATGTTTGAAAACTTGTATTACTGGTTGTAGTAATTGTGGACAGTAGTAATTATTATGTATCATAATTGACTGAATGTAAATAGGTGAAAGAATATGATGTTATCTCACCAGGAATTGCTTAGATGTTAGAAACTTACCCATATTTTTAATCATAGAAGGGTCATTAAATAATCTGAGCTCTGAGGAAAAAAGAGAATCTCAAAACTATACCAATAGGCATGTATTCTAATAACCTCGTGCAAGATAATACCTTTTTTTAAAGGCCATTAGTCCCCAGAAAAGTTATTATTTTATAAGTGTACAAAACACCGTTCAGTAGCAGACATTACTGAAATAGTCTCTCCTCACATAACATTTTTTTATATCACAGAGCTTTACATAATGGAATATCAAAATCACAGTTTCGGTGTTTATGGGATGTACAAGTGAAATAACCTAAATCATTTATAGAAAAGTATAACAATTTTAAAGTATACTTAGTGAAAATTATTTCACAAAAAATCACAGACTGCTACATATTAAAAATATGCAATAATTTCCTATTTTGAGTAAGTTTATAAACTGCAGAAATATTTCATAGAGTGCTTTTAAAGATTCCTTGAAGTACATAACACATTGTATCTCATTTCAATGCGAATAGTCTCATTTGGGAAGTGAGTTTTTATTGGGTATTTGTACGTCCCAAAACCACTAAAATTGTGGCAATTATGTGATAAATATGCCATCTAAAAAAGAACTTGTAAATAATGCACACAATTTGAAGAGCATAAAATAATGTCTTTTCGGTGACCAGAACCCTTAAGGGCTTTCACCAGCAAGTTTACGGCCATGGAATTTAAATGGATACAATGTCAAGATATTCCTTCTTAATTAATTAATATTAAAATATAAATTTCATATAAACCGTACAATTTCTTAGGGAATAAAGTTGAATAAAAAAANATAAAATAATGTCTTTTCGGTGACCAGAACCCTTAAGGGCTTTCACCAGCAAGTTTACGGCCATGGAATTTAAATGGATACAATGTCAAGATATTCCTTCTTAATTAATTAATATTAAAATATAAATTTCAAATAAACCGTACAATTTCTTAGGGAATAAAGTTGAATAAAAAATTTTCACAATTTTTTGTAAAATAAAATTTTTGTTGAATGTAACAAAGCTACATTTATCAACAAAAAATTTAAGTGTAACAATTTTTAAAAAAAATATTAATGTGGCTGTCCTATCCACGAAATTCCAAGCTAAATAATTTTAGCTTGAAGCATTTACTGTTAAAATGTATATATTGGGAATTAATTTCTTTCATAAAACTTCCCATGCTGCTCGTCCTAGAATCTTGCTGTGTCTCTACCAATGACCTCATTGTTGATGAGACGTTAAGCTCAACCTACCTTTTGCGGAAACCAAAATCAAGATGGCTGAATCAGGATATGAACGCAGGTCCACACTATGCAAGATCAGTGAGTTTACACTGTACATCCTTATTCAGTGACTTGCTTTATAATCAACAAAATTAATAAGCTTAATAAAAGTGCATACACAAAACTTTATGAACATAAACACACACGTAGGCATTTAAGATAGCTGCTGTATTTTGAAATATTCACTTTCAGGATTTATTAGTGGTTGAAATAATTATTTGCTACAAATTCCCTGGTATTTCCGTTACGATTCCCATTTTGGCGAATGTTCTGGGGGATTTGACCATTTGCAATGGCTTGTTCCAGATTTTCATTCAGTCCTTTATTGGGGGTCACTTCTTCATTACTGTGTATGCATATATTGTGGAGGATGTAGCACGCTACAATTACTGCCATTGCAGTAACAACACACACCCGCATTCCCACAGCTAGTACAGTAAATCTATTCGGTACACCATACTGGCGCTTTACTGTGTTCCTAGTCCTCGTATGTCTCTTATTGTATGTTTGCGGGTTCAAGTACGGAGCCAGGAGATAATTCTGCAATCAAACAAATACTTCTTATATTGTGTTTAAAGTGCAATTTAACATTTTAGTAACGCAAGATATTGGTAACTCTGAAGAGGAATGGTTTCCTGCAGAAACTAAGTTTGTAGGTATAGCAGCACAATTCATACCGCAAAAAATTCTGAAAAAAATGTATAACACTATCATTAAAACATTAATATTTATAACAGTGCCAGTTACTTTGTTGTTCAGTAATGGCAGGTTTGTCCAAAGCCACCGCCGCTTTTCATCATTGCCGAAGCTCAGAGTGGGGGTAGTTCAGGTCCCGTGATGAGCCCTTAACCACCCAACGGTTTTTCATCTGTCCTACAGGAGGTTAAGAAGAGGCTAGGCTGGCCACCTCCCAACTCCCTGCACCATCCCTTTTTGTAGTTGCGCACGATGCAGGCAGGTGGGACACTTAAATGTCATTTTAAAAGTGCAATACACAAAACACCAGTAACATTAAATGCGAAAATTCCAAGGTTAGTATATTATTTAAAAATTCTAGGTTTGATTAAAAATCTGATATCAGTGACTATTTAATTATGCGAGGTCAGTTCCAGTGAAATCCATTGCATTTTTGTGAAAACCACGTGATATTTACAGATATTTAATAATTTTTCATGGTTTCTTACTGTTTTTAACAAATTCATCTCACCTTTTTTGTCTTTAACAATTTTTCAAAAAATAAGAAATGTCTGACACTCTTAAACCATTATATTTGCTGGAAAAAAAGTTTCACAATAAAGTCCCTTATCTTCAGAATCACTCAACATTTTTAACACATCGTCCCACATACCTTCAGTGGTTATCCACTTTCTCTAAGCAAGAACATATCTCCATACTGTCCAGTTTCAAATAACACCCTTCTATGACTATTGTGGAATATTGCTGTCTCATGGGTGGAGCCTGGCCAGCGGGCGACTACATCTGTAACTCTTAAATGTCTATCAGATATGGTCTGCACAATCAGCGAAAAGTAATTTTTCCTGTTGCGAGATATTTCCGCATCATTTCCATCTAATCCAGAAAACGAAATGCATACAACCTGTTTAAAATATCAAATTTAATATATGTATATGCTGAATGTACAGAGTAATTTGTACTTATAGTGTACAATATATGTCTGATATTTTATTCACAAGCTGAAAATGTAAGTGCATTTTAAACAAAAATGTGACAGTTTAGGAGTTTTGCTAGTGGTTACAGAAATATAAATAATCACCTATTTATAATTGCATGCAAGTATTGTTACTAATTTTATAATAAACCATAAAATAAGTTTTTGTTCATTTAACTGAACTTTTATGTTACACTATAGAGGTTGCAATGTGGAGAGGTTTAATTAATGGCTTATTGTAAAATTTGAGGTGGTCAATATATTTGCATGGTTTGCAGAAACACCATTTGCAAAAGTAATGCCACTCGTGAAATATTATGACTTTATTGTACTATGTATGACTAAACAAACCTAAGTGGCTATGGTAGAATCACAGGGATCCATGGGCAAATTTAGATATAGAATTTTTTGTTTCTTAAGTAAGTTAGCCTACATACCATTACATGGTTGTGTACATTGCTATCATGGCAGATCTGTAATTATTTACGAAAACTGTTACGTGCTTAATTTTATATTTCGGCATTTTTATTTCTTGAAATTTTACCTTACCACAGTCCTACCATTTATCAGATATATGCTGTACCTAGTACTTTATTCCCTTTTATAGTTTTCATGTAAAAGCTTTCGGCAACAGTCAAGCTACAGCAGTAATCTCTACCTAACTCATAATATTTTCATTTTTCTAAGAAAGGAGCAGCTTGCTTTCCTCTTACTGTGGGGTTCTTTCAGATTAATGTTTCATGTTTAAAAACTATAGGAGACAGAATTTTTTACGTGTTTCCTTCAGCGGGTTTCAAAATTACAAATACGCACATGAAATGTGTCTATCTGTAAATTTATTTGTACTGAGCAATCAATAACTTGAAATATTTGAAATGTTAATGTAGTGTGCACAGTGTAATTTTTTGGGGATATTTTATTAGAGAGGTGTTTTTGATAGTCTATGAAATGTTCAAGTAGTTGATCCGAAATAAAATAACAAGCTTTTAAATAAGTACCTGATAAAACTAAAAGTACATATATGTCCTCACTACTTTTAAAGAAATAAAAGTCAAGATTATAAAGTTGTTGGGTCACACCTGCAACATATTCTGTCACAACCATAGATCAAGTTTGAAAATTTATTTTAAATTAACTCTGCTTACTACTATTACGTGTTTGAGCTTGGAATAGGTAAAGTATTTCAAGTAAGAATGAGGTGCTGAAACTAATGCATAGAGTTTTTAAAGAAAATTAATGTGTAGGTATAATGCTGTCCAAAATTTGTAACACATGTACAACTCATTGGTTACACTCATTAACAGTAGGCCTATAACCCAAACAAATATTTTTATTCTGTACATTGAATAAAANACAACTCATTGGTTACACTCATTAACAGTAGGCCTATAACCCAAACAAATATTTTTATTCTGTACATTGAATAAAACAGCATTCTCCAAAAACTCTATTATTGTTCTTTATAAATTTACATTATTGGGTTTTGCAATAAAATTAATAATCTAGTTGACAGAATGACACGCACAGTTGTTTGTCATTAATCTGTAGGTGATAATATTTGTAAAAAAAAAATCACCACCAAACTGGATATGAAATCTTCAAATGAGCGCAGTCAATGGTTCCAATGCGTTCTGTGAANAAAAAAAAAATCACCACCAAACTGGATATGAAATCTTCAAATGAGCGCAGTCAATGGTTCCAATGCGTTCTGTGAATTGTGCAATATCAAAAAAGTAATTTTGCACTTGTCTTATTTCGTCCGCAGTTTCATCCGCAGTTTCTTATTTCGTCCGCACTGTGGCTTCAAACGTGCTATTGCACAAGAGACACTGTTGATAATTCTGCAAGGTGTACACTTGCTGACACCACCAAAATCACCTGCTACTATTATTCGCGCCCTGTTCCCCTTGACCTTGAGACGTCCTCAAGACGTAGTCAACAGTGCATGGCAGAGGATTGTGGCTGCCACACATGCCTGTTTATCTCCTACAAGTCGCACTCTAAATCTGAATCAGTGAGAATTTCACAGTTTAAATCAGTTAACAGCACCTGACATATTCCGCAGTCACTTAATTCAATTTCGCTAAGGAATTGGTGAACAATGTTAATTTTACTTCACTTATTGATTCAGTGGCATTTTCTACTGATTCATCAGCCATTTCACTCGCTGTTTTTAGTAATTTGTTTTTAACAGATGGATCAGTTAAACATCGTTTATCAAATGAAATAAAAATTCATAAAATAACAATACCCATGATAAATTTATTTTTATTTTAAGTTTCATCTTTTATAATACCATTGTACGAGGCAACATGAATATTCAGTTATTCATTTAGTTTTTTTTAAGTATTTAATTTAATTTTCACGAAATCATAACAGCGACCGATTTGAAGATTTATAAGGCATTGAATGTAGTAAAGTAAGTCCATTCATACGAACTATTTGTTTAACAATCCTAATGTTACCAATTAAACTAAAAACGAAAAGAAAGTACGTGTAATTAAAAGCTACGTATTTTAAATAAAGAAATGTAAGACACATATTTCCTCCCTTAAAGTCAATGTTGGCTTGGTAACTCGACTGCTAAGGTAACGGATCTAGCATCAGGGTGATGTGGATTCAAATCCTGGACACACGGATCTGTTTTATAAAGGATTAAAGTTTTTCTTTTTTCTAATAATGATTATGTTTGGGAAACCATTGTTTAAATAAATATTTTAAGTATAATCAAAATGTAGAGCGTCAATCTATCCGGAATAATTATGCTTTAAAAACATATTCACATTTAAGATACAACAAAATAATTTTTGCTTTACAGCATCAACTAAGTAAGTTTTTTGTTTATACAAAAGAATATGTTTGAATAGAAATATCAGAATGAATAATACAGCTGATCCAATTGATGGAAAATATGCTGTTAATAGAACTTTTTAGNTTTGAATAGAAATATCAGAATGAATAATACAGCTGATCCAATTGATGGAAAATATGCTGTTAATAGAACTTTTTAGTCAGTAAAGTAGTGGAAAAAAAACAATCAATTTGTTATTGTTGATCTAAAGTATGAATTCACATCATACAATGATTATATAGCTAATAAACTTAATGATAAAGANAATTTGTTATTGTTGATCTAAAGTATGAATTCACATCATACAATGATTATATAGCTAATAAACTTAATGATAAAGAAGTAAAATCTGATTTAAATAATAGTACATATTTTATCAATCACTGTGAAATCCTCCTAAATTTAAATATTAACAAGTTAGAAGAATAAATATTTTATACTTTCTATTCATCTTCAAAATTGAATAAAATAATATATTTATTTATGATTACAACCTAAATTTTATACTCTTTTATGAACAGTACTACAGTACTTATAAAATAGTTTTTGTAAATATACATTTACCCTATGACACTGTTAGTGTTTTTATGGGACTAAAGAAAATTGTTTACAGTAAACGTTTCGATATCTGTAAAGGTAATATTTTAAATTTTAAAGTAGGGAAAACCAAAATTACTAATTATGTAGATGTTTTAGTAACAATATTAATATTTGTAAAATATATAGAGTAAATAACTGTCAGTATTTTATATGTTCTGATATATTTTTTTTTGTTAAATGAATAAAACTTGGTGTTTGAAGTGTAAGAAAGTTACCGGTAATAATAATATAAAATTTAAAAAAACTCCGAAAATGGGAATGCAGTCCCAAAAAGTATATGCGCAGTATGCCAATCTAAAAAATTAGCCTTCTTGAAAAAATATTCATTCGCGAGACAATCATAAATGAATCATACAGACCCACTAGGAAGAAATTTCCTAGGAGAAAAGTTATCAGTGTTGGTACAGATCAGTTATGACAGATCGAGTTAGTTTAAATGGATACTGGAAATTTAAACAAAGGATTTAAGTATATATCAACAATCAGCTATGTTTCTTCTAAGTGCACCTTTGCTGTACCTATTAAAGATAAAACAGGTAAATTTTTTGTAAATAGATTAGATTTTATATTAATAAAAATAAAACCCAATAAATTGCAAAGTGATAAACAGTTCCGCGAACATATGCAAGAATATAAAATAACCATTACTTAACGTGTACAGAAGTGTAGTTGAAAGATTTAATCGTACATTAATAAATATAACATGGAAGAAATTTGCTTTGAATGAAAATTATAAATTGGTGTGTATTTTAGAAATTTTAATAAAAAATTTCAATAACGCACAGCTTACAGCCATCGGTACGAAGCCCATTGAACTGGGTGCATACAAAGTATCTTTTGTCCGCTATCTTGCAAGATAACATCACATGACAAATTAATGTTTTTGTCATATCTCCAGAAAAACCAACAGATTCCTACCAAATTTGGCAAACAAGTAGCACTACAGCGGGCCATGTAATTTTATGTTTTTAAGTGGGCCATACACTGATTTTCAAAATAGCGGCAATATAAAAATTTCAGCTTAATTTTTTTATATCCATGAAATAACGAAACAGATTTTAACTTAGGCCCTCATTTTGTATGTTTTCAATTTATATTATAAACATGAAGTTTGTCTATAAAGAGTCTCATTTATTCACAAATTTGTAAGATTTATAAAGTATATAAAGTTTTTATGTAATTTCTCGGGGTATAATTAAGCGATTCCTACCAAATTTGACGAGGAAGTTGTACTATGTTAGACCATTTCAGTTTATATGCTTTAAGTGTACAAGACACTTATTTTCAGTATAACTATACAAACATTGTAGCTTAGTGTTCCATATCTGCGGAACTATGTAACCGATTTTAACTTAACGCGTATAACTCCAGTATGTATGACAAACATCGAATGTGCTAATATATAACCTTTTCGTCCTCCACTTATGACGATCGTCACATAAAATATGGAGGTTTTTGCCAAATCACGAGGACCAATTAACCGATTCCCACCCAATATTTACACAAAATTAGTGTTATGGTAGGATATGTAAATTAACTTGTTAAAAAATACAGGCCTTTCTAATGGCATTAATATAAATAATTTAGTTCAGTATTTTATATATTAAACAATTCAACACAAAAACAATTTGTACGCCAACAGTATTTATTAGGAGCATTAGTTATGCATACAGAGATATTCTGTTGCCAACCCTTATGCAAAATAGGGACAGGTGAGAAAATTTAACATTTTGTCATATTTCCATAACAATAAAATTAATTTCCATCATAATTTCCACACCAGTAGTGCAACAGAAGTTTATATAAACTTACATGNTTCCATAACAATAAAATTAATTTCCATCATAATTTCCACACCAGTAGTGCAACAGAAGTTTATATAAACTTACATGATTTAAGTGGGCCAGACATTGATTTTCAAAATGCCACCATATAAATATTTTAATAAGTTCGGCATATATAAAACAATTTAATCAAATTCAACCAAAATTTGAATGTTGACAGTATCTATTAAAAGTATCGTATATTGAACCACCTTTTTAAAGGAAATTTTGTAAGATAGCACCAAAAAAGAAAATTAATTTTTTATGCCATATCTTACGGAACAATCAACCGATTGCCATCATATTATTCAACACAAATAGCAGTATGGTAGGCTATGTAAACTTATGTGTTTTAAGTGGCTGAGACTCTTATTTTCAAAATGATGGTCCTATAAAAATTTTATGTTAGTAAATGCTAATCATTCAAAACATTGAACTGATTACATCCGAAGANTAAATGATGGTCCTATAAAAATTTTATGTTAGTAAATGCTAATCATTCAAAACATTGAACTGATTACATCCGAAGATGATTTTCTGAATCCTACCTTCATAATACAGTTAATTGCATGCTAGCTTATAGTAAGAGGCTTTCTGGATTCGACTCCTGTGCAAGGCACTGTGTATTTGTAATTGTATAACTACTGTTGCATATGTTTCTGGTTTCATCTCTAATGATATTTCAGTCAAAAGTGTGTCAAGGCTTTTAAGAACTTCGTTAAAAAATATTTGCACTAATTTAGAGGAAAGTATGATCATTATTTATATCAGTAAGTTCTTTTCCGAAATGAAATAATTTTTCAGCACCACTGTAATGTACCTCTCTATAGAATCTTCCCCTTCCTTTGATTGCTGCAAAAGTGTTTACTGTGTGTTTTGCATGTTGCCCACCTGCTAGGTATTGGTACATACTATTTTGCAAATCAACACGAATTCCTCGAAAACGGCGAGTCTTTGGGAATTTACACAAAGCACTTTTTTCCTTAATTGTGACATACGGATTAATAATCCATCATATAAATTCCAATAATGCCACCACATCATGGAGATTAGTTCGAAGTAAAGATGGTAATCGTTATTATTTCCATGAAATAGTTTTATGACAGCAACAGATGTTGTGGTGTTTGCATATATTTGTTCCATTACACATTATACAGACACTAAATGTTACATATTATATATTTTTCTCCATTATTTGTAAAAAAAAAAACCAGTGCTTGTTGTCCATTTTCAAATATGTGTACCACACTTGGAATTCATTTTTATACCATAGGTCGTTTGTATATTTTCACCATTTTTGTTACTAACCTGCAGCCAAAGTTTGACAGTCGTATATGGATAAAAACCTGTATATTTTTTAGTAAGACATAAAATTGACGAATATAGTGATTTACCATGTTTATTATCTATAGTATTTATGATAAACTTAAACTGCTGCTTTACTCACCGTGCTAAAGGTAAAATAATAACATTATTATTATTTAGNCTAAAGGTAAAATAATAACATTATTATTATTTAGCAGATTAGAGAAAGGTTCACATGTAACACCATCGTAACAATGGTATCGACAATTGTTCATATAAACTAGTAGATATATGCCTATATATTCCAAACATATATATATATATATAAATGTTTCGTATCAAAATAATTTGATGTCTATAACAGCTACACAAAGCTGCACTTACATAAGTCATACTGTAGTCGCTGTTTCACAAGTTTTTGTTTTGTTATAAAATGTTATACTTGATAANGCAGAATAGAGAAAGGTTCACATGTAACACCATCGTAACAATGGTATCGACAATTGTTCATATAAACTAGTAGATACATGCCTATATATTCCAAACATATATATATATAAATGTTTCGTATCAAAATAATTTGATGTCTATAACAGCTACACAAAACTGCACTTACATAAGTCATACTGTAGTCGCTGTTTCACAAGTTTTTGTTTTGTTATAAATTGTTATACTTGATAANGCTGCACTTACATAAGTCATACTGTAGTCGCTGTTTCACAAGTTTTTGTTTTGTTATAAATTGTTATACTTGATAAAAATGATTTAACACTTAACCACATTTTTTTCTAAAACATACAATTGAAAACAGGCATGTATTGTCAAGCGCGTTGGTGAATGCATTCAGAAATTCGACACAAACATTGCAAACTAAACAATGGGAAAATATTAGACCACAATCGTTTGAGGGAGGAATGATAACCAGAATCATTCACACCGAGGCATTGCTCCAGTAAATTACCTCTTTAGTGCAGTACTGTACTCTATTTTTTGTATAAGCGAAGTTATTTTATTGTGTTTTTTTTATGTAGCCCATTCTTGTGGAATAATGCCTTTCTGTATAGGTTTCAAAAACAATTTTTATTTTAAATACTCATACAGTAGTTTTGCATAAGTTCATAACTAAGGATAAAAGTTTGTTTGTTTCTGTTAATAAAAAAATTTATTTGTCGTTTGTCACTGAGGCATGCTACTAAGACGCAAATTACACTCAGTTGTTCGTGGGTGTGCAGGGTTGCGATAAAGCAGCACACAGCACACTGAAACCCCAGCATAATGGTTAACTGCAAGATTCGTTGGCAACAGTGCAAGAACAATTTCATCAGATTGTGTTGTCCTCGCACTGCATCTCTCACCACCAACATGTCGGGGGCGAAGGGCCCAACATCACATAATCGTCGATGAAACATTATGAACACATGTTAGTTTAAGTCTNCAACATGTCGGGGGCGAAGGGCCCAACATCACATAATCGTCGATGAAACATTATGAACACATGTTAGTTTAAGTCTGCCGCTCCATATTTACGAGGTGTGTTCAAAAAATAAGGTGACTTGTTATTTTGTGACTTTGTCTCGATAAATATTGATGTATTCATCAATATCTATTTTGTTCCCTTCAAAGTAATCCCCCTGAGATATAATACACTTGTGCTAGCTCTTTTTGCCAATCCTCGAAGCACTTATGATATGCGCAATTTGGTATGGCATTGAAGTCTCCCAGGTCTTTATCTCCTCAATCGTGGCAAACCTCCGTCTTTCATGGGTCTCTTCAGTTTTGGGAAAAGGAACAAGTCGCAGGAGGCCACGTCCGGTGAATACAGTGGCTGAGGCATGATTACGGTGTTATTAATACATATTCTTTGATCCATTGTTTGCGATAGCAAAAAATCGCCAAGCACACCAAAACACGTTTATAATTTATATCAGTCACAAACAAACAAACAATGCATAATGGCTGATAATGTCAACATTTCTTGGGGACATGTGTACCAAAATAAAAATAAAAAAATTGATAATCGAATGTGCGTAGCCCTCGAAATTTGCTAAGTCACCTTATTTTTTTAACACACCTCGTACACGTCGACTATTTGGAAGACAGCCTGTATAGTGTTTACCTTCCTGTGAAATGTATGTAAAATGAAGAATGTAAAATTTACAAAGTTGGAAAATAATCAGCTGACGACTGCGCAGTCCATGTCATGGAGGGGTGTATTGTACTTGTCCAGCTTCCTACATAAAGACGCCCGGAGTTTTATATTTTGTATCTGACTTTTTTTTTAGTAACACCTCATAATGAAAAGGTTGCACATCACATGTGACACATGCTATGCTCCATATTATTTATTGATCTCTTGATAAATGAGCACACCCACCTTTCCCTATCGCGGAGTCCTGGGAGAATTGGCGCACCATGGTGAGGCAGTGCAGATGTGCCATCATTACATACGCCGTCTTAGCCCTGTTTATTTTACAATGATACACTGAAAATATAGTAACATGTGGAAAATTTAGGGGTTGAAATGTTTTATACCTTATGAATGATATTGTACGAGGGTTATTCGGAAAGTAAGGTCCGAATCGCCGTAGCTAATCTAATGTCGCGCGAACATTTTAACGCGCATGTGCACCGACTCCCAGCATGCCTTGCTCATCAAACGACGCCATTTGCATTGGTATTGTTGCAGTGTGCTGTTTACAGTGTCAGTTCAAAATGTTTAAAACAATCGATCAGCCCGCCGACTGTAAAATACAGTTAGTGATTCGGTTTTTGACAGGAAGGAACGTTTCAGCAATGGAAGTTCGTCGACAGATAAGTCAAATGTATGGCCCCAATGCGATGAGTGACAGCAAAGTGCGTAAGTGGGTGAGAGCTTTGAAGGACGGACGGGAAAATGTCCATGATGAACCGCGATCAGGGCGAAAAGCCGTGGACGAAAAGATGCGTGAAGACCGGCGATTCACAATTTCAACTTTAGTATTGGAATTTCCGAATTTGGGTAGAACAACTTTGCACAAAATTGTATCTGTGAAAATTTGCAATTTCACAAATTGTGCGCACGTTGGGTTCCCAGGCTGCTTAATGAGGAACACCAAATGAAGAGAATGGCTTGTGCTCTTGATTTTTTGGACCAATATCATAAGGAAGGTGATCAATTTTTAGAGAAGATTGTCACAGGGGACGAGACGTAGGTTTCTCACATTACCCCCGAGTCTAAACGTTAGTCAATGGAATGGCGTCGCCCGACATCACCAGTCAAAGTCAAGGCCAAGCGGACAATCTCAACACGCAAGGTTATGGCAACCGTGTTTTGGGATAGACAAGGAGTCTTTTTAGTCGAATTTATGCAGCAAGGGACAACAATCAAAGCAGCCGCTTACTGCGCTACTCTGACTAAACATCGACGTGCAATACGAAATAAGTGACTTGACCTTCTGACGTCTGGAGTTTTGTTGCTGCATGACAATGCCAGACCCCATTCTGCCATTCACACCAAAAATATGATCAGATATTTTGGATGGGAACAGATTGACCACCCACCGTACAGTCCAGACTTGTCCCGCTACCTAAAGGCAAACGCCTTTAGATAGGCAAGCGCTTCACCACAGATGACGAGCTGAAAGAAGCAGTTACAGACTGGTTATACTAACAGGCGGCAGACGTCTATGACTTAGGTATACAAAAGCTTGTAGAACGTTATGACAAATGTTTAAACAAATATGGAAACTATGTATAAAAATAGAGAAACGTGTAAGAAATTAAATATAAAAAGTTTTTTGAAAAAATCTGTGATGGTTTACGTTTTAACCCTCGTATGTCAAATCTGTAACCGTTCACAAAACCCCGAAGTATCTTATGCTTTGTTAAAATATGTACGCATGTCCAGATCACAAACAAAATTTTCATAATTAATGTGTTGTAGCAAAAAAGAAGTCGCAAAGTATAATCTTAAGAATTTCCGAATAATCTAACTTACAAATTTTTCAATTATAATATGCACTCTGTAGTCAACTTGTGTTTGTTTATAGATATAAGATTATGAGAAATAAATTGATGTATTATTGCTTTGGACAAGACTTGAATATGGCCGTTATTACAGTATTGGTTTTAATCTTTTTTACAGTAAAGGCGAAATCTCCCAGTGCCATTAGACTGACAAGAAAATTGATATGCCTTCAATTGTTGAACTGGTAGCAGATTCTGCAAATTGAGTGGTTTGACACTTGTGGTTACAGTGATGTTTACTAACAGTATGTAGGTGTTTCCAATTTCTTACTACCTGGGCCTGAGAACGATAAAAAAAAGTTTGTTTAACGTAGTTAGTATGTTGTTGTGTTTCCGTAATTTGTATTTTAAGTTTGGATAAGAAATGGAGAATTTTTCTCTAGTTTTAAGTTTAATTGACAACTCACAGTTGAGATAAGGTCAAAAATTAACCATACATTTATATCACTAGAAGAAGGCTAGCAACATGCTTAATAATTTCTGCTTATGTTGTACATAAATAAGACAACAATGCTCGTTGATTCAATTTCAGTACCTGACAATGTTGCTGTAGTAACAAGATTTTTGTACTTCCTCCAAAAGTTCAACACGTGTATATTCCTGCACCCTTGCGAATGCAAACGTTGAGTTGGAAAAATTTACAACCGGCTTACAACACTTTCAACTGCGAAAATATGGCTAATGGCATGCCAACTGCACACTTTTCATTTGGAATCATAACACTACAGGTTAAGTTCCTTATTAGTTACAGTGAATTTGTGAAGAAAAAATACTCCTAGGCACATGCAAAGCTGTTATCAAAACTTATTCTTTCGGAATGACAGAGGAATAATGCCATAGTGAAAATAATATATATGAGTGTTTTTTTTTCTACTGTAATTTTGGCAATTTAATGTTACTAAAAATTTAATTATAATTTGAAAGTGTTGTAACATGTTTTACCACTGTTAAGCACCATTATCAGCTCTCAATATATCGCTGTTAACAGCCGCCTAAATCTCTCAACTCAACTCAATTTAGAACCATTAATTTTTTTAATATGATTCACCATGTGAAAATTAAAGTATCATACAATATTACTTACATGCAGCTAGGGATACTAAAACTATAAATTAAGACATCTGTGCGAAACAATTTTTAATACATCAAATACTCTGCACTCTACAAATATCGAGTTTTGTAATGACTATTCTGGATAATCTCTGTGAAATTACTAGCTGTTAGATGTGATAGTGCTGCTCCAAGTGATAATTTGTTTTGGGAATGGAAGGGTGCCAGGAGAGTGCTGCGCTCTAGGTTCTAACACAAGAATTTCGCCTTGTAAAGAGTACATTTAACGTAGAATACAATTGCAAATTCATTCGCCCAAGCACCTTCTGAAACATCCTGACAGGACCCCTTTCAGGATAGAAATAGTGAGAAACTAAAATCCTGATAGGACCCCTTTCATGGCTCCCTTACAATTGCAGCACCAAAAAAATATCAGAATATGAAATTTTTTCACTTTCTTATTGCAAAGTGCAAAATTAACGGATCCTTAAAGGGCCCTTATCGCCATTTCCTGTCACTTCAGCTTTACAGGAAGTTCCTGATATGATCACTTTCAAAATAGGATACTATTCAGGTTTTTATAATGCACTTACTAAATATGCAAAACCCTGAAAGAGATCCTTTCCAGCTGTTTCCACTGAACATGTTGCAAAAAATATCTTGATAGGGCTCACTTTCAGATCTGGCTGTCTTTCTGATTTTATAGCTAAATAAATCCAGAAAAGTATCCTATTCTGAAAGAGTTTTGTTTAAAACTGAGCAAACACGAAAAGTCGTGATAGACACCTATCAGGATAAGATAATTTTCCGGACTTTTTTTTGTCCAAAAATAAGAAAGAGGGCGAAATCTAGAAAGGGCCCCTATCAGGATGTTGTCAAGTGTGCACCCTTGCTAGAAATCCAGAAAGGGATCCTTTCAGATATGACCATTTTCAGCATCCCCTTCAAGAGACATCGTTGTTCCAAGGTGGGCAGGAAAACAGACGGACTAGAAGGCAGACGCACAGAGTCAACATTTCCTCGGAAATGGTTGAATCGGCCGAAGATTATTACCAAGCAGCTATATACAATTCTTTGCGGACAATTTCATAACGCAATTTCAGGGAGTGTCTTCTAACTCACAAAAAATAATTAAATACTTCCATATGTTTGCTTACAAAACTTACAACGAAGCCAACTGCTTATGACGAAGAATCAATAAAGCAGCTTGTTAAACATATGCCACAGAAGTATCTTGTAGTGAACAGGAGGCCATTGGCGAACTACAGATTTGGTATCGATTTCCTGCCTCAAGACCACAACCACATCAAAATGCTTTGGACGTTTTTTTCAAGTGCAGTGAAACTCAGTTACCAACAGTGAAGACACTCCTTCGTATGTATATTAGCTTCATTACCCGTAACAACAGCAACCAATGAGCGATCTTTCTCTAGTCTGAACCACCTGAAATCATACTTGCGTAATTCAATTTAAGAACGTCGATTGAATGGTCTGGCACTTTTAAACATTCATAGTGACATTCATTTAATCTCATAGGATGTATTACAAGAATTCTGCAAGAAACCACTCTGATTGAATTTTCTGTTATTTTGAATAAAACTTTCTGAAATTAACTAACGAAACATGTTTGTAACAAAGTGAGACTATTTGCTTCAAAGCAAACACAATGATGTGCCATCATGTAGCTGTTTCGCGATCAGTTGAGTGATCTTCAAAGCCCTGCTCAATCTCTTTTTCCTACTTACTGTGTTTCCTTCCACATAGCACATGTAGAAGCTAATGCTGCCTTTGTGCTGGCGACTAGTGCCCACATGCTGAACAGACGACATTGTCAAACTACTACAATCCAAACCCGTTGTTATTTCGCAGTCCTTATTCCTGTTTGAATAAGATATCAAGTAACCAATCTGAGTGGCCAACCATTTAAACATTAATTTAACTAAGAGGTTAAAACTTACAACCATTTTCCTAATTGGATGTCCACATTACTCTTAGAATTACAGTAGTGTCTATAATAAAATATAGGCAGTTACATACAAAACATATTTTTAGAGATAATTTCAAATGTGCTTAAATAACCATAAATCAGCTATAAATTGTGTATTTCAAGTATTTATCTCTTGCTCTGAAGTGTAGTTAACAAGGCAGTAACATTTAGATGTTAAATAATAAAGCTATTCGGAGGTGCATAATTTTGTGTATTAAAGAAAGGAAACAACAATAAACCTAAAGAGTAATTGTTAAATGGCATGTAAACACTTTCGTAATTTAAAACGACATGTATTAAAATCGTAGATTTCGGGGTTAGATGTACAATTTTGTATAATTTCTAGTAGTTCATTTAGTATTTCTGTTTAATATCTTAAATTACAAACATGCAATACAGTCTAAAAATTTATTTTTATACAGTACTATTTGTATTATTGATGTATTGAATTAAATAATATTGTTACATGCATGACTTCTCGCCTCGCGCATGTGCTCCTGTAATGTGCAGGTAGGCACTGTGGGAGAGCCGACACCCCTCGACCAGCCTCTTCGCCCAAGGTGGTCTGCCATGTCATTCTTCTAACTCCTGGCTGGCATCACAGCCCCTTCTCCCCCTTGCTGGTGAAGCCGACGAGTTTAGAGGAACAGCCGAAATCATCTGAAAAATTGAACCATAGGTTCAACGCAGCATTTAGATACATTTCTGGGCGATTCCCTACGATGCTATAAATAATACAGCGGTCCAAGTGTCTGGAGTCTTTTTGTGGAAGTCAATTGGCTGAGTGCAGTGCTCAAGCATGCATGGTGCAAGAAGAGACATCAGCGAAGGGGACGGACGACGACGGGATACTGCAAGGCGATGGTGGACGAGGTATTTGTGGTGTGAACGGACGAGAGGGCGTGAAACCCGACAAGTGAAGACTACTGGCATGAGGGTGCTCGGAGAACTCTAAACATTGCGGACTGGTGGGATCTGAAATGTATTGAGGTGGGACTGTACGAACATGTGATATGGACATTATTGTAAATATTGGAAATATTAAATATGGACATATAATTTATAAAATAATTGAATGGGTTTTGATACACTGTCTATTGGGACTGACTTTTTATTATTTAATTACATTAAGTTTTAAGAGGTAATTGTCAATTGTATTGATTCAATTCATTAATTGTAAACAGCAAGTGATTTCAAATTATTGTGAAATGTTCTGTCGAGATATGTTTGTAGTTATTGTCAATAAAATTAGGAAATTATAATGAACTCTTTTAATTAATTAAGACCGCCATCCCTTAAAGAACTTGGTATAGCCCACTGACTTTGAGAAAAGTTGTAACAATATGCAGCATGAACAAATTTGTGATATTCAGAATTATGCATTTAAAATGGAGTAAAGGTAATTTTGTTCACAAAGATATTAAATAATTTTCAATATAAATTGCTAAAAACGTGTAGTAATTTGCATACACATTGGCACAGTTCACGGCTTTCCCTATAGTTTGTTGACCATCTGCTGGCCAAGGTAGGGACTACCTTCGCCATATCACTGGCCATGCGAAGCAGGACAAAAGTCCATATGGCCATGGCTAACCTCTCGGATCAGTGCAACAACCAACATTACCACAAGGTGTAGTAATCAAAGGATGTATCTAAGCCACCTAACTGCTACTCTCAAACTACCTGCCATAATTGAAACCAACCTACAACTTAATTCAGCGTATTCTCTCAGTGATCACCACCGCAGTGTGTGTATGAAGCATCGACCTCGTGGTCATGAGATAGGAGAAATCATGTAATATTAAACAAAACTGACTAATGGATTAATTACTTAATAGTAATTAGACACTCAAGCAATGAGGGACATCTTGATTAAATGCCAGTAATATTTATTTAGAATAGTGTACTTTGATTTTAACAGTGGGATGCTGAACCTAAACCGAGGCACAATAAATTTCCTAAACAAATGTTACATAAAATTAATATTATTAAAATGCCATTTTAATTAATCCAGGGTAATCCATTCGATATGTAAAAGGTTTTTTGTAAGTATTTTCATTTAAATAGATGAAAAGACTTTATCGGGAACCAATTGAATTCCTTATCAAATCATTAATACTGTCTATTTTATAAATGTTAACTNTTTTAATTAATCCAGGGTAATCCATTCGATATGTGAAAGGTTTTTTGTAAGTATTTTCATTTAAATTGATGAAAAGACTTTATCGGGAACCAATTGAATTCCTTATCAAATCATTAATACTGTCTATTTTATAAATGTTAACTCATCAATATCAATTGTATTTAATGTCATGCTAGGTGTAATGCTTAACCAAGTACTCTGTATTCCGATTTCATTCATTTTAGTTTAGTCAGGGAAATTATGTTTTTGGAGGGCGGTGGCAGCCACATTACCACTGCCGTGCCACCATTTCTTAAGTCTGGTGAGTGCGGGCGTCAGGGCAGATACGCGTTACTGACTCGGGGGTGAAGCAAATTTTGTTTTAGTCATGTAGCATTCAATAGACTTAAATCACACTAGAACCTTTTAATTACTTATGGTTCCCCAAGTTCGCCTCCCTTCTGGAATACACTGGAGCACTGCGGACATTATTTCCTTTTAAATCATTTGTTAAGTGTCTGCGAGATGTCTTGTGAACAGCAGCATAGGCCAGTGCTGGACCTAGTTCTGCACATGTGCTTCAGGGTGCACTCCACCTCATTTTATTTCGACAATACAACTCGTGTTCTGAATCAATGTGTCTGTGCTTTATTCCCGCTTCACAGGGGACTTAAAGGCGACGGAACAACTCAACAGTCCACCACCTGCCTCTTGATGAAATCACATAAGTTTAATATAATTTGGTTTTAAACTTTTAAGTTTTTGTGCATTGGAACGGGATGTTGGGGAGCCACAAAACCCCAGTTCAGAAATTGTGTGCACTTAGGTATCTGATGAGCCTTGAATACATCAGCCATCGCCTGCGACATTGTAAGGCATGGGGCACAGGATTCCTTAGCCAAGGTTTTTCAACCATGGCCCACCAAAGAGTTTGGTGCTAACACAAGCAGATTCCCTTGCTGATTATCTGGCACCCTCTGGGCATTTAAATTTCACCTGTCGGACCCAGTGATCTCCCTGAACCATGTCGTTTTGGCACCCTTATGTATGGCTAAGCTCTGCAGCAAAGATGGTGGCAGCTTGTGGAGCCACCTTTATCACCATTGGCGCTAGTGGAAAGCGAAATGCCGCCATCTTGGCACTGCATTCCTGGGGATAACAAGAGAAACCTTCCTTCCTTCCTCTCTAGTGGCTCCACACTCCTTTCTGATCGGCTGTGTCATCCAGTGTAAGGGAGGGAGAGTGCGCACATCTCACATCTGCACCTGTTGTGACAAAAATGGCCAAAACAAGCTGTCCACGCATGTGTGCTACTCTTTCATGTGGGAAGGCTGTAGCCCCTGTGAAGATTTTCTGTGCAACAACACATGTGCAGTCGCATCGCGTAACCGCACAACCACACATGTGATCGGTTTCGAGATGGACTTTTGGCCCACTGACATTTGCATAATTTGCAATAAGGCAAAGGGCAGTGACCATTTTGCAAAGTATGATCTGTCAGTGATCATTTGCCATTGCCTTCCTATACCAACATATGCCATTTCCATGCCAACACTACTTTTCCCATTAGCCGAACGCATATACGAGATATGCAGTAACCGGTTCCAGTTCGAAGGACCAAGGTGAGACCTGGCATCCTGTATACAATGCCCGAGGGATTACGTCATGGACATGCTCAGCATTTCGGAATGTATTAGTGCATGCACTGGACAGTTCATGTGTACTCTGTGTAGCATCGCCCAAGGACTGGCTCGTGTCGACATCAAGACGGCAGCAGACTACACCACTGCAAAACCCTGTGCCGCTGCAGTTGCATGCGATTTTCTGAACTGTAGACACTCCACTTGGAACATTGCTATCTGTCATGGTTGCGACTGTAAGTGTCACTTCGCCTGCATTGCTACAGTAAAATGGTCAAAATTTCACAAATCTCAATTCCAGTACCACAACTGTTTGTCTGTACAACTCACCTAGTGTGATATGGCAATACCCAGCCAACCACAGGTCCAAACACAATGTGACATATAATTTACAAACACCCAGCGACATTCGGTACCCTCAACCCTGCTAAATTCTAACATCCTTCAACTCACACTGCTGCAGCCTGCTACAGTATCGTCACCATTCTTTCTGCGAACTGTTCAGCCTTCGTACACACCACCAGCATTTACTCTGGCAAAGTTCCAAACACTCCCATATTTCTCTGTTCAGGACTCGGAGGAACTTCAAGCATTTGTGGAAGAAAGCATGCAGAGACTGCAAAGTTATATTGTCTCACCGAGAAGTGGCCATGCTTAGTGGGAGCTCAGCTCATAGGTGACGTACATGCGCTGTGGAGGTCTGTTACTAAAGATCAAATGATGTGGGAGCAGTTCATTACAAAATTCTCTACAATATACACCAACATGCTGGCGACCTTGCAGATGCAGCTGAATATTTTTACAGAACGTCAGCAGACTCACGAAGTCTAGAGACATTCGTGAGATGTAAGGTAAATATTGTAACCTGGTTTTTACCCCCATATTGCGTCTGTGGATGTTATAGAAGCAGTGTTACAGACAGTCCTTTCTGAAATCAGAGATGCTTTGAGACAAGTCATATAAAATGTTTTCGAAAATTCCATGCATACAGTTGCCCGCATTACCCGGGATGCCGCTGTCAACCTCCCATGGCACAGTTGGTTGGTGTGCCACCAGTCTGGGGTACAGGAGGTCCTGGGTTCCAATCCTAGGAAAGGCATGAGAGTTAGTTTAAGTTAGGTCATAAGTTAGTTTGTAAGCTGTCCCCTGATAAGCCTTCAGGCATAACACTTAAGGGCATTAATATGCTCTTTCCAATCCAATCTGTGATGCTGCTGAGTTGTGACAATGCAGCACACCATCATTTGGAACACATGTTCTCACATCTGCCTTGCAAACCGGGCACCAGGACAAAAACAATGCACCTGGCAGTCTGCCACCAGCGATGCACACAGGAGAATCGGTACCTCCCCAGCCAGCTGGAAGCACCTGGAATGGCCATCCTGAGTGCCTCAACAGTACAACCTGACCGGCCAAAACCTGGCTCATGCCATTATTGCCCTGGTGACAAGATGCACTGACATAAGGACTGTCAAGGCCGCAAACAAAAAAGAACACAGCACTGAGAAATAGAGAACCGGGGTAAGAAGAAAAAACCCTATCATAGAAACGCTACACTGCGAAAGTAAAATTCAAAACAACCAAGTAATCAAAGTTAATTCCAGTATATATCACAAGTCATATCTCGGCCAATTTTTTCAAAATTATGACAGTTTCCTGCGCATAACTCATTAATGTTAACTCACAGTTCACAGCGGCACTCATTGACAAGGCAGCTTCACACAACTTCAGCATTGAACAACTAATTGTGCCTGAACAAAGTGAACCAAAAGGCCAATATATACAGCTCGCCACAAACGATATATCTGGCAATGCCCACAGTACCGCTACTGTAACTGTAGTCGTCAGAAACAAGATAATGTACTGTGATGGGCCATCACTTGGACGAGTGATTTATCTGCATGGGATGTCTGCACTGCTTGCCTAGTTCTTTGGTTGTTGCATATAGATGAGCCTACATAAACCATTCCTTGCGTGTCCTTGGATTTTATAGCACAATGAAATTTTGTAATATTTTGTTTGCTTTGTTTATTGTAATATTTTATTTGGATAGTATTTTATTATGTAATCAGCTGCTTATGTTTTGATATATAATCTACGAGAATATTTGTGTACAAATGTTTCTGGGAGTTTCTTCAAAGCGTGATAGTTCTTGAGTTTGCCGCATGTCGCCCCATCGCCTGGGAAGGAGGGTGTACATGACAAAGAGAGTGGGAGTTGAGCACGGAGTGTAGGCAGCGGTGGTCATAGTGGAGAGGGAGAGAGCGCAAGGTTTGTGTGGGAACAGTGCTGTGCGAGCGCCCGAGCTAACCGGGGCTAGAATTAGGATTTGTGGTTAACTGGATGGCGTTTTCTGCCGCACGAAGATGGCTAGCATGATTGCATGCCATTTTGAACATCGCTTTTGTTTCCTACAATTTACGTGAGTATAGGTTGCACGTCTTGAAGACATCGTAGGTGTTTTACTCAGCAGTATCTCTGGTGTAGGAAGAATGGAGTTTGATTCCTACTGTGCTGTGTGTGTCTCGTGGAAAGTGTCGCAATCATCGGGTGCTAGCGGTGAATGGGGTATCCTGGTGGCAGGTGAGGCTGCGATTGCCACTAGCCTGGATCTGTTGGGAGTCGGTGCAATCAACACGAGGTGGCGTGCTTGCCCACTTCAACCTATTACCATTAGCCAACACAAATCAACATTTTCCTACTTGAGTAACTGTGGTAAATCGTCCTAAACTTTTTGCCATGCTTGTAAAAGGAAGTCGCAACTATCATAAAAAATCAAGAGTGCAGAATTGTTGTACCATTTTATGAGCATGTAAATTATAATCGTTGGGCAACTTTATAATTGTATACTAAATATATTTAGTTTTAATCTTGCGTATTTGATTTAGAGTATTTTACAAAATTATGCTATTGGTAGTATTTACTATATGATCATTTCGGAATCTGGAAAGAGTATTATCTTTAACTATACCAATATTGTTAAATGCTGCCTTAAAGTTGCAGCTGAGTAAATGCAAGCTCATTAAATTGGTTAGTTATGAATGTTTTTGCTGGTTATGTTTGCAGCCGAGTAAATATAATTGTGTTAATGTGCTGCCCTTGTTCTGCAGTTTGATAAATGAAAAATAGATTTTCCAGATTTCGATATTATATTTAAAATGGAAATATAACTAGAGTATAAGATTTAAATGAAAGTGTCCATTTGTTTCTGTGCCTTTTTATGCAGTTGAGTAAATTGAAAATAATTTCGTATTCTTTGCCTCCTTTGGTATTGTGATTAGGTCTTGCTAAAGGTGAGATTCTAGTCTGTTAATCAATTGCCTTACAATTTAATTGTATGTTTTACCTGTTTCACTGGTGAAAATTATATAAATATATACAATCAAGAAATTAAAGAAATTATATTTTATACCCTTGTATAATTTTGTAATAAATAGTTTTGATTGAACTTTGTGCACCTGTTTGCTGTACTTTAGGTTAACTCATGATGACATTTTTTTTCTTTTAGGAGCCAATTTTGGTTCAAGCCAAACTTTTATACATAAGTTTTTGTTATATATTTGTATACTTATGTATGTGATGAGTGGGGTAGCCTGATACTTCAGCTAGTGTTAGCTAAGCACGTTCCAGTTCTAGTTACACAAGGCCTCAGGGAAGGTATCATCCTGGTAGTATTGTGGCTCATTGACAAACAAGCTGTTAATGAGATATCCTGCAACCGCATACATTTCGGCAAGACACGATGGAAAACTACATACCACCTAGTATAACATCAGCCTACAGTTTTGGACACTATACATCTCCATGAATTAGATAATGGCATTCCCGTGGAATTTCTAAGTGTGGTACAAAACATCTTGCAAGAGTAAAGTGATGTGTTCACTTGTGGGAACCCGCTTCATCGCACCAACAATGCAGAGCACTCTATACCAACGAGTTGTGCAGAACCACTGTACACACAGCCCAGACTATGCAGCTTGATGTTGTTGAGGTTATCCAGGGCTGGTTGGATGTTATGTTGCCCAGTGCCATAACTCAGTGGTGAGCTAAAGATTAGGGTCGTCCAGTCGACGGCCCATGGAGACCCTGGTAATCCTCTGTCAGTTTGTTATGGGTGTCGCGTACTTACAGTTACACTATTTATATCTGATGGAGAGACTATAGGCCGTCTCGTACGCCTGAAATATGCTAACGAAATGTGGGTGATGCTACAAAGGATGTCATACAATGAATTTTACACGGATTTCACTTGGTTGAGTGGTTTATTCATCGTCCTTGCTACAGGTGAATAATGCGTGAATGATGCATGATAATGGACCCAGCACTTAAGTAGTGAAAAACACGTGGTCTTATATTGAGACGCGATTGCATTAAACTCTCTGGTGAGAGGGAAGTTGGCTATCCCCTCAATACATTAAAGATAATACAAATGTTCTGGTGACTAATATATTACAATTGCAGTTAAATGATTGCAGCATATATGCGGGTACTGAGGGGGCTCGCAGAGGGCGTACAACGCCGTCGGTTTTGTCCGGGTTCTGAAACGAACTGGGCCGAGTCATGTCCGCTGCCGTCACAAGTGACGAGAACCGACATCAAACGCAGAACGATGAAACATTACATGAACACTCTGTGATGTGAGTATAATGTTGAAAAATTTTATGAATTAAATTAAACACAACGGTGACATCCCCGTTTCTTAACAAATGTCTCTTAATGTTGAAGTTGTGAAATTGACGGGTAATGTCACCACACTAAATGATTCGTTACAATGCCAAAGGCCTTTATAGGCAATCGCCATTTTAGAAAAATATAATTTCTCTAATTTAAATACACATTAAATAAGTTATTACATATTCTCATAAAAGTGTTCGCATATCACTTCCGATGACGTGTTTGAATTACATTGGCTACAGCGTTGCTGTAGGTGGCTGTCTCTTGAAGGGATGGATGAGTCCACTTGGGCAAAGCGGTGTGGAATGCCATGCTTGATTGCCATTTATAAAATTAAAAACACCTCTGGCTGTAGCCGTGCTCAATATGTTTGTGAACAATCTGTACATCACTAGACGACACTTTGGGGCACCTATATCTTCAGCTCTGGCCTACCAGCCAGTTAACGTCACCCGGTGGTGCATTGCATCGTCCAATTGCCAGTGCGCTTAACGGCTGTGACATAGGGGTACACACAGTTTCGGATTGCCTAAACACTTATTAAAATAGTTACCTCTTGTAATACATGAGTAGGGCAGTCTCTTGAGTTGCATAATCCTTGTCGGCAAGAAGGTGTAAGTTCCGTTCTTGTCAACACGCACTACGCACTATTTGCCTGATGTAGTTGGTGCGGCACGGTGTAGCTGGTGTAGTTGGTGTAGTTGTTGAGACTGTGGCAGTCAGGGTGGGCACAAGGAATTCGTGGATGCGTGGTTATATGAGGGTGTTATAGAGCCCTCCGAGAGTAGTTACATTTCACCCATAACATTGGTCCCTAAAAAAAAAGATGAAACTTGGAGGTTTTGTGTGTATTTCCGTCCAATAAATTTTATTGCAAAAATTGGTAATAAATTTAAATATTGCTCTCAGTTTGTTAGATTCTGCAAAAGTCATGACTTCCTTTTACCACTGTTCTAGCTAATTGCAAGTCCCAGTCGCGCCAAACGATCACCACAAAACTGCTTTCACCACGCCAGATGGCAGGAAGTGTCAATTTTGTGCTATGCCTTTTGGTCTTAAGTGTGCACTAGCTACTTTTCAAACCATGATGTCACATGTACTGGATGACTACATTGGCATGTTTGTCACCACCTATCTAGATGACGTGGTATGGTCAGGCAGCTGGGAGGAGCGTTTAGAACACTTAGCATTAGTGCTGGAATGCTTTGCAATCGCAGGCCTTACCTGTACAAATCGAAGAGCCACATTGATAAAACTGAATTAAATTTCCTGGGACACATCATAGACATAACAGGAAATCATCCTAGTGTGGAACACCTGCGACTAATTGATGAGTGGGCTCCACCAATACACTCCATGTCTCTCTATAATCACCGCAACTCTCACACCAATCTTGTCAACACAGGTTAAGTACTAATGGACTCTGGAAGCTGACCAGGGGCCCAACTAACAAAATTACAAGTTTAAAAGTTCTAAGTGAATTGACACATAAGTAGTAAATAATTTCTGTTTCACAAACCTACAAACATATACTAGTAACTACAAGTCAATTTGTACAAATTAGAAGTGAATTTTTTGAATAGTTACAAGTGTTTCAGATTTACGAATATACAAGCCTGTCCTAAGTACTTGTAAAGAATGTCAGTTTTTTACAAGACCGGGCGGCTAAGTAGAATTTTCTACAGATTATTAATAATGGTTTGTTTGGCGCATAATTTAATATAAATCTAATTTCTCATACTTTGTTTTTGTGAATTATAAACAGAAATGTTTAGCACTGATTCAGAAGAATATTAAACAAGCATATAAAGAACATGGGTATCAGAGAAATAGAAAAACGTTTTGGTAAAGTGTGAATATGTAGTTTGAGTGTATATATTGGCTTCACGAGCAGCTAATAAACCCTTGATACACTTATATTTTATTTTTCCAATTTATGTTGTCGGTAAATTCAGCTCGTTATCGACTGACAGGTGTATGTTTCGAGAAAAAAGTTACAAAAGATAACATAAATGTGTGTCTCAATCATATCAGCTAAAACGAATGTACTTATTTTACTTTTTGGTACATATAACATAAAATAAAACCCAATGTTGTTGCAAAATAATATTAGTTCAATTCTTACCAATGTAATTTTCAATTTCAAATTTGACTCAAATGTATCCCTTATTTCGCTAATCTGGTTCCCGAAACATAAGGCAAAACACCATTGCACTTTCTCGAATATTCTCCCATTTCTATAATTTATTGGGCTTTGTTAACTTATCTCAAAAAGCACCGTGATGTGTAAGAGGTTCAAGGGGTTTTTTATTAAGAGGGTCCCCACCTTACCTTGCTTACCAGATTAACATGGAAACTGATGAATTTGCCTGGTGCCATAACTCAATAGGCATGAGTTAGTGAGGGTCGTGCAGTCGACAGCCAATGGGTTATTGGAGTCCTCTGTCAGTCTGTGGTGCTTGTATATGATGATGTTGCCAGTTACTCAGTATAACTAGTGGTTTTCACTAACACATTGGTGAGGCTGTGAGCCACCTCACACACTTTTACTTACACTTTGGTGTTGCTGCAAGTGAGTGTAGCACCCAAAATACCCAGAGGGCATTAACACAAAAAACATACACGTGTGCTTTAGACGTTTACTTGTGGTTCATGATACATGAGCACTTATACTACATTTACACTATGAAGCATACAGCACTTGGTCTGCCGATGACCAATGCTGTAAAACCGGACTCAGCCATGAAAATTTAGAGAAGTACGCATGATGTGTTAAGCCCTGGATATTGTCACAGGAGGCAGACGGTCGACAACTTGGCACTAAAAAGAAAGAAAATGTTCCAGTATTAAGACGTTAATATTGAAGTGAAAATGATTGCAGCAAGATTTGATGGTGTCGAGGGGTTCAGTGCGGAGCGAAAATCCCATGCTGCCGGCCGGCCTGAATGCTGAAGTCAGACTGAGAATCATGGCATCGGCTTCCGCAAAAGGTAGCCGAAGCCAATGCCAAAATTCAGTAAAAAATTACATTGAACCTCTTACATATAAACAAAGTAGTGATTAACGAAATTAGATGGCAAAAATACACAATGGTGACATACCTGTATTTAATTTAGTGTTAATTAAGTCCATGAACATGACATCACAGGGTATGTCACCGCACTAAAGAAATGTAACAAAGATGTTTGAGCTATGGTAGGCAGTCTGCTGAAATGAAAAAAACACGAATGCACTTTCACATAATAAAATTAATTTAATAATTAAAATTGCCACTTCTGGTAGGCTTCGCCGGTGGGTGAGTCCAAGTGTTCCAACCTGGTTGGGTTGGACCAGTCCATCCCTGAGAAGAGGTGTTGATAACCATGCTCGATTTAAAATGTAATAAAGGAATTACTTTAAATTGATTGTTTGTGGTGTTTTCAATGCTATTTATGGCTTCGGGATTTAATTCCCCTCTGTTTAACTACAGTAGAGGAACGTGGCACTATTTTCCTGGCCAATAGGTCGGTCGACGTCACGTCTTTGAGGAGGACTATGGTAGTCGTGGCGCGAGCTGCCCCGATGTTCCTTCCAATGGATGGTGTGCCTGATGGCTATGGCATTCGGGGGGACACCGTGTTGGACCACTTGTTATTTCCCCCCAAGTGTTACCTCTTAAGGTAAATAAAGCAAGACAGTCACACTTGAGTCACATAGTACATGATGACAAGTTTTGTACATTCCGTCTCGCCAGTACATTCTATCATGCTCGTGGCTGGGTGTTCGCTTCAGCCTAATTTCGGCTAGGTGGTGTAAGTGACTGTAAAGGTACAAGTGATCACGAGAGCAACAGGTGAATACCTGATTAACGTTAACGGAACAAGATTTCTCTGATCTTCTTAAGTGCAGTCAATTTATTTTCCTTTGATTTTGCATGTTGTCTACTTGTAACATAAACAAGCATGTTTGTAGAAAATAACTCGTAATTACTAGTATAAAAAAACTTTCCAGCAAAAACAAATGATAAGTTCCTGTAGATAATATTGTTGTTCGTGAAATGGAATTAACAAATACTTGTAGATTGTAGCTCTTGTAGCCCCCAGGTGGTCATGAAAATTAAGAGGCAGTTCCATCAGTGCCAATCTATCTTTCGCCTAGACCCCACGACTGACCTTATTTGCAAACTGATACAAGTCAGAAAGGGTTAGGGGCTGTCCTGTTTCAACTGGGAGACGAAGGCGAACAAGTCATCATCGACTACTGTAGTGCAAAATTCGGCCCCATTGAGCATCGATATGACATCATCGAATGTGAATATTTGGCTATCATCTGGCTTCTAAAACACTACCGGTAGTATTTGGAGTATCAGTGGTTCACTCTCCACACTGACAACTGTAATTTAGTATGGCTACACAAAAATGTGCTAATCTAGGAGCAAACTGACACACTGGCCAATGCATTCAGGCCTACGATTTTGTTACAGAGCATGTACCAGGCACAAAGAATGAACTATCAGTCATGGTGTCGCACTACCCTGGTTCAGATGTATGCGAAAATGATCTGGATGAGTAGGAAGCAGTGTTGCAACATGTCAATAACCCACAGTTCAGCACTGAAAACATGGTACAATGTGTGAACCTAATTGAGATCAATATAGCCCTAGATGCCGAAATCACTGTGTAACTGTTAGATGCACACATTGTGCAGGTGCAACAGACAGCTCTGGATGCAGCACGATGGTGCCACGAGTGCATGCAGCATGTTATGAAATACTGACTCCCCCCAGAAAACAACAAAGACAGGAGGACATTGGTCTCCTCCATAGCCTGCAAGACTGTGCTTGCTTATGCAAATAATGATCAACTTGCTGGTCACTCTGGCATGGAACAAACACAATGTTAATTTTCCACCAAGTGCCAATCGCATAGTAAAACCAGTGAGACACAATGCTACAGGGCACAGTTCAAGATATGCAACACATTCAACAGCACCGACACCACAGCGACACCCAGAACCCAGCCACCCAGCAACGGGTCGGTGAACTTGATTAATATCGTCTGAGGGAGTTCACATGCACCACCTCTGCCACCAGCCAGTGCAGTGTTCCAGCCACCTTTCAATTGGAGCAGACATCACCCAGCCCCCTCACCAATGCTCTTTCATCCGGCATCCCGATAGGGAAGTGGTGTCATCCATCGAGATGGCCTGTAGTGACTCACAAGTCAGCGCAGCACCCTTTCCGCCAGTGACCAACATCGCAGCTTTACCATGCCACACCCTACCAGCACTGGTGGCAGGGGGCTGAGGGAAGAGTGGTTGGCCCATGCCAGCACCAGCCAACAGGACAGAGTGGGTCAGCAACACCTCTGACATCCCACTCTACCATTGCTGTGAAAGCAGCACATCCATGCCATTCCAGCACATCCGACGAGCGAGCCACCGAGATGCCATGATACCAGGGTCCCTGCACCCCCACCCATCATGACAAGCTGCAGCTACGCCACCAGCATGGGCTGCCCTGCTGCCAGATGATTTAGATAACACCCACATGCAGGGTCAAAAGGGCTCCTTAAAGGGGTGGAGTGTTTGATTCCATCCACAACTTCCCCTACAGCCCTTGTTGACCCTCGGACACCATCTGCTAGCCAAGGTAGGGACTGCCCTCGCCATACCACTGGCATTACACAGCAGGACCGAAGGCCATTGGCACAGGGCGCACTTCTCAGGTCAGTGCAACAACCAACATTGCCCCAATGCGTAATTATCAAAGGATTTAACTAAGAAGCCTATCTGTAGGATATAATTTTCTACTGTAATTAAAACCAACCTACAAATGATTGCTACAATTTCCCTCGGTGTTTACGGCAGCAGTGTTTGTATGAAGCATCGACTGCATGGTCATGAAATACAAGAAATCACATATTATTTTACAAAACTAACTAATGGATTAATTACTCAATAATAAGTATATACTCAAGCTGTAAGGGCTGTCTTTATTAAATGCCAGTAATATTTAATTATAATAGGGTACTTTGACTTCAGGCAGTGGGAACCCGAACCCAAACCAAGGCAAAATAAAATTCCTTGTCATATTTTACGTAAAATTAGTATTGATTAAATACCAATTTTAATTAATACATGGCTATCAATTCTATATTTTAAATGTTTTCTTATATATATTTTTTTTAGTTGATGGAAAGACTATATCAGGAACAAATTGAATTCCTTACAAATATTTTTAATAAGGTTTTTTTTTTATCATTTTTAATTCAACGTCAATTGTATTTGATGCCATGCAAATTGTAATGCTTCACCAGGTGCTCTGTATTCTCATTTCATTTTAATAGTTTNTCCATCCACAACTTCCCCTACAGCCCTTGTTGACCCTCGGACACCATCTGCTAGCCAAGGTAGGGACTGCCCTCGCCATACCACTGGCATTACACAGCAGGACCGAAGGCCATTGGCACAGGGCGCACTTCTCAGGTCAGTGCAACAACCAACATTGCCCCAATGCGTAATTATCAAAGGATTTAACTAAGAAGCCTATCTGTAGGATATAATTTTCTACTGTAATTAAAACCAACCTACAAATGATTGCTACAATTTCCCTCGGTGTTTACGGCAGCAGTGTTTGTATGAAGCATCGACTGCATGGTCATGAAATACAAGAAATCACATATTATTTTACAAAACTAACTAATGGATTAATTACTCAATAATAANACTGCATGGTCATGAAATACAAGAAATCACATATTATTTTACAAAACTAACTAATGGATTAATTACTCAATAATAAATATATACTCAAGCTGTAAGGGCTGTCTTTATTAAATGCCAGTAATATTTAATTATAATAGGGTACTTTGACTTCAGGCAGTGGGAACCCGAACCCAAACCAAGGCAAAATAAAATTCCATGTCATATTTTACGTAAAATTAGTATTGATTAAATACCAATTTGAATTAATACATGGCTATCAATTCTATATTTTAAATGTTTTCTTATATATATTTTTTTTTTAGTTGATGGAAAGACTATATCAGGAACAAATTGAATTCCTTACAAATATTTTTAATAAGGTTTTTTTTTTTTATCATTTTTAATTTAACATCAATTGTATTTGATGCCATGCAAATTGTAATGCTTCACCAGGTGCTCTGTATTCTCATTTCATTTTAATAGTTTNGTCAATTGTATTTGATGCCATGCAAATTGTAATGCTTCACCAGGTGCTCTGTATTCTCATTTCATTTTAATAGTTTAGTAAAGGGAATTTTGTTTTTTGGGAGGTTGTGGCAGCCAGATTACCACTGAAGTGCCGACATTTCTTGAGTCTAGCGAATGTGGGTGTCAAAGCAGGTATGCATCAAGTGGCTCAGAGGTGATGCAACTTTTGTGTCAGTCTTGTATTGTTCAATTGACTTAAATCGTACTGAACATTTTCATTTACTTGTAAGCCCCCAGAGTTCACCTCCCTTCCAGGATAGACTGGAGCCCCTCTGGCATTACTTCCTTTTGAATAATTTGTTAAGCATCTGAGAGATGTCTTGTGAACAGCAGCATAGACCAGTGCGGGACCTAGTTCAGCACACCTGCTNTGGCATTACTTCCTTTTGAATAATTTGTTAAGCATCTGAGAGATGTCTTGTGAACAGCAGCATAGACCAGTGCGGGACCTAGTTCAGCACACCTGCTTCAGTGTTTGTAGAATGTTATTTTGTTTCAACAATACAACTCGTGAATCAGTGTGTGTGTGTGTGTGTGTGTGTGTGAATGTGTGTGTACTTTATTCCCACTTCACGTGGAACTTAAGTGGATCCTTACAACCATCCATCACATGTTTCTTGTTTACATCGTGTAAGTTTAGTGTAATTTAGTTTTGAAGTGTTATGTCTTGTGCATTGGAACAGCGTGTTGGGGAGCCACAATACCCCGGTTCGGTAATTATGTGTGCTTAGGCGTTTGAAAGCCTTGAATACGTCAGCCATCCCCCACAACATCGTAAGACAAGAGGCACAGGGTTACTTAGCAAATGCTTTTCGACCGCGGCCAACATAAGAGTCTTGAGCCATCCCGAGCGGATTCCATTACTGGTTAGCTGGCACTCTCAGAAAATTTTAATTTCACCTGTCGGATCCTGTGACTACCTCGAACTGTGTCAACGTATATAACAAAAACAGCATTTAATTTTGTTATAAAAATTATCTGACCTTTAATTTATTGGGGAGTGCCATTTAATACACTGTATATTCCGAAGTTTGGCAAGCGACATCCTTTGCCCCCTTTGTGTCATTCCTAGCTACGCCACTGTAATATCATGCACATTTATAGTACCTAGGAAAGGAAACAGGTTTATGAATTAATTTGAATATTGGTTATCCTCATAAGGAAATCTGTAAGGTAGTAGAATTTTCACTAAAAATAAAAAAAAACTACTGTTCTGTTCAGTGTTTAATTTTAGTTTTTTTATTGATATTAACTTTACAGGTTAACTAATTATTATGATTCCCCGCCCTTTCCCGGCGACTGGTCGTATCACAGAATAATCGTAATGGTAATGCATTGCTATGAATGTAAACTTTTTCTGTTTAACAAAAGTTTTAAGGCAATGTAAAATATTCTTTAAAACGTCACGATAAAGGAGTTGGAATTATTTCAACAAATTTTAAGTCGGTATTTGTTGGGGTACAGCGCTGGTCACTATTTAAATTAGTGAAATAAATGCCAGTACAATAAGAGAAATTTCTCACAAAAAAATGCCTATCAATAGAGAGAACGATATCGATAGGTTACAAAAAACCACTAAAATTCTTTATAGTAAAGGGTATCGATATTTACCTAAATACCACAAAAATCCCGTAATACTATGATTAGTATACGAAATATATGTCAGGTATTTAGTCTGTAGTATACAAGGACACTTTTTTGTGGGAAGGGTGCAGACTTTGATTAATCTGTACACCAATACTCACCATTGGTGGATTCATCGAAGTATTTCCGAAAGCGCGGATTTTATATGTGAACCGCACGCTTCAGGAATGTTTAACAACGTGAATTAAACATTGTAATGTGAACTGTGAATCGCAAGTACAACAGAAGTGAAACCGTTAGCGTGCCGTTAGCGCCATCGGTGAAACGATCCGCAAGGCATTAATTTCTCAATTGTAAACTAACCCTAAATACATGCGAATTTCGTCAGATCCAAAACGGTAACTTTTTCCGAAGATGCACGAACGATCTCTCGGCATTCTTCGGGCAATGCCCACGAATTCCGTGTACAACCTGTTGCTGTGGGTTGGGCATGACGGTTTACAGAATGAAATTTATAAATGAAGTGTCGGATGTACTTGCATGATTACGCGTAGCGTGTTGACGTGAATTTGTGATGTGTGACCGAAAAATAAACAAAAGATGAACGGTGTACAGAGAATGCCCCGAAATGTGTTTGAGGATACGGTAAGTGCATTTGACGTAAATGCAAGACTGAAAATAACGCATTTTAATAATTAGGCTTAATTCTGGGACTGAAGACTTGTCTATTTTTCAGTTTCTCATTCTCGCTGACATCGAACTAAAATAAGTCTTGTCTGATAGCACGTGTTCTATCTTATATAGCTGTTGAATGCTTATTTATGAAACTTATTATTGAAGAGTAATGTTGCCAACCTAATATGTACAAAGTATAAAATATTGGTTTTTGTTTCGTGTGTAAACGCATTTGTAGGATGTGTTAAATATTTACGTACTATGTAGTTTACGTACAGACGTTTGTCATATTCTGCCTGAGCACCAGAACAATTGCTGTATGTTACAAATACAGTGGTACTGCAGTGTTGGTAACCCTTCAGAATTGTGTAAGGTAATTAAATGGATGTAAACGTGCCCCGTGTGCTGTATGTTGCCGATTATTTGAAATTTTTAGGTTCCATAGAAAAAATCGGATCGTGCATTTCTGTGTCTCCAAAATTTTCAATCATGGTTAAGAATGCCGACTTGTATTAATAAAAATCGAAATTCTTAATTTTTAGGGTTATAGAGGTTAGCCTACTTAAAAACACCGCAGAGGAGCGATTTTGAATACATTACACTTCCAAAAACTGAATAGTGGGGAGGACTATGAAAATCGAAAAAAAAANGCAGAGGAGCGATTTTGAATACATTACACTTCCAAAAACTGAATAGTGGGGAGGACTATGAAAATCGAAAAAAAAAATGGTAGCTTAAAGTAAAAAACTTAAAAAAGAAAAATAATATTAAGACAATGCCAAAATTTGCTTTGATATCCATATTTGTTTGTAATGAGCCATGAAATATAATAAAACTTAAAATAATATGCAACATCTGAATTCCCAAAAATAACGTACCATTTGCCAAATGACTAGGCCTATTCACCACAGGAACAGCAAANATGGTAGCTTAAAGTAAAAAACTTAAAAAAGAAAAATAATTTTAAGACAATGCCAAAATTTGCTTTGATATCCATATTTGTTTGTAATGAGCCATGAAATATAATAAAACTTAAAATAATATGCAACATCTGAATTCCCAAAAATAACGTACCATTTGCCAAATGACTAGGCCTATTCACCACAGGAACAGCAAAGTCCGTTAAAAGCATAAATAATCCACAAACAATATTAAACTATGTATGTTTCTCATTGCAAGCACAGTTTACCAGTGCAGGGGGTTTTCAAAATTGATCTAAGATAGGCCTAGGTGAAGTGATTTTTTGCAGCTTTAACTTACCTGGAATAGTATGTGACTCATTTCACATTTAAATAGTGTATCGCAAATTAGCAGGACCATCCAAACTAATCTGGAATAATAAGTGATTTACTATCTACATTCGTATTCCCATTATAAACAAGGTTTTGCCATTCCAAAGAGTTGTAAGGAATAGATAGTGCATTACTGTAAGACAATGCAACTATGGCTATTTGGAACAGTATATTTTTGGCTGGAAGCAAAAGTTGAGATGTGACCAAATAATATATAGTAGTAGCTAAGTTGGAAAGAGGCTTATGGTGTTACAAATATGTGTTGCACAGGGTTGACCTCGGAGGAGACAGTGATGCTTATTAGGAAGACAAAATTACAATTAATATTATCATACCATTTCTTTAGTTCTTGGACTAATTTACACACACACTTGCAGTTTTGCTTATAGCATTCATTGGCCCATTCATTTGTTCATTCATTCATTCATTCATTCAATCCTTCCTTCCTTGCTCCATCTTCCATCAATCTCCATTCAAAGANTATGTGTTGCACAGGGTTGACCTCGGAGGAGACAGTGATGCTTATTAGGAAGACAAAATTACAATTAATATTATCATACCATTTCTTTAGTTCTTGGACTAATTTACACACACACTTGCAGTTTTGCTTATAGCATTCATTGGCCCATTCATTTGTTCATTCATTCATTCATTCATTCAATCCTTCCTTCCTTGCTCCATCTTCCATCAATCTCCATTCAAAGATATAGANGAGTCGAAATATACCACTTTCTGGAGTTTTTTTTCTTATTTTCAGAAAAGCCCCTAATCTAGAAAATTACCAAACAAACTGACACAAATGTTCAACATTTATTCAATGTTTTTTTTTTCTAACATTCTGATATTTTGTTATATTTTGTGCATTCTGTCAAGACTCATTGTCCCATATGAATATCTGCCCTTAAACATGAATAAAGTACACTAGAACAGTATATAAAATGTAGTATAATAATTATAAAATTAAAACTTCTACAAAAATGGTATGAATTGACAGTATCAATCAAGCTGAATGATAATTGTATAGGTGCACCGTTATATCAGTAGTACATGTACTATGTATTGCAGGGCTATAGAGATCATGGGAAATTGGGGAGTAAAAGTGGGGGAAAAGACTGGGAACGTGCAGCTGCAATAAATGCCAAAACGCACTAAACATGGCAGTTGCTGTTACTGCTCCAAAAATCCTTTCTTTTTCCCACCAGGATTTTTTACATTCACGCTTTCAGTTAATAAAATAAATCTTCATACCAGAGGTTCTCTGACTAAAATGATATCCATACCACTTATTAAAACACAAAGTTACAGTCGTTTACTGTGTCCGCATCAAGAGTATGGAATGATCTGCCAGACAAATTCTGAACTGAAACATAGACAGTCACATTTAAAAATTGTGTTAGGAAGTTATTTTCTCCATGCAACACATGATCAAATAATTCTTGTGCTTAGTCTTAGTAATTAGTAATTGTAAGACTTTCATTATCTATTTCTGTATGCCTTGGCTAGGCCTATTTGTTTTTAGGCCTAATTGTTTTTTTTATGAAAGATGATTTCATGATATTGGTAAACCCATATGCATTTACCATTAATCATTTTGTAGTAATTTCGTAGTATCAAATCAATAATGTTGTAGTTATTTAATAATACATATCAGTATTTTAGTAGTAACTTTAATGTTGGTAAATTAAAATAAATNCAATAATGTTGTAGTTATTTAATAATACATATCAGTATTTTAGTAGTAACTTTAATGTTGGTAAATTAAAATAAATAGTTTTGTAGTAACTTCATAGTAAAAAAATTTATAATTTTGTAATAACTTCATAAGTATGTACATTATTAATTTTCTTGTATCTTTTTTAATAATGGAGCACTAATTGTTAAATGTAAGTAAAGGTATTTGCCTTAATTTCACGATGTAAAATAAGTCTTAAATAAATAAATAAATAAACAAACAAACACATGTCTCCAGAAAAACAAATTCACACAAAATTTGTGTCAAACTGTGAGTGCGGAGGACATGCAAATTTACCTGTTTCATATGATGTTACCCAATAGGTACTAAACAGGTAAATCAGTGTGTCCTCTGCTTTCGCTATCGCTCATGATTCAGGAAGCAGAATGGTGCAGATTTAGCATAAATTCAACTTTCTAGAGCTAGTTGGCAGAGTGTGAAAATTCCCTTCAGTAAAATAGGCCCTCTGACACATACAGTTATCACCAACATTGTCAACACGAAAGCTTAACTCACCTCGTGACTGAAAACAGCACAAACGTCAGCAACGGTTTGCAGAGAAAATGGCACATATGACCCAAATAGTTGTTGCAGTGCGTTGGTACAGTGTAAGTAAACTAGCAATTGTCCATTTACAAATGAAGGCACAACTTATTCTTCTGAACACAGCATCTTATTTTATTACTTACAACCATTACTTGTTNATCTTATTTTATTACTTACAACCATTACTTGTTCTGAGGGACTGTTGCAAAGGAAAGTAATTACTGTCTGTGGCCAATTCAGTTACACAGTGATCTACTAAATACTCTAAATAACAAGGTTGTAACTCAGAAATCGTACACATTCACACTTAATTTGAATGAATATTGACCCCCAACACACATGAAATTCTGCACACTGTTTGGATATAGTATTTCACATGGTGAAATTTGAAAAGATCCATGAAATGCATGCACTGCTGTCCGAACTCCACAAAATCTGCATTTAAATTGATGTTAAAACATATTGAAACTGCTGCACCAATTTGCATCTTTTGCTTCGCTTTTGTTCCCATCAGTTTGTCATTATAGGATGTAGATGAACCTGGCAGAACATGTAAACAATATGTCTGAACACTTGGTACAATATCAGATTTTTAATGCATTCCTCTGAATGAATTACAAGGTGCTGGGGTTCTTTCAACATTGTAAGCTTTTCAAAAGCCACGCAACCTAATTTATCAAAAGTAATGAGTCTTCATAACTACAAACAATATAAATGTACACAGTTAAAAGACTATGTTTTGAAATGAAATTACAAAGCCTTTTAAGATACCCAATTGTGCTTAGCTTTTTAGAATGTTATCTATACATTCCTTATTTTTGGAATGCTAGTTTTTAGCTTATATATTTATTAGAAAATTATGGTTTTTATTTTATTATATTTCTAGTTATTTTTATTATCTGATAGTAATTTTATAATGGTCCTATAGTGTCTCAAATTGCTAGTTAGCCTCATCATTTTTTACTTTTAAGTCTTTATCTGTGAGTATACTGTTTTTTATTTTTGTAATGTGTATTTTTGGTGTATGTGTTTGTCATATGATTATTTTTATAATTTTGACTACGTCCATGACACCAAGCTTATCTGGCTCCAATGGGATAAAATTGAATATGAGCAATAAATAACTAAATATCTGATACTGTCTATGGGTTCTGTCACTTCTGCTTCTATTTCAATTGGAGTTTTGGTTTTCAATTCCCAAATACTTTTTTTTTCTCAAAGTGTCAAGTTTTAATTTATTTAGGTCTGCCCTCAGGAATCAACTGAACTTCTCAGTTCACCATTTGCTACCCTTGCACATTCATNCTTTAATTTATTTAGGTCTGCCCTCAGGAATCAACTGAACTTCTCAGTTCACCATTTGCTACCCTTGCACATTCATTTTGATAACATTAATTTACGTATAGCTTTGTATTGTCAACAAACATGTTGACTTTGACATATACTCTACATTTCATTTACATGTGAGTTAAACAGTAAAGGACCTAGCACCCTCCTATTAGGAGCTCCTATTATTTATCAAGCAGCCAGTGTATGTGTTTTTCAGTTTCACTTTCTGTGTTATGCCCAAGTAACTCTGGAACCATAGAATTTGTCGCTTACTCCAGTGTCTCCTAATTTCTAAATAAGATGTTTGGGTCAATAAATTCTACTTTGATATAACCAGCTACACACCTTGCCCTGTTAAGGAATACTTCCAAAAATGTGATTGATTCTCATATAGCAAGTTATTCTCCAACAAGAAACTATAGTCCATTCAGGGTTACTTCACACTTTTCTGAAGCCCTGATGAAGTTGTACGTTCAGAATATTCCTCCACCTCGTGCAAACAAAGTTTAACAATGTCTAGAAAATTATGCCAGAGGGATAACGCACCACATTCATGCTCATTCAGTGTAATAATAATTTGCATAAGAACTCTTTCTCACTAGGCATTACCAACACACCTATTTTCTCAATATTTTTATTCATAGTTATTGTAAATTAAATATTATAATTTGTAAATACAATTTTTAATTTAACGAAAAATAAGATACTTTAATGCCAACACAAGTATAAAACNAAATATTATAATTTGTAAATACAATTTTTAATTTAACGAAAAATAAGATACTTTAATGCCAACACAAGTATAAAACTCTTCTGATACACAACATATTTAGGAAACAACCAAACACGTCGTACATGGGGGTGATTTTTCAAATGTTTTGATTCAAAAAGTGTGAATAAACCACGAACAGACTATAGTTAATTATCTTAATGGACACTGTCTCTAGAATTTTCTCGGCACGGAATTGTAATTGGTCTCATATCCTTAGAGCGCCTTTAACCATGAGAATTGGGGGTGTAGTGTACATCTCTTACATCTCATTAGTACCAAAGGTTTGTTTATATGTGTGACGTTATGACAAAATACAATGTATGGTGTACGGAATTAATACAAAAATGGTGCATATGATGGTGATGTGTTTGGCATCTAATGAGGATGAGTGATAAAACACCTCAATTTAACATTTGTTGACCCAATTTCGTAATATGTGCCCACCTAACCTAACTTTACCTAAACCCACAATGAGTGAATCATTATTTTACATTTTTAATCTAACCTAGGATTGTAAAGTTGAAATCTAACCTAGGATTGTAGGGTGTTAAACTAACCTACGATTTAATTCCAATCTAGGATTTTAGGGCTTTATCTAACCTACAATTTTATTCTAATCTAGGATTTTTATGTTTTAAAGTAACAGTAAAACATACTGGACGTATATGAATTAACTCACCTAGATATGCGGCGGGTACAATTCCATTGTCCTTGGCCAATTCAACTACAGTCATGCATGACTTGCACTTTACCTCACTCGACAAAACACCATGGTCTACTAAAACGTCCAAGCAACACCTGCCACATAGACAACTGTAACACACAGAAGCTTTGGTACTTGCACCCTCCATTCTTAAATCATAAGCTTTCGCACGGCCGGATTCGGACGACACAACTCACGAACCGCACTGTATTGCATCTAAACAGCAACTGAATGCAGTTAACGTCTGCGTCGATCGCATTACATGGCTATTCAACATGGCGTCCAATGTAAACAAAGCGGCCAAACTTCTCATATTTTAAGTATTTTACTTACTACGTTCTACTTATTTTACAATTACGCCCTCCTCAATGTTAAAAATGTAAGCTGTGCAGAACCCATTTATGTTACTTTTGTGGGTGTACTGTGTTTCCTTCAGAAAACGGTGTTGTAAGTAGGTAAAGTTAGGTATCCATAGTGTCAACGTATGTTTGACAGTTTTAAATAACAATCAGTTTGCAATGGATGGTTTATTATTATGTTTAGAAGGGTGTAATAAACTGTGTTGTAGGTAGGTCGTGTTAGGTTAGGGTTTTGTGGTGTCAGCAAGTCTTTGCAGTTGTCGTATCGAGTAGTATACCTGGCGGGGCAGGCTCAAGTGTACTTCCTGATATCACATAATGGAATTGTGTAGTAAACTTGAGCAGATGGGCTTAAGTGTTTCTTTTATATATGCTGAAATTGTGCCCGCCCAAAATCCCCACATTCCCGTAGATGCCAAGTTAGATTGTGGGTAATAGGTAAAACGTGAGATGTCATTGCTGCCATATTGCTGACATCATTCATTACCTGTGTGTAAAGACATCGTATCGGGTTGTACACTACGCCTGGTATTGGTGCTATTACTGACTGTTTTAGTATTTCTTGCACAATCCCTTCAATAAGTGACTCATTTATCAGTGTAGTGATTAGAAGGTGAATATCAAAATAGATTGCATTTTGACCTACAGACATATAAAAAATAAAATGTAATTTAAAAATAAATAAAAAAAATTCTGTATTATACCAAGTATTATGAAACAGGCTGATATCAGTAGCAGTACCAATAAATCAAAACACAATTTTATTTTGTAACTGTTAATTTTGTATATCCACACTAAGGGCTTGTTGATCCGTGATTAAGATAGAAATGTCGAAAATTAACAATATTGGCATTGTTTTACGAAAATTAATTGTACTAAATATATATGATGTATATAAACATTTCGGTAATTATCTAGTTTAGGGGCTTTTCTGTAAAAAAAAAAAAAAACACCGAAAAGTGGTATATTTCGACTCTACTAATAACGTAGAACACTAATATACTAGGGGCATTAACGTACGACGAATTTCCTAACCTGTACCCACCTAACCTAACTCCACGATGGGTGAATCACTATTTTACGTTTTTAAACTAACCTAGGATTGTATGGCTCTAAACTAACCTAGGATTGTAAGGTTGTACAGTAATATAAGATTATACAATATTAAAAAAATCTCCGATCAACACCCTACAATCACAGACTACATGGGAACCCTATAATCCTACGTTATTTTAAATAACTACAATCCTAGGTTAGTTAAAATCGCTACAATCCTAGGTTAGTTTAAAAATGTAAAATAGTGATTCACCCATCGTGGGGTTAGGTTCTGTTCGGTTAGGTGGGCACATATTATACAATTAGTCATACGTTAATGACGCTACTTTAGTCGTGTTCTGTGTTACCTACGAATAATCCAAGGTTAGTATAGAAAGAATGTGAAATTGTGCTGTATAAACGTCCGGAAAAAGCCTTGTTTGACTTACGTAATATAACTACATTTGCACGTTAAGCTACCGGATAGGATTTGTGGGTTTCACACTAAACTACGAATTTAGGATTTTAGGGATTTAAAGGAACGTAAAACCCACACAAATAATATAAATGCACTCACCAATGTAGGCGGGTTGTACATACTCTGTCAACGGCCCATTCAACGTCAGATCACTCGATGAAATCACAGTTTTCACGAAGCACCACATACGCGAATATAACGCACTGAAACACTCATTTACAGCCGAATATATATACAGAAGCACTCGTTAATAGGCTAATATAACGCAGAAACGTAGTCTTGCTTGCTTTTTTTCCATCTTAAATCACGAACGAAGCACCATCAAACTGACCACGACCGCTGCCTGCATGCATACTAACGTATGACCAGTGATGATTTATGCGCCCGGTAGATTGCGTGAATATGCAATGCGCAGCCATTATTAATGGCGGCAGACGTTAATAGGCGTAAACATCAACTTTCGCGATTTCTTTAAATATGTTCTACTTATTTTAACATTACGCCGTCTTGAATATCAACAAGGTAAGCTATGCAGAACCCGTTAATGCAACTTTTGTTGGCATAAAACGTTTCGTTCAAAACGTAAACAAACTGTCAGAAACAGTCACCTCACAAACTTGTTCAATTTTTAAAAATATGTTGTACTTATTTTAAAGCTATGCCCCCAATATATTCGTGTTCTACGTTATTACTAGAGTCGAAATATACCACTTTCTGGAGTTTTTTTATATTATTTTCAGAAAAGCCCCTAAACTAGATATTAACCAACATTTCAATAATACTATTAACCTAACTACGAATCAGGAAGGTGAAAAAGTGACAATAAATTTTCCAAAAGTAATGGTACTTAACACTCTTTCAAACTTGAACCAGAGTGACCAGAAAATATATTGTAAATAAAGATGTCACAAATATATCTTTACATCACAAAATTAATACCATTAAAAATCAAGGAGAAAAAAAAAGCAGCTTGCATGTTGCATGGATCGACTGTCCAATTTGTTTCACAACTTCAGTTAGGTGGTATATCAGTGTCTCTTTAGAAGCAGGCCATCTGTATTTCCTTTCAACAGTGGGCTGCATAACAGTCACATCCACAGAACCAGGAAAAGTTGCAGTAAATTATTTGATAGGGCTTATTAACATTCCCTGGTATTATGCCTATAGGCTTATCAGAGGACGGCTTACAAACCATCATATGACTTAACTTAAACTAACACCTATGCCTTTACCCAGAGCCTCCCGCACCCCAGACCGGCGGCACACCAACAGACTGAGCCACGGGAGGTCGGCAGTTGCAGTAGCATCATCTGGATAATTACGTCCTTCATACTTTACGAGTACCCAGTTACCAATGCTGTACAGTGTATTAGGAATCCCTGGAACACGGTTCACATGATAATTAGTATTGTAATGAAAAATTTTAATCCATATATAATTTTATATATATATATTTAAATATATTTTATATACATTTATATATAAAATGATTACCTTACATTAATGAACTTGGCAAATGTCCACTATGGTAGTACTAACATGTCTGATCTGATCCGAAAGCAAAGCATCCCAGTCTTCATATCATCAGCGGACAGTTTTTCTTTGTCATCTGGTGAACTTTCATTGACGCAGAAAAAAACATTATTTCCTCTTTCCTCAACTTTTTTTCATTGTCTTCTATATCATTCTGTGAAACAGCTTCCAAATAGACACTAGTGATATGCTTCTTCAAGTTGTTGAAAAGAGTGTCAAAGTCTGAAATATAATTTCCTTTGGCTACAAGTCTATCTGCAGTCCTTTTTAGGAGGCTGCCCATACCATCAGGGATGGCGTGACCTGCCTTGGAATAATTCCATAAAATTTGTTCGATACTTATTAAGTTTGGGGGCTTTTCTGTAAAAAAAAAACCCCCAAAAAGTGGTATATTTCCACTCTACTAATCACATAGAACACGAATATACTAGGGGCATTAACGTACGACTAATTTCTTAATGTGTGCCCACCTAACCTAACCCCACGATGGGTGAATCACTATCTTACATTTTAAAACTAACCTAGGATTGTAAGGTTGTAAAGTAATATAAGATTATACAATATTTATCAAATCTCCGATCAACACACTACAATCACAGACTAGATGGGAACCCTATAATTGTACATTAGTTAAAATCGCTACAATCCTAGGTTAGTTTAAAAATGTAAAATAGTGATTCACCCATCGTGAAGTTAGGTTCTGTTAGGTAAGGTGGGGACATATTATACAATTAGTCATACTTTAATGATGCTACTATAGTCATGTTCTGCATTACCTACCAACCATCCTAGGTTAGTTTAGAAAGAATGTGAAATTGTGGGGTAAAAACATCCGGAAAAACCTTGTTTGAATTACATAATATAACTACATTTGCACGATAAGCTACCTGTTAGTTTACAACTCTACAATCCTAAGTTAGTTTAGAATTCTACAATTTTACGTTAGTTTAGAATTGTACTATTGTACATTCTTAAACTAACATACAATTGTAGGGTTTTACACTAATCTAGGATTTTTGGGTTTTACACTAAACTACGAATTTAGGATTTTAGGGATTTAAAGGAGCGGTAAAAAACACCAAAATAATATCAATTTACTCACTAATGTAGGCAGGTGGTACAATACCTCTGTAAACTGCCAATTCAACCTCACCTCACTTGATGAAATCACAATCTTCCACAAAGCGCCACATACGCGCATATAACACACTTAAACACTCATTTACAGCCGAATATATACACAGAAGAACTCGTTAATAGGCTAATATAACGCACAAAAGCACTTTTTCTTGCTTTCTCCTTTTGAAATCCGCAGGATTAGAACTACACGAAACATGCCAGAAGAGGCGAGTAAACAACTGACCAGGTTAAAAATTGTANTGAAATCCGTAGGATTAGAACTACACGAAACATGCCAGAAGAGGCGAGTAAACAACTGACCAGGTTAAAAATTGTAAGGTAAGCTGTGCAGAACCCATTAATGCAACTTTTGTTTTGTTCAGAAACGTAAACAAACTGTTTGAACAGTCATTNTGAAATCCGCAGGATTAGAACTACACGAAACATGCCAGAAGAGGCGAGTAAACAACTGACCAGGTTAAAAATTGTATGGTAAGCTGTGCAGAACCCATTAATGCAACTTTTGTTTTGTTCAGAAACGTAAACAAACTGTTTGAACAGTCATTNAGGTAAGCTGTGCAGAACCCATTAATGCAACTTTTGTTTTGTTCAGAAACGTAAACAAACTGTTTGAACAGTCATTTTGCAATTTTGTTAAATTCTTTTAAATATGTTGTACTTATTTAAGCTACGCCCCTAGTATATTCGTGTTCTACCTGATTAGTAGAGTGGAAATATACCACTTTGGGGGGGGGGGGGTTTACAGAAAAGCCCCTAAACTTAATAATTACCATTTGTTCTATTTGCAGGAAATTGTCAGGAAGATATGATTTTATCATTGCAAATATATTCTAGTTGCAGTACAGTGTACTAGATCTATCAGAAAAAAAAGTGTATGTTCACAGCAGCTGGAAATTTGAGGCAATACATGTTTAAAACGGGAGTCATATGTAAGGATTATGGTGCAAACATTTGGATAATGTGCAAAATGATTCTTTGAAACCATTCGCTGCACAAACCTCTCCAATATGCAAGGTTACTTGTTACCTGGATGCTCCAAAATGTACTGCTTGGGTTGCAGTGGCGTACTTGCACATGTAGTTTTCAGAGGAGTCAATGTGAAAGAGTATATCCGTGGTATTGAAATTTTCCTTCAATTCTGGCATTATTAAATACTGGTATTTTATGTTGCATACATGTTGCATGAAACCTTAAATCTGTTTTCCAACATGTTTACTGTGTCACCAACTGTTAAATGAAGTTTTTCTTTAACAGTTATCGTCGCTGTTATTTCAGATTGGATTTTGTTGCTATTTATATTTTCTTTGTTACAAACCCACTGCTGCAGCAAAAATGTCTCATCATAATCAAATTCATTATAGGCTTCATTGTTGTGTTGACACAAGTTGCATTTTCTCCTAAAAGAGTTTTCACTACCCTTCAAACATATCAGTGCTTAAACTAGGTTACCTTATTACTTAAAATGATCATTTTTAGCTGGTGCAATGTTTTCAGAAGCAGTCTCATGTTCTCATGTTTACTGCATGCACAAGTGTCTCGCTGGTTGATTTTCAGGTGGACAACCCAAAATGGTCTTAGTCTGCAAAATGAAGTGCAACTGATTGTAAAACTTCCATTCTGAACAAACTTCAAATGAAGATTTTTTTATGGTGTTGGTTAGGTATTTTTTCTATTACTGTGCCCCTTGCCAGCAAATAACTTCTTTCTTTCCCAGACACAAGAAAGAATTTTCGTAATTTTCAAAATATTGTGTAACCACTTTCTTTATATATTCTACTTTTCCACTTCACGTTCTCTTATACATAAGATTACAAGACTGTCTTATGTTTGATTTCAAAATTGTTCAAGGAAGGAAACTATTTGCTTCTTTCAACATCTTGTATTTTTTCAGAACTCTTACATTAAAGACTTGCACAAATATTTGTTTATCTTTCTGGCTTTTACTTATGCTTTTAAAGTTGTATTTCAATTCCTTGGAAAGTACTTCACTAAACACAAATTTCCTCATATCTCCCACCAAGGCATACCTGGTTCAATCCCTGGCCGGGCAACTGCCAGATTTTCGCGAGTGGGAATTGTGCCAGACGATGCAGCTGGTTGGTGTGTTTTCTCTGGGATCTCCTGTTTCCCCTGCCCTTGCATTCTGGGGCTGCTCCATTCTCTCCTCATTTCACCCTCATTGGCTCTCAAGACCTCGTTACGGCTGCCAAAATATCTCAACTCAACTCTTAATATCGTTGTTTACTGTTTTTATCCTCAACATTTTATTCACTGCTTTATTTTGTGCACGAATTTCAGAAAAATTACTTTTTCTTGCCATTTTCTAAAAACCACTTCTTATACTTTTCATCATGTTTTTGAAGTTTGTTCATTTCAGCTTTTAGTTTATTTATTTGTCTGTATGCCGTTTCCCTGTCATGCCAAAGTAGTTTTCTACCTCTCTTTTTCTGGTTGCTCTCTTCTTTTCTATCAGTAGACAATNCGTTTCCCTGTCATGCCAAAGTAGTTTTCTACCTCTCTTTTTCTGGTTGCTCTCTTCTTTTCTATCAGTAGACAATGAATTTTCTGTTTTTTTTTCTTTCATTTTTGTGATTTTTAATTTCTTCGGAATTGTCGTTTTTCCCAGAGTGTCATCTCCTTTACCTTTTTAATTCTTCCGGTCTCTTTAGCCTTTAAATAAATATTATATTATGTTTTCGTTCATGAAACTTTTTGACCTTATTAGCATCGTTTTTCTGATTTTCTCTCATATCTTCTTTTCACAATCTGTCTTCATTTTCAGTCGTTCTTCAATACTCATTTTTCNGTTTTTCTGATTTTCTCTCATATCTTCTTTTCACAATCTGTCTTCATTTTCAGTCGTTCTTCAATACTCATTTTTCGCATAGCTTTCTTAGCCATTAACATCGCTTACCAACCTGAAAAACTTTTTAGTGATGTAGTCCTTAATGTAACATTTACTTGTCAACTTATCAATCTTTCAGCTAATAACACTTACATGTTCAGCAGCCAAATAGGTAGGCCTTCAGGTACCAATGTTTAAAACTGATAGTTTGATAATTGTAATTTTAAAACACAGGTTTAGTGCTATAAAATCTAAAAGTAATAACCAAATGCAAATAAAAATATGTTTATCATTTAGGCCTAACTGTAGGAATTATGAAATTAGTCTTTAGTGTGGACTGTTGTCCTTAACATGGACACACAAATCCATGCTAAGAAGAAAATTTGCTAACCATTTTTGCCACCCTTTATTAAGGTTAACAATGAGACATTTATATAAGTTGTATTGTATTAGTATGCCAATGTAAGGTTTTAATTACTTACTTTGCTGTTATGAGTTATGTTAACATTTTGTTAATGATATTTTATTTCATCATAAACCATAATTACCACAAAACAGATGGATGCAAGAATGAGAATGCAAAAATGTGGAAAACTCAGTAGATGTAAAAAAGTATGATGTTCAAAACTAAAAAAGGGAAGAAGATAAAAAAGTGATTGCACAGAAGCACAATGCACATGTTGTGGAAAGCATTCAAAGCATATGGAACTGAGCATCAAAAGAAGTGAGGCGAACAAGAATAACGCAACAGGCAGTGGAGAAATGGAAATAATTGGAAATGGTCTCAGAAGGAAAAATGCAATATATAGTTAACCACTTAAAATGTACAGAAAGTGCAGATGAGGTACACGTAAAAATTATAAAGGAACATTTTCTTGTAATAGGCACTCTAGGATGAATATCAAAATAGGCTGCATCTGATGTCCCAGGTTATTTATCTGATATTTCGTAAACCTTTCCAAACATTAATTTTTTTGCAATTTCCATTTAAGTGTAAGATAGGCCTTATTCAGAGTGGCAGCAATAAAGGTGGTCAAGGAAAGACTTGATGAACTGAGCGACAGGCAGTGGATAGTAGTTGTAAGGGGCTGGAACATGCAAGGTGTGCAAGAGTTGAGAGAGTGGTGAGGGGATGGGCAACATGATGCAGAGGATGGCATCACAATTAGTGAACAGAGGGTTGGTTCAGGCAGTAGAAACACCTGCAATAAGTAACAAAGAAGGTTTGGGGCAGTGCTGGATGTAGTGTTGATTAGGCCAGAGAATGCAATAATTGGTTCAGTAGTCTTAGATTGCATCGGTGATCACGATATTCCGGTGGTGGAGATGGGATTGGAAAGCTGAGGATCGGAGGTTTAGAGTAATATGGCAGTAAAGGAGGGGGCAGAAAATTTCTTGAGGGATAGGTTCGAGCAGTGGGCCAAGGTAGAAAGTGTTGGTGGCTTGTGAAATGAATTGAGAGGAGTTGTAGAGAGAGAATGTTAAAGAAATTTGTTCCAAAGAAAATTACAAATCTGGGAGTGATCCTCCGTAATATGGCCGAGAGATTAAAAGTATGAATAGTAAGTATAGACAAATGCAGGCATGGTGGAATAATACTAAGGACTGCATGAATCAGATGGGGAGGGAACTAGAAAGGTTTATTAAGTAGGCAAGGTATGAATACCTACGCATCATGATAGAGGAATGGAGAAAGTTGTATGGGTATGTTAAGAAGGTTAAGGAAGGGATGGAGGTATAAAGGAGGTTTTGAGTGCAACAACTGACAAAGATAAAACTGAGTTGCTGCAAACCCAGTACTTGTGAGTGTTTGAGGAACAAGATTATTGCAAAGGGAAGGTGAGGTGATAATTAGTATGTACAGAGGTAATTATAAAGAATAGTGACTTTTCTGAAAATCGTGAAAATAAGTTCTCCAAATGTTATATAANGTATGTACAGAGGTAATTATAAAGAATAGTGACTTTTCTGAAAATCGTGAAAATAAGTTCTCCAAATGTTATATAAGGTTATTACTAATTACACTTAATACTAATTTTAGTGGGGCTTCCCGTAATTTGCAGTATGTATCATGAAATGTGATAGTGAGGAGGGCTATGAAGATAGCGGTGTTTATGCGGTAAAATGTATAAAACATCATTCNGTATGTACAGAGGTAATTATAAAGAATAGTGACTTTTCTGAAAATCGTGAAAATAAGTTCTCCAAATGTTATATAATTACACTTAATACTAATTTTAGTGGGGCTTCCCGTAATTTGCAGTATATATCATGAAATGTGATAGTGAGGAGGGCTATGAAGATAGCGGTGTTTATGCGGTAAAATGTATAAAACATCATTCACAAGGTCTATTTATGCCGAGGCGCTAAGGTTATACAAGTAAATAAACAGCAATCAAACAGTGCCGGAACATCATGTAATTCTGTTGAATTACTCAAGGCTTGCCTTGTATATATTCACGAGAGGATTGTACTACGTAATGTATTACTAGTAAAATAAATAGACACATTGTAGATCATACATAAAGACGTTCACAGATGGTGTTTATAAACAGTTGGCATGTATCGCCATGCCACATTACAATGCATTCAGTGACCAATGATGCGCAGACACAGGAAACAAATGTGCATCAAAATTGGTTTACGTCACAATTGTATTCTGGGAATTTGCGCCACTTCAGCGCAATGTGTGAATTTGGCAAGCGGAGGTTTGTGATGTAGGGGTGCTTTTAAGTGTGATGTATTGCAATTCATTCTGTTTAATGTGTTAAATAAAATAATTTTGCAAAAATACAAATGTTTCTGTGCCATATCTATGGGAAATGTTAAAATATAATATTTGTGCGGTAATTTTGGTGTCCATGGAGATTCGACAAATTGAATAGACGTTAACGTGTCATGCTTAATCATCTACGTGGTATGAGTGCCAATTCAATNAATTTGCGCCACTTCAGCGCAATGTGTGAATTTGGCAAGCGGAGGTTTGTGATGTAGGGGTGCTTTTAAGTGTGATTTATTGCAATTCATTCTGTTTAATGTGTTAAATAAAATAATTTTGCAAAAATACAAATGTTTCTGTGCCATATCTATGGGAAATGTTAAAATATAATATTTGTGCGGTAATTTTGGTGTCTATGGAGATTCGACAAATTGAATAGACGTTAACGTGTCATGCTTAATCATCTACGTGGTATGAGTGCCAATTCAATTGGTGAGTAGCATAATACATTTGGAGTTTTGGCATAGTTAGTGATTATATTGTAGTGAATTGTACTGTGTAGTATTTCGTGTGTTAATGGAAGGGCTTATGTAATTTTGCCGCCAGTCTTGTAAAATGCATAAGACCTAACCAAATTAAGCCTAACTTCTCAATAGGTGAATCACAGAGGTAGATGACACTACTTGAGCTTACTTATTATGGTTTTGGCATGTTTTACTATGTGTGGTATAAGTACATGACAGGGTTTTGCATTTTGTGATATGTCATTAAGGATTTGGATATTGCTGGGTGTGTAGGTTTTTGATATATAGCATACCTAACCAAATTAAACCTTACTTAACGATGTTTTACTCACAGGTATTCTATGAACTGCCGCACTAAGATATACAGTATCATGTGTTCGCAAACAGTACCTCTGTATTTACATATCGTGAAGTTAGGTATTTCTCTGGTAGGTCTTTTTGAATTTAACGTATTTATGTAAGAAAATATAATGATAACGTATATATTTTACACATGTTTTACCCCACAATTTTCCTGATCTTCATAATCTTCCTTACTATCGTATTTGTGTTTTGTATTGATAGTATGTTGATGCCCCTAGTGAATTTGTGTCCTGTTTAATTAGTGGAATGGAATTATACCACTTTCTGTGAATTTTTCTTTTGTTTTCGGAAAAGTCTCTATTCTTTAAAATTATCGTGAGATGCAATTGGCTGGGTTGCTGGAGGATTTGGTGCATGCAGTAGATGAGGGGAAGCAGGTGGATACCTGTTTCATAGATTTTGAGAAGGCCTTCAATATGGTGCCTCACATGATTTTAATGCAAATAGTGGTTGAGCTACTGGATAATAAGTGTGTAGTGGATTGGTTAGAAAATTTTCTAAGGGGGATAAAACAGAGGGTAAAGTGGGAGAGTCCTTGTTTGAGGAAGGTGGGGGTTACATCAAGGGTTCTGTAGGGCAGTATGCTGGGCTCCTTGTTGTTCATCATTATGGTATTGACCTGGGGATAATTTTGGGTTGGAAAGTAAGGCTGTTTGCGGATGACTGTGTGCTGTATGCAGAGGTAGGTGGGGATAATAAGTTGCAGGAGGACATACAACAAATAAGGCAGTGGTCAGAAAGAAATAACGTGAAGATTAATGTATGCTAAACAAAGATTGTAATGTTCACTAGGATGACAGGAAGATATGAAGGCACTTATAAATGCCAAGGGCAGGAGATAGTAGAGCTTCAAGTATAAATAAAGTACCTAAGGTTAATGATTCAGAGTGATCTTAGATGGAAAAAGCAATTACAGAGAGTGGTATCAAAGGGAAGAAGGTCTTTGGGAATGCTGGGAAGGACCTTGATGGGGGCGAGTGAGGGGGGAAAGGCTTATAAAGCTATGATTGTGCTGATAATAGAATATGTAGCTGCAGACTGGGACCCATATGTGAAAGAGGAGGTCTGAGAGCTGGGGAGGTGCAAATAAGGGCAGCGAGGTGGTTTAAGTGTAAATGGGGAAGGCAGAGGTGAGAAGGTGTGGATGGAAAGAATTTTACGCCATCCTTAAATATGGAGTTAAGATGGTGCTCTAAGGGACAGTTGAAGAGTGGAGAGGCTGGGCAGGATGTACAAGATGGTGAATGGAGTGCAAGGATGGGGAAAGTTAAGTGGACATTTAGTGACAGGGCTGTACATGGGGAGAGGTACAAACCGTATAAAGTTTTAGAGGTTATGGAGGTGGGTGGAAAGGGGAATGCAGTCCATGCTGGTGAGAAATGTCAGGGAGTGGAATATGTTGCAGGAGGTGAAGGGGGTTGGGTGATTTAGGAAGGGACTGGAGAATGAAACTGGATGATGGAAGAAAGCACTTTATCACATTGGCTGGCTGCTGTTCATGCTGCACAAGGCGGCTGTTATTCTGGGTATTAGCTGAGAGTTGTTTATGGTGCTTCCTGCAGGAGATGTCTTGTCTGAGGTGTGTCATTGCCATAACTACTTTGTCTTACATAACACATTTTAAAAAAGACATTTGTACCTCATAAAATTTGTGTAATTTGGTGCTACTGATGCTTTAGATCTTTGCTTATTGGCCAGTTGCAAATGGGAAAACTATCATTAAATTAATTTTTTCAGGTTTAAAAATGCTGCATTCTTACAACTAATAAATCCAAAGTACTGCATTTTTAATGTAATGGTACCACAGGGTAAATTTCACACAATAATTGCTCTTATTATTGTTATTGCTCACTTTACCCTACAATTAATTACGGCTCCAAATGAAAATTTTTAGCATACTGAAGATATCTTTAGATGTAAATACTTTGTGCGTGGTATGCTCGGGCTATGAATGGGTTTTCTAAACTGCAGTGCAGATGTATCTTATGTACTCAATGTTGTAAAAGTATTTTTATTTATTTAAAAGTTGTTTAATAAATTTTGTGTACTTTTTTATTGGCTAGCTTCTTAGTTCATCTATGAAGATATAAACTTATTACTGTGCAGCATGATGGAAGGAGCCTACACATCCAAAGATTGTTACACATTAATTCATACACGAAAGTGTGTTAGGGTGTTTGTGAGCAAAGTGTTCTTAATAACATAAAGAACTCCTTCAGTCAAAATCAAGTTGCACTTCTCATGTGGGTTTTATGATGACACAACTTATTACTGAAGGTGGTTAAATTTGGGCATCATAAGTAAGATATTGTCATGGCTCGTGGAATGTCATAAATTAATTGGTGGTCACATTTTGTTGTTAAATGTCTTATTGATGTCATCTTTTTCTTATGATGGTGAAAAACATATCTGTATTCAACCTGATGGTGATCATAGTAATGTGAACCAACTTAGTATATATCAGTTTTATACAGACGAATGATAGTAAATTAACACCATGGTTGGGTATAGGGATGGAGATGAAAAATGTTAACAGTAAAAGGTTAATATTTTAACAAAATCTGGTCTAGTCATTATTGGTAATGCAGAGTCAGGTAGGCACTTGGAATAATTATCAGACACAGTATAAACACATGGGTTTATTGCTATCATTACGCACATATGGTAAGACACCATGCTCTTAGTGTCAGTTCAAAATATTTCCAACTATTTACTTCACCGGTTGTGCAGCGTTGGTTATGTTGCAATGCACACATTTGAAATTAGTTGGAATGGCAATGATAGTGTCAGTTATGCACTTACTCTGGAACTTGAATTTCAGATTTTCAGTGATATCTTATGAAATCATTGCAGCTTGTTCTTTCACCGCTCATAGAATATAAAAGGAACATAAACAACTGAGAACCGGAACAACAAAGCAAAGCCAGTATTAGAAAAACAAGTTGACATTATGAAACTTTATTATGTGTCAACCCTCCCTAGTTGTCCTTACCCTATTTAGCATCTGACTTAGTGTCACCTTGGCTTCTGCGGTTCAATTTTATAGCCTATGACATTTGAAACAGATTGTCTTTTTCTTCATTCTCTTCCTTATTTGGATTGCAAAATTTTTTTGTCCCCTCTCAGTCACACCTAAGCCTTTCAGGATCATGTTGTGCCTTGTTTTTATCCTATTTTTGCCCCTGTCTTTTAGTCTACCAATTGACAAATAGCTGTCTCCATCCTGCCTTTAGTCCACTCTCTAAATATGTCAGCCCAAGGTGGTGTGCCCATTGCCCTTGGCATTCAACCTTCTCAAACTTGCTTTACAGTTGTTTCAAAACACTGGCGTATATGAAGAATAATTTCCTGCTCATTGCTTGCTTGCTGCTTTGTTGACAACACATGTATGTGTGTGTTTAATGAAATATGTCCTACCACGTGCAGGAGTATAATTTTTTCAGCAGCTTAGGTATTTTTAGTAATTTAAGAAAATAACATGACCCTTTATTAATTTCAACTTGTAATTTGGCAATTGCCTGGGGGTAAGTGCTTCCTTTCCTCATTTTTTTTTCAGCTTATAGTCCCTTCCTAAATTTCTGAACTCTTTTCATTGTAACCAACTCTTTTCACAACACATTCCACTTCCTTGCTGTTTTTACCTCTCTCCCTGTACATTCCCTTGGTTAAATGTCTACTTAACTTCCCCCATCCTCCTACGCCATTCACCATCCTGTACATCCTCACAGCTTCTCCACTCTTTGCCTGTCCCTTAGGGAGCGCCACTTCAACTCCATCATTAAGAATGGCCTAAAATTACTTTCATCCTCACCTTCATGTCTCTGCCTTTACCATTTACCTCTAACCCACCTATGCTCCTCTTTGCACCTCCCCAGCTCCCAGACCTCCTCTTTCACATATGGTTCCCAGGCTGTTGCTGCACATTCTATTATCAGCCTAACCATAGCTTTCTTCACCTTCTCCTCCCTACTAAACACCTTCAAAACTGTTACCAGCATTCCCAAAGCCCTTCTTCCCTTTGATACCACTCTCTGTTCTGTACTTGCATTTTCCACCGAAGTAATTTTATTCTGAAGCTTCTCCTATTTCCTGCCCTTGCCATTTATAAATGCCTTCATACCTTCCCATTTACTTAGTGAACCTTACGATCTTTATTCTTGGTACATTGTCATTTTATTCCTTTCATTCCACCTCCTTATTTGTTCTATGTCCTCCTGCAACATAGTTTCCTCACCCACCTCTGCATACAGCACACAATCATCTGCAAACAGCTTCATTTTTCCACCTACCATAATCCCCATGTCATTAACCATAATGGTGAACGAATCCAGCACACTACCCTGTAGAACCTCTGATTTAACTCTGCATTCAGCCTCTAGACGAAAGAAAAAAAATACTTTTTAAGATTTACATGTAACATGTGGGCGATAGTGGCATTTTTTCTGTGCAGTATAATGGAATTTCAGAAGTTTATTCAACTAGCCATAAATTTTTTTATTAATTGCCAGTTGTGAAGTTTGTCATTTAAAAGTTAATAGGTACATTGTGTAATTTTATACTGATAATAGGTAAGATAAATTTAATATTTCCAAGATGGCAGTCATTAGATTTTTTATTCTGATATCTGTTTTTCCTTATTTTATACCTCACTATGCTGCACTGAGGTTGCATTTAGAAATGTGATTTATAGTGTACTTAGCATCTACATGTAGTACTATGAGTAATGCCAGTCTTCTGGATTAAAGAATTTCTTCCTTTGAATAAAATGGGTTCAAACT
>NQII01000316.1:820104-891156 GCA_002778355.1 Clitarchus hookeri | reverse complement strand
GGGGGTTAAATTAAAATTTGCCCTTTTCCAGAGTCAAAAATAATAATGTGAGGGATTATATAAAAACTTATGTTTTTTATAAAATAATTTTACTTCATTAAAAAAAATATATTGATTAAAGTGTGCCTAAGTACAAATGTGAGTTCAGTGTACTGAAGAGTTTGAATATAATAGTATTAATTTGTTTCCTTTGTACTGACAAATAAGCTATAAACAGCCGAGTAATAGGACTTAACTTTACTCAGAACAGATTCCTAGTTGTTTTTTAAACTTTAAATCAGTGCACAAGGTATTGAATACTAGCGTGGTACCACTCGTTGATTAAATTTTACTGCTTTGTCGAAATTACGCTCTGCTTTTAATGTGGTTACCATTTGATTTCACCCCAATTTATAGTCCATATTTACACCCCCAATGGTTATGCAGCTATTTTACTGTGTAGTATTGCACCACCTCCCTATACATTTCACTCATTCTGTTGCTAATGTTGTGTGACCTTTCATCATATGTTACTACTTCAAGCAGTGACAGCATTTTTAAAATATTTTCTTGTTTCACGTATACGTAAGTACCTATTCCTTTGAAATTTTGAAGTTTGTGCGTCCACCTTTAGGATGGAAAACACAGCTTCATACTCTTTTACTCTCTCCACTGTTTCTTTGCTTGTAACTATTCCAATCCACCCATCACCTTCATAGATAAAACAACCACACTCATTTGGACATGGTGAAATAGCGTATGCTGGTTTGGTGGTGGTTACCACTAAATATTTCTCTGGTGATGAATATTGATAGCCAGAAAGATGATATTCACAAAACTGTATAGAAAATATCAGATTCTTGACATTTGTGTTCAAGTAACTTGTCTTAACAATCAGTAACTTTTGAAGGTAATTATCCAGTTTAGTGACTTCTGTAAAAAAATTCCCGGAAAATGGTATATTTCCACACCAATAATGACGCAGAACACGAATATACGAGGGGCATTAACGTATGACTAATTTCGTAATATGTGCCCACCTAACAGAAACTAACCCCACGATGGGTGAATCACTATTTTACATTTTAAAACTAACCTAGGTTTTTTAAGGTTTTACACTAACCTAGGTTTTTTAAGGTTTTACACTAACCTAAGTTTTTTAAGGCTTTACAGTAACCTAAGATTTTAGGGTTTTACCCTAACCTAAGATTTTAGTGTTTTACACTAACCTAGGATTTTATTTTTTTTAACTAACTTAGGGTTTTAAACTAACCTAGGATTTTAGGGTTTTAAACTAACCTACGAATTTAGGATTTAAAGGAACCGTAAAACACACCAGAAGAATATCAATTAACTCACCTAGGTAGGCAGCGGGTACAATTCCTCTGTCCTCGGCCAATTCAACATTACCTCACTCGACGAAACACCATGATCTGCTAAAATGACACATATGCGAATATTATGCACTGAAGCACTCGTTCATAGCCGAATATTACGCACTGAAGCACTCGTTAATAGGCGAATATAACTCACAGAAGCACTCGTTAATAGGCGAATATAACTCACAGAAGCACTCGTTAATAGGCGAATATAACTCACAGAAGCACTCGTTAATAGGCGAATATAACTCACAGAAGCACTCGTTAATAGGCGAATATAACTCACAGAAGCACTCGTTAATAGGCGAATATAACTCACAGAAGCACTCGTTAATAGGCGAATATAACTCACAGAAGCACTCGTTAATAGGCGAATATAACTCACAGAAGCACTCGTTAATAGGCGAATATAACTCACAGAAGCACTCGTTCTTGCTTTCTCCATTTTTAAATCCGTCGGATTGGGACGTCACAACTCACCCCGGCAAAGACACAAAGGTTACTGAAATGCCTCAAAAATGTCCATTAAAATCACATCTGACGCGTCGCGGTGACGTAACAATACCCACAAGCCAATAAGGTGACTGCGTCACCAACAATCATGGCGTCCAACATAAAAAACAGGCAGACTGCTCGTATTTTTAACTATTTTATTTAATATGTTCTACTTATTTTAACATGACGCCCTCCTGAATATTAACAAGGTAAGCTGTGCAGAATCCATTAATGCTACTTTCGTTTATCTAGGACGTTTCCTTCAGAAAAGTAACTAAACTGGATAAGTACACTTTTGAAGTCACAATTAAAAATGTAATTCCAGAAATTTTGGTTGAACANAACATAAAAAACAGGCAGACTGCTCGTATTTTTAACTATTTTATTTCATATGTTCTACTTATTTTAACATGACGCCCTCCTGAATATTAACAAGGTAAGCTGTGCAGAATCCATTAATGCTACTTTCGTTTATCTAGGACGTTTCCTTCAGAAAAGTAACTAAACTGGATAAGTACACTTTTGAAGTCACAATTAAAAATGTAATTCCAGAAATTTTGGTTGAACATTACTCAAACATTTTGTGCGGTGATACAGTGTGGTTTTCAGTGGTTCTTTGCAAACTAGCCTTTGTCATGACATTTAACTGTACCTTCAGCACAATCGCATTGGGTATGTGATGTTGCGTACAAATGCTATTTAACAAACTTATCAAAATAATTGTTGTGCCTCGTAAGGTTAACGAAGTTGTTGTGGTTTTTTTTTAATGACCAGCTGAAACATCATGAAAGTAATTCTTACACTTTTGCCCACTTGGGAAATCTATCTTTCAAGTGTCGAAGTAGTAACGAGGCCCGAGCAGCAGGGGATGGGTAACACAAATGGTGTTCGATAACATTTAGTCTCTGGTAGAACAAGGTTATGCTATTCTGTCAAAGTCCAGGAAAAGTCAGTTTACTCGGAACTATGCTAGTTGAGCAGTGCTCCAATTCACCGGTTAACTTGAGTTGAGTACAAGATCTTCATTCTCAGGAATTGTGGGCCTTAACCAGTTGATTAGGCTGAACAACTTTCTGAGATATATACGTGTGTTGGGTGCTGGGTAATCTTGGATCAGTCAATAATTGCCCGTGGTTCGGTTGCATGCTCTCTGCATCGACCATGTGATCCAAATATTGCATACATGTTATGCCAATGTGACATTTTTCGTTTGCGCAAGTAAGGCCGTTTATAACTTACCTGCCTCGTACAAAGGACAGGTGTTCCACATGTTACTCCCAATTATTATACCAGATCACGACGTCGTCAAGTAGTGTAATCACCTATGACGGAGTCAAGGACGTGGACCATCATAATCCGACATTTTGACTGAGCGCACTTTAACCCAAAGGGCAAGGAGCAAAAATTGAATCTTTGCCCGTCAGGGGCAGTAAAGTTAGTCTTATGTTGGTCCGCAGGACGCACGGGAACCTGCCGATAACTGCTTCTTAAGTTCAGGGAGGACAGTACTTTAGCATCGCCTAACATGTCCAGGGCGGAATTAACACTTATCTGTAGTTGCGCACGCTCTCGGTTATCTGGTTGACCGAGAAGAAGTTGATGCATAACCTCCAGCTCCTGTCCGTCTTTGGGGCCAGAGTTACTCTTGAATTGTAGTTACTGCATGATGGCTCTATTATCCCGTCCCATATAATTTCTTCAGTTTGGTGTTTTATTATCTTTAAGTGATATGAGTCGTAATCCCGTAGTGTTGTCCAAATAGGTTTGATTTTGGTGAAGGGGATTGAGTATTATGCTACGTTCGTGGGTCCGCGGAGGAAATTTTATCACGACGTTCATCTTATCACATGCTGGATGGTGCCTCTGTGTTCAGTTGTTACAGTGTACTCGAACGTGTCCGCTTGTACTGAGTTTTCACTGTTTTCGTGGCAGTGGCCACGTGTATGTGGTTCGCCTCTCTATTATCCCAAAATTAATATGATCCATAGTGATTTCAACTATGGATTATGTTGTATGAGCCAAGGTATGCCCAGAATTCATGTACTCGTCGGACATAAGGTCATTAAGTGTTATGCTATAGTCATGTATTTGGAGTTTTAATTCAGTTAGTCCTTTTCAGGCTTGTCAACTGCACCGTTTGTTTACATTCGGTTACGAACTGTGGGTTCACTATTTCAGCATTCACAAAGTTGTGGGATGCAGTGGTGTCGATCAAAGCAACTGTATTGCACTCATTCACACGTGCAGATGTACGAATAGTACTTACCTGACCAAAGTAGTTGTACTTTTAAGTTGAGGTTGGCATTGATAGTACTGTGGTAAATGATATAAAATGGTATGTTTAAGTATGTCAGGCACTTATTTTCTAAATGGCGGGCCACATACACAGTTTTGAACGCTTTATCGTCTTAGCCATGTTNAAGTATGTCAGGCACTTATTTTCTAAATGGCGGGCCACATACACAGTTTTGAACGCTTTATCGTCTTAGCCATGTTGTTTCATTTATTTTCCTTATTTTTATGGGAGAGGTAACTCTATGCCAGTGACCATTCCAATCACTCAAGTTTAGGGCAGACTTAACTCTACACCAATGACCACAATTAACTGAAATTTATATTTGTATGCTGGCAGTAGATATTACAACTACACGAAGCATCTTTTGTTCGCCGCTTTGTAAGATAGCGCCACATGAATAAATAAAGTTTTGCTGTGGTAGGCCATATAACTATGTATGTTTTTAATTGTTACACATATATTTTCAGAATGGTAGCTATAAAAACATTTTAGCTTAGTGTGCTATANTTATGTATGTTTTTAATTGTTACACATATATTTTCAGAATGGTAGCTATAAAAACATTTTAGCTTAGTGTGCTATATCTACGAAACTATGTAATAGATTTTAGCTTTACTTTGTATACTGGAAGTATACTATAATCGAATGTGCTAATACATAACCTTTTGTCCTCCATTTATGAAGATCGTCACATGAAAAATATGGAGGTTTTATGTTATATCTCCAGTACTAATCTACCAAATTCTTCACACAATTAACGCTATGGTATGCAATGTAAACTTACATGCTTGCTGTGGCAAAATGTTTGAAATTTCACTCCTCTGAAAAACATCTAGACTTTCATCAGTTATTCACGGTTCGATAAAGAAACACATTGTTACAAATTTTTCAAAGCCTTTGGGAATAGACAGGTTTGTTAAGGGGTGGAGATCATAATTAAATAAAAGATCTAGTAAACATTTCTTATTTTATATATAAACAACCCAAAAAAATACCCCAACCTATAAGATCTCTACATTCATGGCTATCACTTTCTTTTGGGGGNTTTTGGGGGGGGGGGGCATGTCCGCGTGTAACACACCGCCGGATCGGTGGTCCAGTCTACATAATTTAAGAAAAATATTAAAATGTATGTCCTTACAAAATCCTAATAGGTATGTCGTTAAGAAAGCGCAGTGCAGTTATCAACAGTTCTGACAATGTATAATAATTAGTCTAGAAAACATGCAGTTAGCGATATACAATTATATTTATGCCTATAAAAATATGAAGATCTTGAGAGCGGTCAGAAAGGCAGACGATGGAATGAGTAATTAACTGTGTGTTCGGGTAGTCTGGAGAAGACATATCTGTTCATATCCTACTTGCTGTAATTAATTTAAGAAAAATTCATAGTGCATTTCTACGCCTGTAAAATCTGATCTGATATCGCGTAGTGGCACATGGGTAACATAATGATCAATAAATGACGTATTCTATATGTCGTAGTTACATTTTAAAATCCATATTGCATGGTTATTCCTAGAGAATCCGTTGTGCTGATATCGGGTGAATGACGAGCAGGTGATTAGAATGTAATTAAGCTGTATTAGAACAAGTCTTCAAAAAACATGTCTTTAGAAATACGATGCACTATGTTTATATTTTAAAATACTTAATGCAGGGTATTACTATAAAATATAATATGCCATCAGAGATAGTCACGTAATCTCAGATTCTCGCATTGTGTTTGATTTATTGAGTTCGTAGACACGCCCTATGCAATCCTTATGTCTATAAGTTTTTAAAATGCACAGCCTTTCAAAATGCACAGAGATCGGTCGGAGCAGTATCCACGGCGCACACATCCCTCGCGACAGCATCCCAGATATGTTCGATAGTATTGAGGTTGGGTGACGTCGGGAGCCAGGTAAGCAATGCCAAGTTCGTGAAGTTTATCGAACCATTCGGTCGCACTTCAGGAGCATTGCGCCAGTGCTTTGTCTTGCTGTATTTACAGGTCACCTGCAGGGTGTTGTAGGCGCAGTAATTAGTGCACATGATCTGCCAGCAGGTCCCTACATCGTTCGCCAGTGGGGGNCCTGCAGGGTGTTGTAGGCGCAGTAATTAGTGCACATGATCTGCCAGCAGGTCCCTACATCGTTCGCCAGTGGGGGGACGATGGCATGTATGCCAAAGCGACTCATTTTATCCCACATAAACAACCCCCATACGAGGATACTACCACCTGTCTGAACTTTGTTTTGCTGACAATAGATAGCGATCACTTCGTGTGCTTGGCGATACACTCGTATCCTGCCACATCGGCGTGTACCAATCGCCCAGGAGACTTTTTTTTTTTACCATGCGTCGATGATCCAATGGCGTTGTTTCCGCACACGGGTTAATCGTCGAGGCTTGTGATACGCGGTGTGTATTCTTAACCCAGTGTGGCTGCGGCTTCTGTACCCCATAGCNCCTGCAGGGTGTTGTAGGCGCAGTAATTAGTGCACATGATCTGCCAGCAGGTCCCTACATCGTTCGCCAGTGGGGGACGATGGCATGTATGCCAAAGCGACTCATTTTATCCCACATAAACAACCCCCATACGAGGATACTACCACCGGTCTGAACTTTGTTTTGCTGACAATAGATAGCGATCACTTCGTGTGCTTGGCGATACACTCGTATCCTGCCACATCGGCGTGTACCAATCGCCCAGGAGACTTTTTTTTTACCATGCGTCGATGATCCAATGGCGTTGTTTCCGCACACAGGTTAATCGTCGAGGCTTGTGATACGCGGTGTGTATTCTTAACCCAGTGTGGCTGCGGCTTCTGTACCCCATAGCNAGGTTAATCGTCGAGGCTTGTGATACGCGGTGTGTATTCTTAACCCAGTGTGGCTGCGGCTTCTGTACCCCATAGCAAGCAGATTGTATGGCTGCTCACAGATACAGCATTTAATTGACAAGTGATCTGCCACACTGTGGCTTGTCTATTCGCTGTTAACCAACAGAACTAGCCGACGGCTACCAGTCATCCGTATGTTGTACGCCATGACAGTTGTCATGGTGGCTGTAGTTTTGCCAGACTTCATGGACTCGGGCACACTCGTGACACGATTGCTCATTGAAACCCCAGTGCCTGCACGACTTCGGAGATGGAGTGCCCCATACGTTTGCGCCAACGATCTGCGCTGAGATAGTGTTTCTTCTCCATTCTGTGCTTAACTAGTATTCAGACCGTCTGTATAAGGTCTGACATCCCAATCATGCGTGGCTGGGCGGGGTGACCACAGCACCATTTCGCCCAAATGGCAGTTGTGTATAATTAAACTGCTCATGAGTGTACATGCACATAGTAGTGATAAGCTGACAGACACTTGATAAGCCTTTATAATAATTTTCCAGTTTATTATGTAAAATTATTTTACGGTATTTTTTAAATACATTTAACATCCCGGACTTGGTTTGGCATTGTATTTTGTAGTGCTAATGGCATTCTTTATAGTACCAGGGTAATTAGTATTGTGTGTAAAATATTTCAAGGTTCTTCAACACTAAAGTTAATTCCATGATTATGTAGCTCCGGACTAGCTCGAAACTTTAAACAATTATTTTTCTACTACCTGTGTGAGTTATGACACTACACTGAAGGTACATTTGTTACTGGCGAAAAAAAAAACACATCATAGCCTTGTTGCAGCAATTTAAGCCCGACGAAATCTCGTTCGGAATATCTGGTAAGCAGTCTTCTTCTATCTAAAATTAATATTAATCTTGCTATCGCAANGTTGCAGCAATTTAAGACCGACGAAATCTCGTTCGGAATATCTGGTAAGCAGTCTTCTTCTATCTAAAATTAATATTAATCTTGCTATCGCAAGTCGGAATCGAAGGCGAAATAATAACCACACCGTCGAGTTGCGAGACTGTATTGAATTTATTCCAAAGATTAATTAAAGTTGAAGAATAATATCTTATATTTCAAGTAAAGTTTGTCAAAGGGAATGCAATTATTTTCTGTCGAAATTTCAGTTAAGTTAGTCATGGTAAATCCTATCATATGGGGAACTAATAAGTTTTAGAAGTAATTTGCTGGACATGGAAATCGCTACACCCATAAGGTGTTATCCATTTGTAATAAAATCAAGAATACTTACAGTACAAATTGCGCAATTCGAATGGTTACTGACGTCGCAGAAACTGAACTGCAACACGATACAGGGGGCCATTGAGTGTGCTGGAAAGGCAAAAGTTGGCATGTTAAGAGGATGATCAGTATGCCACGGCGTCGTGCACGCGAATATTATCACCATTCGCAACCATTTGAACGGAGTCTTATGGTGGACTGCACGAAGCCGGATGGTTAGATCATCGTATAGTCATTCTTCTTGGTCGTATGTCACGTATAGTAGGTATTGGTCCTGTCAGGCGCACTACATATAGATATCGTCGTATCCGCCGACGTGAAGTAGCAAAACATGGCACCACAATCGGAGAGATCCTGCAGTATATGGGACCTGCGCTGCATTTGCATGTCCCATCCATGATCATTTGTTGCAGTTTGAATGAGGCTGGTACGACGTCCAGTGCGCTGTTTGCCTTTGAACCCTTGTCATCGTGTGGCATGCCGTCAATGGTGCCAGGAATGTCAACATTGGACAGAGGAATGGCGACGCATTGTGTTCTCCGATGAGCCCCGCTCAACATTAATGCAGGTGATGGTCGAAGCAGGGTTTTGCGCCGCAGTGGGCAATGCAACGATCTTTAACTGATTCATGAATACAATTGCTCATGAATGACATAACTCCTGCACACCAGGTGTTATGGTATAGGGTGCCATCAGTTATGAATCCCGGCCCAATCTTGTGGCTGTTGAATGCACTGTGACAGCACATCAATGTGTCAATGAGGTTCTGCGGCCCTATTTTGTGCAGCGTACCCAGCGCTGCCGTAGCAGCAAGAAAAAGCTCCTTCCCATACAGCTCGCATCACCCAAAATGCTCTACAAGTTGTGGACATCATTCTTTGGCCTGCCAGTCTCCATATTTCTCTCTTGAACATGTAAAGGTATGATGGGGCGATGTTTGCACCACTGCCTACCATCTGCCAAACACTGACTTACAGGGAATAAAAATAATATTGGGACAATAAATACAAGTTTATGTTTCTACTTTAATATTGGCTATTTCGTACATAAAACTTTAATAAATTATACTAGGTGTTTAGTAGTTAAGACTTACTATAAATATAGACAACCTGTTAACGTAGTAAATTACACCTATTGATAAAAATATTGGGACAGTGGTTACACAGGATGGTCCGGCTAGCGTGTACACGCCCAAAATTCCCGAAACGGTTGCACATCATGAAATGCTGTTTTTGCTAGACGAAATTATGTACGGGGCAAGTAATTTGCCGCAAAATGGCTATTCGCAACACGTTTATGGACATAAATAATTAAACCACCTATGATTTTTCCCCTAAAAACATGCATTTATTTCAATGGCATCTGAAAGTATGTGCAAACAGGAATTCAGTGATATAACATATGCAATGGAAAGTAACACAGACACGCCAAGAAATAATGTGCAAATTTGATTAATTTAAGGAGGTCGGTAGTATGGGGCAGTGGACTTCTACTCACAGCTGTAATATAGTGTCCACCGACAGGGGAAAGTCAGGGAATTTTCACCTTGATCAGGGAAAATGTAAATAATTTGTTACTCTGCAAAAATTGTTAGTTGTGTCAATACAGAATCATGTAATTATAAGCATATGTTATTTAAAATTTCCATTTTTCAGTTTGTGAACTGGCAATTATACATTTTTGCCAAGTAACATAGGGCATATATGTACAAAATAAAGTATTTTTGTGTTGGTAATGGGCACTCGTGTGAAGTCAATAGCATATATCGTGATAAATATAGGGCTCAATAATATGTTGGCGCTGCTTGCTTTGTCTGTTGTAGTGTAGTTTAATTCAACTTCACTGATAGCATATTTGTTCTCTCAGCGGTGGAAAAATATTGTATTTGAAGATTTCTGCCCTTAAAATAGGTCAGGGAAAACAGGGAAAAGTCAGGGAATTCCAAAATGAAATTTCAGTGGACACCCTGAGCAAGAAATATGCACCATGGCTCATCCTGTTGGGACCGCTTCCTTATAGCAGCGTAGCGCTTACCTTAATGGGGCAAGGGGCACAGAATGCGATACTGGGCAAATGAGATCACTGCAGTGGAGCGAAGACTGGCAATTTAAGTGCAAGTCTGATATCAATACTTTACATTTTATTGAGATACTAACTTAATTCAGGATATTTGTTTCCTAGTTATTAACTGTACTGAATAATGAATGTGTACAGAGGCACAACAAAAATAGATCAAACCAACCTAAGTAGAAATGCAATCGTATCCGCATGCATAGTACAAAACAGCACAGTTATGGTTGAGACGCTTCACGTTAGGTCTTTTCACAGCATGTGCTCGNAATTTAATTCAACTTCACTGATAGCATATTTGTTCTCTCAGCGGTGGAAAAATATTGTATTTGAAGATTTCTGCCCTTAAAATAGGTCAGGGAAAAGTCAGGGAATTCCAAAATGAAATTTCAGTGGACACCCTGAGCAAGAAATATGCACCATGGCTCATCCTGTTGGGACCGCTTCCTTATAGCAGCGTAGCGCTTACCTTAATGGGGCAAGGGGCACAGAATGCGATACTGGGCAAATGAGATCACTGCAGTGGAGCGAAGACTGGCAATTTAAGTGCAAGTCTGATATCAATACTTTACATTTTATTGAGATACTAACTTAATTCAGGATATTTGTTTCCTAGTTATTAACTGTACTGAATAATGAATGTGTACAGAGGCACAACAAAAATAGATCAAACCAACCTAAGTAGAAATGCAATCGTATCCGCATGCATAGTACAAAACAGCACAGTTATGGTTGAGACGCTTCACGTTAGGTCTTTTCACAGCATGTGCTCGATGTGTTTACCATCGACAGCAATACAAATCTGTAAACGCATATGTAGCGAACGACGAGCGGCCTGAAGTGTTTCTGGTATAATGTCCCTGCAAGCTGCCACAATGCATTCCTGCATGGTCTTTTGGCGTCGTAGGAACCTTGTTGTACACCCTATCTTTCAGTGTTCCCCGCAGGAAAAAATCGAAATGTGTGTGGTCGGGGTAGTGAGCTGGCCATCTTACACCACCACGCCCTAATCACCGGTTTGGAAACGTTTCATTTAACACTTGCCTCCCCACCAAAGCCAAATGCGCAGGACAAATGTCATGCTGAAACCACATATTGGGACATATGTCGAGCGGTATGTCTTCCAGAAGTGCCGGTAAGGTCTCTCTGAGGAAATGGGCGTACGTACAGCCAGTCATTGTCCCTTGAGTGAAGTATAGCCCTTTGACGTAGTCTCCAACAATGCCACACCACACGTTCACTTTCCACTGTCGCTGGTGCTCCACATGCCGGACCCAACGCGGATTCTCCGTCGCCCAATAGTGCATATTTCGTAAATTAATGCGTCCATGGTTTGTGAAGGTCGCGTCATCGGTAAATAGTATGTTCTTCAGAAAATGGCTGTCATCCCTTGTAGACATCAGAACAAATCTACGAAACTGNCGTCATCGGTAAATAGTATGTTCTTCAGAAAATGGCTGTCATCCCTTGTAGACATCAGAACAAATCTACGAAACTGAATACGTTGCTGGATATCATCTTTATGTAATGCCTGATAAAGAGCCACGTGATATGGATGGAATTTGCATTGGCGCAGTATCTGTAACAAACTTGTTTTCTTATTTATACGAACCGGGAATGTTTTTGCGTTTCCATGTGGGGGTTTGCATCGACAGTGCCAACACATCGCGTTGACGCATCTAGCCCGTAGCAGTCTTTCGTTAAACTCGTGTTGTGGAATTCCAATCACCTCATGACAAGTTACGTGTGGAAAATCTTCGTATCGTTTGCCGTGAGATGGGCGTCCGATTAGGATACCTTTCACCATACGGCTTGCTTGGTATTTCTGCCACACTCACTGTAAATAAGTAGAGCGTCCAGTTTTTCCTCATTCGTGGACTTCATTGCGTTTGTACAGCCACTCGCTGCAATGCCATTTACCATAACAGATTACGGGGACTGGTGCTGCGCTGCCATTAGGAAGCGGACCCGCCAGGATTAGTCACGATGCGTGTAACTTGCTTACAGCTGTGAGTACAGGTCCAATGCCCCATGCAACTGGTCCACCTAACCTAATCATATTTGCACATTATTTCTTGGCCTTTCTGTGTTACTTTCCGTTGCATATCCTGTATCACTGAATTCCTCTTTGCACATACGTTCAGATGCCGTTGAAATAAAAGTTTTTTTCCAGGGTAAAAATCATATGTGGTTTATTTCTGTCCATATATGTGTTACAAATAGTCACTTTGCGGCAAATTACTTGCCCCCGTACGTAATTTCATTTAGCGAAAACAGAATTTCGTGGTTTGCAACCGTTCCGGAAATTTTGAGGGTGTTTGCGTTAGGCGGACTATCCTGTATATCTTTCTTCCATACGACTTGTACAGCGTACCATAGGACAGTGCACACTCTAATCCAGCAGTCTTGCCTTCATTGNCATCTTTCTTCCATACGACTTGTACAGCGTACCATAGGACAGTGCACACTCTAATCCAGCAGTCTTGCCTTCATTGTAAACAAGACGGGTTCGCTGGCCTATAGGGGCGAAGAGGTGAGAGTACTTCGTTCGAGCAAATTACATGATATCTTCAATCACAAGAAAGGTAAATCTGCAGAGAAATAGTTGAAATTCTTTAATTGAAGAAAGGTACATTAGGATATATAATCAAGAGACACAAATATGAGGATAGGATTGATTTAATTCCGCAATCTGACCGTGCAAGAGCATTTACAGCTCTAGAAGAGAGACGGATTGTCAGGAGTGTGAAGAAGAATCCCAGGTTAAGTGCTCCGAAATTATGTATATGCCGAGGTGTACGGAAGTACAGGCAAGAAGGTAAATCCTCAGCCAATAAGAAATGTAATGAAAGGGCAGGATTGAATGGTCGGGTGGCCCGAAAAAATCCACGTGTCAACGTAAGAAATATAGGGAAGAGAATTAGGTTCGCAAAAGAACATATTTGTAAAGATAAAGAGTGGTGGCAGAACGTTATATTTACTGATGAAAGCACAAGTAACATCTTTGGTTCAGATGGGAGGACAATGGTTTGGCCCAAATGAAATGCAGAAATGAAACAAACAATCTCCTATGTACAGCCAAACACGGTGGTGGAAGTATCATGATCGGGGGAAGTGCCGAGAAATTAAGACTTAGGGACACATTTATGTTCTATGAAGACAATTATCGCCAAATTATGAAAGTAAATTGGTTCACAGTATGCCTACTCGCCTTCGTGAGGTCATAATGCGTAAGTTGATTTCATTATTCGCTGTTATCTGTCCCAATACTTTTTTGACACAAGACATATTTTATTTGGTTATGTTCATTATTTGTAAGTTTATTTTGAATATGTGGATTGTTTTTGAGATTATCGTTCAGCAGTATTGACTATCAAAATTATTCAACTATAATATTTCTGCTAAGCCTATGTAAATCAAATAATGTAAATAATACTGACTGTCCCAACATTGTTTTGTATATAACCACTGTCCCAAGATTTTTTTGACGTGAAAAATGTGTAGGCTTCCAATAATTTTTACTTAATAGGCGTAGTTTACTACATTAACAGGTTATGGTTGTATTTATGATAACATTCTTTACTAATAAACACCTGAAACAATGTATTCTAGTTTTATGTACGAAATAGCTACGGTTTAAAGTAGAAACATGAACTAGTATTTACTGCACCAATATTATTTTGATTCACTGTATCTACATGTGCAGTTGCATGAAGCACTTTTCTTATGTGCTTACAACACTATCTGCCACCTGTGTGATGGAATGTCTCGTCGCATTGCTGCCTGTATATGTAGCCACGATAGGAGGCTTTACCCCATATTGAACACCTGCTTTGCAGATGCTAAACAACACACNCTGCCTGTATATGTAGCCACGATAGGAGGCTTTACCCCATATTGAACACCTGCTTTGCAGATGCTAAACAACACACTCTCTATGCGTCAAATACTAATCAGTACTCATTTGTACAAAAAAAAACTAAAGTTGCCTGGCCCCACTTAGTCAAATGGCCATTCGGGGAGTTGTCACTATACTGATTAATTAAGTAAAGTTTACACAAAAGAAATTTACAGGGCTTGGAAATAGAATTTAGAAGAGAAAATGATAATATGTTATGTTATAGGTTAAAATCGGTGCCTCTGTCCCCTCCTCTTTGGACACCCTTTGGTCAAATTCATGCGGNCTGCCTGTATATGTAGCCACGATAGGAGGCTTTACCCCATATTGAACACCTGCTTTGCAGATGCTAAACAACACACACTCTATGCGTCAAATACTAATCAGTACTCATTTGTACAAAAAAAACTAAAGTTGCCTGGCCCCACTTAGTCAAATGGCCATTCGGGGAGTTGTCACTATACTGATTAATTAAGTAAAGTTTACACAAAAGAAATTTACAGGGCTTGGAAATAGAATTTAGAAGAGAAAATGATTATATGTTATGTTATAGGTTAAAATCGGTGCCTCTGTCCCCTCCTCTTTGGACACCCTTTGGTCAAATTCATGCGGNTATATGTTATGTTATAGGTTAAAATCGGTGCCTCTGTCCCCTCCTCTTTGGACACCCTTTGGTCAAATTCATGCGGCCCTTTGAATTCCATTTTGTTGGTGGCCATTTTGTCAGTCAGTATGCAAATGTCATGATCTTGCATCCCATTTCGATGGTGGTCATTTTGTCAGCTAGTATGCAAAACGTCACACTCTTGCATATCATTTCGTCGGCAGCCATTTGGTCAAGGTCAATTTTATTTTAAATTTTCAAAGTTTTGAATTTTTATTTGAAAAATTTTTTTAATGTAGAAAATTTTCCAAAATATTGAAATTTTTTTTATTGTGTGCATGCTAGGGGGTTTTCTCCTAGTATTCCCAAATCCCTACCACAACACCCGACTGGTCCCTACTTCATGCTCTTGCATTCCATGCTAGGGGTTTTCTCCGAGTCTTTCCCAAATCCCTGCCACGATGCTTTGACTGGTATCTACTTTATGCTCGTACACTCCATGCAAGAGGGCTTTCTCCGATTCTTCCCAAATCCCTGCCACGATGCCCCGACTGGTCTCTACTTCATGCTCTTACATTCCATGTTAGGGTTTTTTCTCCTAGTCTTCCCAAATCTCCACGACAATGCCTCGACCCGCCACAATGGCCCCCTGGCAGTTCGGAGATCCCTACGACTATGACCCGACCCGAGATCTCTGCCACGACATCCCGTCGAGGCCTACTGGTCCCTACGAAGATGCCTCCGACCCCAGATCCCTGTCAAAGGTGTTCGGTTTTCTCATATTCCTTCCAGCATTATTTCACCCGACGTTCTAGTTGTGACGTGTCCCATGTTTTACCATTCCACCTCGGTTTTCTCATATTCCTTCTAACGGCCTTTTACCTGACACCCTGACGGAGACATGTCTCATGCTCTACCATTCTACCTCGGTTTTCTCATGTTCTTTCCAACGTTCTTTACTTTCCATTTCTTTTTATTTCTACTGATANTCTACCATTCTACCTCGGTTTTCTCATGTTCTTTCCAACGTTCTTTACTTTCCATTTCTTTTTATTTCTACTGATATCAGGGTTGCGAGAGTGTATTGTTTTTGGTCTAACGAAATGTATAGTGTACGTTGCGTGCGTAATATGCAACAGCTGGTAGGAGTTCATAACGATTTACCTTTACATTTTTTTTTAAATATATAAATCATCAATATATGTAGCAGTGACATAGACTCTTGCATGACCGCTGGTTTACATATACTGTGTTTNTAAATATATAAATCATCAATATATGTAGCAGTGACATAGACTCTTGCATGACCGCTGGTTTACATATACTGTGTTTAGTAGCAAGCAAAGGGCCACAACCTTTACAAATCGTATAATGTAACATTACATTAACTAAGGTGATAGATAGTATACAACAATTATCATATTGTAAATTTTTTTTAGGTTTGTTCGTGCGAACATAGTTCTTTTTCCCTGTTGGTGGTCATTCCAGCTGTTTACTAAAGTTCTCGTCGCAATAGTAACACTAATATCTCTATTACGAACTTTTGAACTATCAGGTATTTTAGTATAGGTTCGATACGTTATCATGCATGCAGCGTGCTTGCGCCTATGTTGAACCTTTATTATTTATTATTACATAACTTAATTTTTTTCATGTATGGGACTGTTTTATATACAGGCTGTATCAGTACAGTGGTTACAAACTTTCAGGAGAGATAGAGTACACATAGACAATCGGAAATCGNTTATATACAGGCTGTATCAGTACAGTGGTTACAAACTTTCAGGAGAGATAGAGTACACATAGACAATCGGAAATCGAATAGCAGTGCATGGTCGGAAACGCTTTCCTGGCACGGTAGTGACGACAGAAAGCACAAGACAGGAAGGACACGAACATATTGAGAAAACATGCCTTGATTTCTTCTTATTCTGCAGTTATGTCAAGGCACTGGTGTATGATACTCCTGTTAACAGTGTTGAGGAACTTGTTGCACGCATCGTGGCAGCTGCTGGGGAAGTCCGGGACATGCCCGGTATTTTCGCCAATGTCAGATCTTTAATAAGCCGGAGATGTGAGGCCTGCATCACGGCCCGGGGTCGTCATTTCGAACACCTTCTTTGATGTTCTATTGGATTTTTACTTTTATGACGGTGATGCTATTCCCCACCTGTGGGTCATAGGATCTCAGTTTATGTTAAATGGCACATACTGTAAGGTGCCTTGAAGGTTGAGGGTATATAGAACAGTGACTTCATCATGTCTTGGTTTTAACCGGTTTATTTGATGGGAATTCATACACATATTCCCGGCACTTTTGCGTGAAGTACACATACTTTCTCGGCACCCTTTGCAGAGAATTAACTCATACGTTATCGACCCTGCAAGTTCTTGGCCTGAAGGGCTGATTACAGTGTTCTGGCCAATGTTTCCGATGCTGTGGGGGCAATAGGTGACAGTACACGCCCCTGAGTGACGACGTTGTTACTTAACTGTACTTGTGGGGTAGTTGTTCTGGCAGTAGTTGAGATCTGGTGAGTTGGGTGGATCTGTTACAGGCCCTCGGACTGGCTGTTGTTGGCGTGCTGCACTCAGCTGGCTTCCTCTCGATGTGGCGCTCCTCATTGAAGCTCACCACTCAACTCCCATTCGTGGCGTAGGGTTGTAACTGACTTAACTGATTCAGCTGACTTCCACATTCTGGCTCCCAATGCCTGATGCCATGTGCGTCCTGGTGTGGCGCTCCCGAGCGCCACGCTACCTGCCGCTCATCGCCGTCCGGCAACGGGGTATCACTGATTGACTTACTCTCCGCACTGAATCTCGCTCTGCGTCCCGTGGCGCAGGAAATTACTGGTTGTTTTTCCCGATCTGGCTGACCCCTTAACACTGTCTATGGTTGTCTCTGCCGGGGCCCGAACCCTGCCGCCTCTTGGCATCCCGACGGACTTTTTCTCAGTGCGCGCTTCTAACTGACCTGGTAAACGCTCTCATGTAACTGAAGATGCAACTGATCGACTGACTGATGCGACTGACTCACTTGGCCGGGGTCCGATCTCCCCGGTCTCTGTTAACTGCTGCACTGACTTTCTCTGTCGGCGCGGGATTCTGACTGATCTGGTTCCACTGATTCAACTGATCTTCCTGGTGTGGAGTATCACAGCTTCCGACTGCCCCGATATGACTGACTGACCGACCCCCTCCTTATCTCTAAAAATGGCTTTTAAAATATCTGGGTGCCATCCCTAGATTCCTATACGTGCCTCACTTGTTGGAAGGGGGGTGGAGGAAGGCTTTGAACATTGAACACTTCATCCACGCGGTGGACTCTTGTTGGTGGAGGGGGCAGGAGGTGGTGTGGGCCAGTTACAAATCGCCAGCATTTCTCGTAATTTCTTAGGTGTGTACAAGTTTCACTTTGCTAGGGGTGGGGGGAGAGACCCATGGGCGGAAAGTGCTACCCCACCTCGGCTTGACCTCGGCACGCGTTAACGGGTAACACGTGTCTTCTGGGAGGCTCTACACTGGCTTAAGCTGGTGGGAAGGTGAGGGTTGTGACAGCGCCGCTTCTAATGCATACTTCCAATATGCGTTAAGCATCAACTGTGTACATAAAGTCAAGTTTCTTCTTTTACTAATTCCTAGAAAAACATGCACCCTAAGTCAAAAATGCTTCTAAAATGTTTATAATTTGATTTTCGGCCCTTTTGTCTGGGTACATTGTGAAATTTTACTCTTCTTTGTAAATATAAAAAACTACTCAGGCTATCTTCAATTACGCATAGATCGATAAATACATATATTTATTCAATTTTGGTTCTTATATTGGTGTGTGTGTAAGCGTGTGTGTGCATGTAAGGTTGGCCGCGGTGCCGGCTGCGCGAATCCAAACAGTTTTGCATTAACAAAAACGATCAGAACTACTATTTTCGTTTTAAGCATTTACAATGCAATGTTTAGTGCCCTCAGACACATTTCTTAGTACGTTTGTAAACATACCCTCTGATTATTAGGTATGCAACTTAAGTGAAGTTTTTTACAACAACACTGAAATAGTTTTTGGCACTACACGAGTCCATATATAATCTGCTTGCCAACATACTTTGAGGTCCTTCAGTCATAGGTGTTCATATGAAATCCAGTATGGCATCGGAGGATAGACACGTACAATAGCTGTTTCTAATATCACAGTTGAATTCACCTTTAAAATGCACGCCTGTAGACATGCAACATATTATATTAGGTCTCTAGGTTTTAAAAGTTAAGTATATAAAATTTTTATTTATAAATATATTGGTACCCAACATAGTATGTTTACAAATTGACGACATGTCTTTGATCTAGGTCATGGGTGAAACCTTTAATATGAAATATAACTTCCAGGGTTGGAATATGGTGACCATCTATACTCATAAAAAATGCTTAAGGCATAGTTAATTGTTCATCTCGGATGATCTTTCATTGGTCTGATACGTTCCAATTTCCACGTGCCTAACTCCGGCAGTCGTTGAATGATGTCCAACTGTGCCTCTAAGTACGTAGCTGTCTGATGTAGGCATAATGCACTTAAAACATGTTATGAGATAAGGCAACCACTGTCCTGTATTCGTGGCTCGGGCTCGTTACATGATTACCTAAAAAAACCTAAGATCTATTCCTATGCCTACTAAAGTCAATGTGGTATCGAATACATGCGAATAATCAAATTTAGCCCAAAAATATATAACACTTAATATATTTACGTACACAATTCTATGCGTATAAAATTGAATATAGTGCTGGTCATTGCCTTATCACGTTTTCTGACATAAAATTAAAATTCTCTTTAGAAATACGAATCCATAGACATGCTGCTCGATATACTAATTTAAAAATAAATAAAAATTATGCTTTTCATAATCTATTGTTGCAGCGTCATAAACTACAAATCCTTCTTGGAAATACGAATCCACAGACACATTGCTCGGCATAATCTTTTATGTTAGTTTTAATAGTAAAATATATAACTTATATTTATAAAAAAAAAATTAGTGTAATTGACGAATGTTACATCAAAATCAAATTATTTTTGGAAATATGAATTTATGGACAGGTAGCTTGATACAATTTTGGCTGTAAGTTTAAAATTTATCCTCTTATTTATAAAATTATGCATTTTCAGTGCCTTATCAAGCTGACTGTTGTATAAGTTAGTAGTTTATTTTAGACATGTANTTATATGTACATATTTTAGACATGTACTGGCACCCATGTCCTGGTGGCTCAGTCGGGAAATGGTGGTCAACTATGCTTATAAGAGGGCTTATGGCATAATTGCCCCTGCCACCCTGATCATTGTCGCGAGCGATGCCTGTGATACTAATTTTGTGGCTATACATTAAACAGTTCGGAAATGGTTGCCAACTGTGCTTATTCGAGGGCTTAGGGCATATTTGACTACCACCCAAATCGTCATCAGGAGTGATTCCAATGTTATGAATTTGACGACTATACATTAAGCATTTTGGAAATGACAGTCAACTATGCTTATAAGAGGGCCTAAGGCATACTTGAAACTGCGGACATTTTCGTCGTCGGAGGTGATGCCTATGTTATGAATTCGGTGACTATAGCTTCGGTGAATGGGAAAGAGTGGCCAATTATGCTTATAAGAGGGCTTAAAATTTGCTTTACCCTATCACTCTGTTCGTCATCAGGGGTGATGCCTATGATATGAATTTGGTGGGTATATCTTAAAACAGTTTGGAAATTATGGCTAACTATGCTTATAAGAGGGCTTAAGACATAATTGACCCTACCACTCTGATCGACATCAGGGCGATGCCTATGATATTAATTTGGCAACTAAACAGTTCAGGATTATAGCCAACAATGCCTATAAGTTTGTGGGAGCCGAGTATAGACAAACTGTACTTGGTGTAATTAGCAGGGGTATGTTTAGCATAGGCTTACTTCGCATAGGTCGTAGAATATGCTTGTAACAAGGTGGAGTGACAGCATGAAGTAGCATGAGAGAGCGATGAACTAGAAAATTCCTGAAACAAGATGGCTGGCGTTGACATGGAATTGCAGAGTGTGAACTTTAACAATCTTGAAACAAGATGTCCTATGTTGTCTTGGAATGACAGAGCATGAACTGAACATCTCTAGAAACGAGATGGTGGNGCGTTGACATGGAATTGCAGAGTGTGAACTTTAACAATCTTGAAACAAGATGTCCTATGTTGTCTTGGAATGACAGAGCATGAACTGAACATCTCTAGAAACGAGATGGTGGNGTAACAAGGTGGAGTGACAGCATGAAGTAGCATGAGAGAGCGATGAACTAGAAAATTCCTGAAACAAGATGGCTGGTGTTGACATGGAATTGCAGAGTGTGAACTTTAACATTCTTGAAACAAGATGTCCTATGTTGTCTTGGAATGACAGAGCATGAACTGAACATCTCTAGAAACGAGATGGTGGNTTCTTGAAACAAGATGTCCTATGTTGTCTTGGAATGACAGAGCATGAACTGAACATCTCTAGAAACGAGATGGTGGCATGGAATGACAGAGCATGAACTGGAACAGTCTTGAAAAAAGGTCATGCTATTTTTAAACTGAGTAGCTCATGAAAATTTTTGCAGGAAAATTTGCATCTTTGGAGGGAAACTAGGGAAATTTTGAGTGTTTTCCTAGCTTTAGGTCAAATTTCAATGTCAAAGGTCAGTCTGCTGGTCCACTGCCAGATGCCATAAGGCTCCGGGTTCCGAACCCTGCACCCTGCANTTCAATGTCAAAGGTCAGTCTGCTGGTCCACTGCCAGATGCCATAAGGCTCCGGGTTCCGAACCCTGCACCCTGCACCAGATCCCCCATTATATATCTACTACCGTCGTTTACTGGAATCAATAAACACCAAAATCGTCTCTTATGAGACTGTTATAAACATACCCAATATAAGAGACAGCTAAGAGAAGAATGACAAATCTGTCATCTAAAACCGCACGACCATTGAAGATGTAAAAGACAGAGTTTTCAAAGAAATCTATTATTACCTAATNTTCAATGTCAAAGGTCAGTCTGCTGGTCCACTGCCAGATGCCATAAGGCTCCGGGTTCCGAACCCTGCACCCTGCATCAGATCCCCCATTATATATCTACTACCGTCGTTTACTGGAATCAATAAACACCAAAATCGTCTCTTATGAGACTGTTATAAACATACCCAATATAAGAGACAGCTAAGAGAAGAATGACACATCTGTCATCTAAAACCGCACGACCATTGAAGATGTAAAAGACAGAGTTTTCAAAGAAATCTATTATTACCTAATNAATCTGTCATCTAAAACCGCACGACCATTGAAGATGTAAAAGACAGAGTTTTCAAAGAAATCTATTATTACCTAATTTTAAATAAGAATAATTTTTAAACAATTTTCTTGATGCAACTTTCGAACTGTCTCGTATTTCAGAGAAACATCGGGATGTTTTCCACAAAAGAAGTCTTAAGTGTATCGAATTCTTAAACAAGTAAATATTTTTTAACCGACCCCATGCCTGTTTTTGATCGTTTATGAGTTTTCTTCAGGAAAGTAATATTTGTATTCTTTGAGTTGTGAATTCGTTATTCATTAATAATTTGGATGTTACACCTGCACTACACGTTGTGAATCAAGCGGCTTTTTCTAAAAGTAAATTCTTAGAAGCTTAAATCAAAAAGCATTAAAAAAATACATCATGGTGAGAGAGACCGATCCTCAAGTGAATAGTGGCTACCTTAGTCGAGAGGAGTAATGCAGCAATTCTGTTGCATTGCTGGTGTTAAAACTGTTGTAGAAACATACATGCAGACTCATATGTAAATGCTTTTTTTGGTGACTTGCCTGATTATATCGTCACTATTAATTGTACATACTTAATAGTTTAGTATTNTATGTAAATGCTTTTTTTGGTGACTTGCCTGATTATATCGTCACTATTAATTGTACATACTTAATAGTTTAGTATTTTCATTCAAAATTCTTAGCGGATAGAATGGCGAAGTGATAAAAATTAAAATGAGTTTAAGTGAGTGCGTTTGTGTTTATAATATATGTGTTTCTGTGTGCGTACATAAATGCATATTGTGAATAGCTTCGAAATATTCATTTGCAACTGTNCGTTTGTGTTTATAATATATGTGTTTCTGTGTGCGTACATAAATGCATATTGTGAATAGCTTCGAAATATTCATTTGCAACTGTGTAATATTTTTACTACAGGAAATTCTGTGTAAAAAACGTATTTTTTCTCGGCGTTTAACGTCGGAAGGGGCACTCATCCTTAAATCCGCCACTGATACGTACAAGAATTATGTCTGTGAGACAACGTAATATTATGCTCAAATATGACGCCATATATATATATATATTTAATTCAATAGTTGATAAAATCGTCATATATTTACTGTGTCCCTACAGTTTTTCATGGNCATATATATATATATATTTAATTCAATAGTTGATAAAATCGTCATATATTTACTGTGTCCCTACAGTTTTTCATGGAAATAAATACAGCGAACTTCCACCAAAACTGAGTCGGACAATAAATTAGGAATAGATTTTCCGGAACAGCTGATACACATAAGTAGTATGGCAATGTTTGGCCTAACACTTGATTTTATTGCAAAACATTGGTCTAAAGAAGAAACTTTCAGAGTAGAAAATCTAGTTGAGTTACACGGTCATCGCGTCATACGACTGCCTCGTTACAGAACCTACTGCTGAAAAGTGGCATANAAAATCTAGTTGAGTTACACGGTCATCGCGTCATACGACTGCCTCGTTACAGAACCTACTGCTGAAAAGTGGCATAACATCTGAATGTAGTGACGACTCTGTTCTAGCAGTTCCATTGTTACACTACAGAATATGCTGTGCATAAATTTTACCTGGAAAATGCGTTGAATAGTGGCAAGATCTACCCATTACTCTCTGGGTTGGATTATCTTTACTAGTTTTATTTGTTGTTGTGGACTTGAAATATTATAAAATCATTAAATATTGTATCAAAATGTTGTTTGCTTTGAACGAGATAATTCACGACTAATGTTTTCTGAACAGCACGTATACTGCATGACAGTTGCTAAGGCCGAGATTATGACGACTTCACGTAACACGCATCACGCTGCTCTTTCACGTGCACTTGAAACGTAGTCTTTTTGGGTGGTATATTATGTTGCTTCACGTAAGCACGTAACCCTTGTGTACTGAATAAAAATGTCTGTGTTGTTGCTTTCCATATCAAATCTGAAAATTCAAGTTATACAGGCATGTTTGTCTTTTAATATTGATTTAGCAAGAAAATGTTGCGAAAGTGTGGCGTTTGTGATTTATACAAACATTGAAAACAACTAGGAGATCGACATAACCTCCAGAACGAAATGTCCCTGGGATATGTAGACATGTTTTTCGTGTGCATGGGAACAAATCGTAAGTAAAAAACTTTGACCTGCTGAGAAAATTTGTTTTTCATGAAGTAGGCCTACTAAAAATTGAAAACTTAAATGGTAAACGTTCTGCCTTTTATGCAAGCATTTTATACCTATGAAAAACATGATAAACTGTGGCAATGTAAAGTTTCCTAATTCTTTATCAATTCAAAAACAAAGAAAAAAATCGTAGCCTAACTAACTTCTATTACTCTTACGCCCTCATTTCCGGAAGAAAATTATATACGTATGCGGTACATTAATTAAGAACGCGAGCAGACGGCGTCGCGAAAATAAAAACAAACCTGTGAAAACCAAAGATACCACATCTTCCCATTGTGATTGGCCAGTGAGATTACGTGGTGCAAAGTCGCTTATCATGCAAAAGCAAGACATTGAAAAGTTTTTCTGTCACGTGAACGTTATGTGAAATGATCGTGATATGTCCCTAGAAACATATTAGTCAAGGTGTAGCCGGCCTACGTGAACGTGTTACTCATTACGTGTTACGTGAATTCATCGTAATCCCGGCCTCACTGCGCCAAGTTTCGCCGTGCTGTGCCGTAGACAGTGGCACGTAGCACTATGCCAAAGTACAGACTTGTCACAGTGGCATTTAATTATGTGTAGTACAAAGCGTAGGGAAGAATGGGNGTAGCACTATGCCAAAGTACAGACTTGTCACAGTGGCATTTAATTATGTGTAGTACAAAGCGTAGGGAAGAATGGGTCAGAAAAGCGAGGAAACCACAAAGGAGGAAAAATTGATTGTAGTATGTCAATTTAAGGCAGATATATTGTATAAAGAAATAGGTGAAATTATCTGCAAGCCTGTCACAACAATGAAAAGTAATATATACAAGTGTGATTTTATAAAAAAAAAATATCAAAAAAAGGCCGTCTATCCTTCTTGACTGAGAAAGAAAAGAAAAAGCTACTAGCCAAATAAATGAAATACTGGTATGCAAATCTAAGTGCACTGAAAACTCAAGTAGAGGTCGCGAATGANGTAGCACTATGCCAAAGTACAGACTTGTCACAGTGGCATTTAATTATGTGTAGTACAAAGCGTAGGGAAGAATGGGGCAGAAAAGCGAGGAAACCACAAAGGAGGAAAAATGNGTAGTACAAAGCGTAGGGAAGAATGGGGCAGAAAAGCGAGGAAACCACAAAGGAGGAAAAATGGATTGTAGTATGTCAATTTAAGGCAGATATATTGTATAAAGAAATAGGTGAAATTATCTGCAAGCCTGTCACAACAATGAAAAGCAATATATACAGGTGTGATTTTATAAAAAAAAATATCAAAAAAAGGCCGTCTATCCTTCTTGACTGAGAAAGAAGAGAAAATGCTACTAGCCAAATAAATGAAATACTGGTATGCAAATCTAAGTGCACTGAAAACTCAAGTAGAGGTCGCGAATGAATTAAGAAAGACAGTTTCAGAGAATACAGAAACGAATGTCCTCTACGAATTTCATTTTTAATGGACAAACAGCTCTTAGAAAGTTATATATAAAAAATGCAAATAAAAGGAAGAGACTTACGTATTCACACACCAACAGAAATGATGACATTTACTTTTGTAAAAGGATAAATTACGTGGACAAAAGTAAATGTTACATTTTCAAGTCTGATGGGAGAGTGACACTGTGGAGAACAAAACGTAGTGAGATGGAAGAAAGAAACTTGACTGCTACTCTCAAGCATGGAGGAGGTTCGCTACAAATTTGGGGTGCATAAGTGCGAGTAGCTAGGGGGCCTTACATCATATTTAAGAGGTCATGGACCATCATGGGTATTTTCACATTCTGAAGCACCATCTTGCCAAAAGTGTGGAAGATATGGTCCTGATCGGGGTTACAGTTTTACCCAGAACAACGACCCAGACACAGTGTTTAAAATACCAGGATGTGGCTGCTGTATAGCGGCGGAAAATTTTAAGAAACTTTACAGAAAATTTGGTGAAGTAGATGCCAAGAAAATAGGAAACATCGAACGTATTAAACGAAGGGTGGTGTGCTGACGTACCTACTGTGTACACTAAGTTCACTGAATAAGAAGTTGAATTGTCCTCCATTTTGGAAGGAAGCTCCAGCTGATGATTGTTTGTTATATTAGGAATTACTCTATCAATGCCCACCAAATTTGTTAAATCGTTCCTTATGATAAATATATTTTTTTTAACACAGTATCCTACTGCCTAAGCTTTTTGGAGTCTCTTTAAAATTACTTGAATACTTATGTGTAGAGGAAATTAGGCTGGCGAGTTCGGCCTTGTTATAGGCTATTCACGGTAAAGTGAGCACTTTTGAAAGCCCTCTCATTTGGTATAATAGTCTATTGTCTATATAGCCTTAGACGTTAACTATTGAGTGCGGTTGATTATACATATGCCCTGCTGTGTTTATTACTTACGTGGCAACATTTATTTTAAAAGGTGGTTAAATTATAAAAAATGGCTGAAAGAGAAAAGTAACTTGGGCCTCAAAAGTGCTCACTTTACCGTGAACAGCCTATACTTATTTATCCTATATCTAGGACCTGTTTTGTTAAATTAATTTTCATTGGATCTATAGATGTCGAATCATGACTCGCATATTTATCTCTGTACTCGAGACATCTTAAAAATACACGTATTAAGATATTTGACTTTTAAAGTTTTAATTTCTCATGAAAATATGATTATGTTGTAAAATAAAACATTTTCTAACATATTTTCTGTAGATCTGTGTGTTACTCTACAAAAAAAATTAATGCGTAATAAGAAAATGGAAAAGTGTAATTAGCAATAATTAGATATACATAATTTTCAAGCAGACAATATTTAGTACACACAATTTCAGGAACATTTTTTTTCCAAGTCTATTGCAATTTTATCATTATTCGAGTACCTGAAATGTTATGTTTTCAGAACAACAATAATAATAATATAACAAAATTCCTAAGGTTTTCAAGTTTACAAAAATTTGCTTTAATGCTCCTTTTTTTTTNAACAATAATAATAATATAACAAAATTCCTAAGGTTTTCAAGTTTACAAAAATTTGCTTTAATGCTCCTTTTTTTTTTTGGAAAAATATTATAATAATTTTTACGTTGTAATCGTCACTAAAATTTGGTTAAGCATTGAATAAAGNATTTGCTTTAATGCTCCTTTTTTTTTGGAAAAATATTATAATAATTTTTACGTTGTAATCGTCACTAAAATTTGGTTAAGCATTGAATAAAGAATATTTAGAGTAAATGTTTCGGCAATTAAAACCATTAATCACTGGATTGGACAATGTTANTAAGCATTGAATAAAGAATATTTAGAGTAAATGTTTCGGCAATTAAAACCATTAATCACTGGATTGGACAATGTTAATATAATTGTCTTGATTCATGGCACTGATCGCAATCCTTAAAAAAAGGCATGGTACACACCAGGTATGTGAGATGACGCTCACAAACTTAACAAATCGTGCTTCTTTTATTGCGCTCATTACAGGCTCAGAGTAGAGTTGTTTCAAGTGCAGTGTGGATCTATGCCGTCGTTGTTGTGACGAACATTCAAAGTCTTGTATTCTAGTGACCTACTGTAGAATATCTCGTGATTATTTGGGTTTTGTTTTGTATTTGTATGATGTATTTGTACCTTAAATGTATAATTGTAACCTCACTGTTTTAAGTGTGTGTCTAAATATTCCTAACAATAACAATAAATACATGACAAACTTCATTTGCCTAGAAAATTGAAACATTCCATACTCATTGACTATTTAAGTAAGTTTCTGAGAATTTATTTGAATNACTTCATTTGCCTAGAAAATTGAAACATTCCATACTCATTGACTATTTAAGTAAGTTTCTGAGAATTTATTTGAATTATTTCCCTTAAAACATATTCCCCTATAAATAGTCAGTACATTACTCAATAATATTGTATATTTCAAGAATTGTATNAATTTCCCTTAAAACATATTCCCCTATAAATAGTCAGTACATTACTCAATAATATTGTATATTTCAAGAATTGTATATACTCTCAATTATTGGGCTCATTAATATGTTGCATTATCTCTTGGTTGATAACCATCTTTACTGCATGATATTCCAAATCTGAGCCCAAATTTCCATGTTCTACTTATTTCGTTGGTTCATACATGGGATCAACAATACTGTCATCTGAATCTACACAATAATCTTCAATGGAGATATTTTTAACAGTTGCTTCTAGGTTTGTTTGAAATAAACAAATTACCTATTGCGACGTTGATTTAAAAAGTTTCAGTGACCAAATTTAAGGTTATAATGAATTTAGATTCGTTGTGCACGTTTTCATTGCTTTCTTCACTGTGTTCGGTTTTCTTCAAATCTCTTATTTTCTTCATAGCAAGCGTACATAATCTCCCGCCTCTAGGCACTTCGTCTTGCTTAAAAACTGGACATAGAAAAAAATTACACACACACCAACAACCTAAGATATGTTTCAATCATAAAAAAACAAATTGCTGCCAAAATATAACATAAAACAACCATCCAAGATATGTTTTAATGTGATTGCAGTAATTGTTTATTAGAGAGACATTTTAAGATGCGTTGCTGTTGAACTGGCAATAGTGTAACAATGCCATTTCAATACTAAAATATGTTAAGATGTCTCGGTATCGAACCAGGTAATACATGATGTTAGCATACTTCTATACCAAAACTTCGTTAATATTGTTACGCATTTCAGGAATTAAAGATGTCTGACTATTAAACAAAAAAGCACTCACAATTAACATTTTGTTTCACTCAAGATAACCATTTTTTAAGATGTCTATTGAACTAGTGTAGCGATATATGCTATGCTCGCCGTTACAGTGTGTTGNTCAAGATAACCATTTTTTAAGATGTCTATTGAACTAGTGTAGCGATATATGCTATGCTCGCCGTTACAGTGTGTTGTCTCTTAGTTTGTACGCCAATTTTTCATAAGCCTTACTGATTAATCATGGCGTGTGATGCTGTGTGTAAATTTACCAATTATTACGTCAATATTCCGTGCGGCATGATAACCGTATGATATGTATAGTAACGTAGTGCGTACTGTGTACTCATAGCGGGTGTAGGTACAGTTAGGACGGTCAATTGAGCTTTCATATTACATCACCACGATTCGTCACTGTATATTCATCCCAACATGGGCTTACGTTAACTGCTACACTTTCGTGATTATCTTTGTGTATCGATTGCATACGAAAGTACATATACGGATGATCGATTGCATACGAAAGTACATATACGGATGATCGGTTGCATACGAAAATACATATACGGATATAGCGAAAGACTTCGAGTTCGTAAAAATAGCTTGTTTGTTGGTAAGTTNGTTGCATACGAAAATACATATACGGATATAGCGAAAGACTTCGAGTTCGTAAAAATAGCTTGTTTGTTGGTAAGTTTGTTAGAGATAGCTACTGTGGAATATATTTAATCGAATTTTTAAATCACTGGTGTTTTGTAATTAGAAGAAGTGGGGTAATAATTGCAGTGTTTTTTTATTCTTGAAGTATGCGAAAATATCATGCTAATTTCCATGTCCGGATATGCCGTGAAAACATTCGAAAGCAAGTTTTTATAATGCCCGTAGTGTGTCAGGTTGTCACATTCTTAAAGCCTGTCGTGTGTCGTGTGAACTACAAGTAGTAGTAAAACGTGTTTCAGAAATAGCTCTCTTCCGCTCTAATTATGCTTGCTAAGATGTTGGTAAACTATAATTACATTTGCATGCATACAAAAACCTGTTGCGAAAATTTTTAGCATGTAAGAATGTGTTCAGTTAACTTTGTTTTGCCGTTTATCAACGTTACCGACTTAGCAGATACCCTCTGTTCCATCAGACCATGTGACTTACAATTAATTTTGAGAAAGAAAAAATAACGCAGCCGCTGTATTTGCAACGTAATGCTTCTTTTAATATGCGACTTAAAATGCTTTTTCTGGCGTATGTACTGTGAAAGTAGGCCACTTGCAATTAAATGTAAGTCACGCAAAATGAAATGAGTGGATGATGTGATGAGTTAGTTGTTATCTCCGACAGAGAAAGTTGCGTGGAACTTTATTTCGGGGACTGTGTGCGCCTCCAGTGGGCTCAGCGTAGTCGGCGTGACGAAGTCGCTATTCGGAAAATCTAGTCTCAGATACTGCCTTCTGTATATGGCCAGGCGGTGGGCCGCATGCCTTGTGGTGATGTCATCCAGCCCACGCGACGTGCTCAGTAGGTGCCAACTGCTGAGAAACTGCTTCTGTGTCAAGTCATCGCGCTATGAAAAACCTGGGAGTTTGCTTAATCGATCTCTTTGTGACGGTGCGTAGGTTTGGCAACGCTGTAGGTTCTGTTCTTAAATCCACAATCTCCTTGCTGAATATTTTTTTCTGCTATAAGGGTGATCTTCACCAAATAATTGGTTATTTTATATTTGTACGAAGTGCCATTGTAGACATTAGTTGTATCTTAAGTACATTTTCCTCACACAAAAAATTTTCAAGTCGCATAGTTTTTGTATCATGTCGTGTAAAAATCACAACTTTGAGGTTTTTGTGACATAGAAATAAATTAAACGAAAACGTTTATTGAAAATTAAAAAAGGGTGATTGGAAAGTCGTGTCTTAATTCATTTTAAGGTATAGTTGGCAAAACTTATTTTACAAATATCATAGACTGCTACAAATAAAAAATATTCCAAGATGGTGGCCATCTTATTTGAGTATTCAGATGACTGTTTTACCCCATTTTATACCCCAACCTGCTTCTTCAAAGTTGCATTTAGAGATCTGATATTTTGTGTGCGTAGTATCTACATGAAAAACAGTGTGCAACATCAAAGTTATCTGGGTTGAAGACTTCCTTCCTAGAAAAAATAGCCTCCGACTTGAGAAAAAATTAAAATTTGCTGTTTTCGAATTGAAAACAAGTTGTTTGTGGGGGCAGGGGGGGGGGATAAAATTTTAAGTTTTTTATGAAAGATACTTTTGATGAATAGCTATAGGGCACAAGTTGTCCCATAGTGTTATTTTCACCCCTATTGAGTACACGAACCTTTGAAAAAACAAGTAAAGTAGATTTTCAAATTTAATGTATCGTGCATTGTGTGTTTATACTTTATAATTACCCGATACTATTTTGTGGCAAGATGATCATGGGAGGAATGGATGTCTATCTGTTGCTTTAATTTTGTACACCAGTGTACATGTAACTAGTTCAGGGTGTCCACCCACAGGGAAAAAGTCGGGGATTTTTTTACCTGGGTCAGGGAAAATGTAAATAATTTGCTACTCTGCAAAAGTTGTTAGTTGGGTGAATACAGGGTCAGTTAATTTTAAGCATATGCTATTTAAAATTTCGATTTTTAAGTTTGTGAACTGGAAATACCAAATTTTTGCCAAATAACATAGGGCCTACATGTACAAAATAAAGTATTTTTGTGTTTGTAATGGGTACTTGTGTGAAGTCAGTAGAATACATCGAGAGAAATATACGTAGGCTGAATAAAATGTTGGCCCTGCTTGCTTGGTCTGTTGCAGTGTAATTTAATTCTACTTCACTGACAGTATATTTGTTCTGTCAGTGGTGGAAAATATGGTATTGGAAGATTTCTGTCTTGAAAATAGGTTCGAGAAAATGGTGATATTGTGCCTGGAAAACAAGGAAAAGTAAGGGAGCTCCCAAAATGTAATTTCAGTGGACATCCTGTAGTCACTTTTGACCAGAACCAAATATACTTAAAGGAATTTTTCTGCTAGATAGAGTATGGTATTGTTTCTTTTCCTTATTTAACTTTTAAATGTATGTGTCTAGGAATTTTTCTGCTACACAGAATACACATTTTTCCCTATTATTTCACTACTTCAAAATATATTTGCTTATCTAATTTATTTTTGCTAGACGAATGCACCTTTTTGTTATTATGTTGCATGTACTCATNTCAAAATATATTTGCTTATCTAATTTATTTTTGCTAGACGAATGCACCTTTTTGTTATTATGTTGCATGTACTCATTCAGGTTATTTTTTTTGTTGAGTACCGCAGTTAAACTTCGTGTTTTACTCGTGTATTTACCAGATTTACATGTGTATATTTTTCGCATACAGTTTGCCAAGTACAATTTTAATCTGAAACTTCAAAGGAAAAAATAAACAGAACATGCTGGCATACAACTGTAAAGAACCGCTAACTTTTGCATGTAAAATCAGGTAAACATTTTTACAAAAACAACTGAATGAAGTTTTTATAAAACAAGAATTAACGAGTCAAAAATATTTATCTTATAGGGCATATAAGTTATTGTTACTGGTGATTCAGAAATCAGTGCAATTGGTCATGCGATGTAAAACAAATCGCCGTTTTCGACAAAAGAACTACCTGGTTTAGAATTCTTAACTTGCAGCTGCAGATCTGTGGTTATGTCCCATCGACCCCTTGCATTTTGTGATCTGGCACACTACTGTATGGTCGCTGCTGGACAAGATACATTCAGATTTCTTTTATATTGATATTGGCGATACTGTATCATATTTTGGCGATGAAATAAATAATGTAATTGCTCCTCTCATGTGAAAAATAACTTAAGTTTCCACTCACAGAATATGGTATGAACTGTTGATAATGATCAAACATCTGAGGTTTATTAGCTACCTTAAGTGATTTGGGAAATACCAAAATTAAGATTGTTATTCAGGGAATCGAAAAAGAGTCCTCCGAATGTGTTAGCACCATATTGCTTAGCACAGTTAAAATATGTTATACTTTCAATTTCATACCACTAATTTTCACTTTTCGTCTTACTGAATGTTGTTATATTTTTGCAACATTTACATTACATTTCCATACTGTACATGCTATCAGTTATTTATATTAGAATGGGCGTTGTTAAATTTATTACTCAAGTAAATATTGCGCCCGTTTAGCATTTTCTACCTAAGAATTGGTTTTTATAGTGAAAATGTGTAACCGTTTATTATTCGAATTTCTTTTCAGTGCGGTTTTCATGTTTGTCATGTACAGGATGTAGCAAAATTGCATATCAATACTTAGGGGAAATATTCCTCACATCTGAAGGATGAAAAAAAGGTTATATAAACAAAGGTCCGCAAACGATTAGTTTCTTTACTACAGCTCGTAATACACAACGTAAAGTGTATGGCCCGCAGGCTGGGTCATATTACTGTGGAATGTCATCGCAGCTGCAATTATCAGTCCTATACCAGCCTCCGAGGAGCCCTGATTTGAATCCACAAGACTTTTATTTGTGGGGACAATTAAAGGCACTTGTGTATGCAACCCGAGTGGACGATGTGGACACCCGCCGTAACCGTATTGTGGCTGGCTGCGAAAGAATCAGGAATACTCCAGGAATTCATCAACGCATCCGGAAGTCCATGCAACGGCGGCTTGATGCGATGTGCTGATGGAAGGCATTTTGAACATTTTTTTAGTGCTGACGATAAACTTTCACGTATCTTTAACTAATTCCTGTGCAGTTCCCACTTTTCTAGGTGTAGTGTCGTGGTGTGAGGTGTCATGTATCATGTAAACTAAAGCTGCGATGACATTCCACAGTAACATGATCCAGCCTTCGGACCACACACTGTGCGTTATATATTATGAGCTGTAGTAAAGAAACCAAGCGTTTGCGGACCTATGTACATATAATATAACATTTTTTCATCCTGAGGAATGTTTCCCCGAAGTTTTTGCAACATCCTGTGTGTATTGTGTGTGTGTGTGTGTGTATATATATATATATATATATATATATATATATGTGTGTGTGTGTGTGTGTGTGTGTTTAAAGTTACTCTTTTCATGTGTTGAATATTTTTGAACAAGTGTTTTGAATTTTGTGCCACTGACGTGTTTTTGTAAGGATTGCCCATGTTGTAGACCGCGATTGTGAAATTTTTGTCCATGTTATTAAAATGATATTTATTTGAGACACATTTTATATGCATTGGTAGCGTATTTTTGATCCAATTTACACTGCATTAAAAATATATAGGCTACTTATGCTTAGGATTTGTTTAAACAGTTTCAGGGAAGATGTATGCTAACTTCTTACATAGTTTATTTTTATTTTATGTTCATTACAATGCTTACATGTGGTATAAATTATATTGATTAGGATTGTGTGCCTAAACCGTATCAAAAATCTCCCATTCATTTATGCACACTGGTGCAATCTACAGTATTTTCTGGATTGAGTAATTTCTTTTAGAATGCATTTTTGAATTTTTGTTGTGGTTAGATAAGATTGCGTGTGTGTGCTTATATCTGGCGACCCCAGATTTGTAACTTTGACACACCCAACCTGCACTTGTTGTTTAGCTACGTAGAGATTTGTTCCGTTATTATGCACTTGAGATATATTTTGTTACTTCCAAAATCTGTATTTGGAAATTAGTCAAGATGTAGTTGACAATTTTCTATTAAAAATTACGTTATACTTTAGAGTATGCAAAGTTATATAAAAATTGGCCTAAGACAAAAGTTTAGGCCTGTGAAAGTCTGAAGTGATAGGCCTATCATAACATTTATTTCACTAAAGCCAACTGTAAGCACGATTACAAGTATTACAACTCTTTGTGTATGAAGAAATATTTAATCTAGAATAATAATATTAAAAGTACACCCAAGTTCTTTTTTTTTTTTACCAGAGTGCAACCAGACACTGAAAGTTATTCATGCAGAAATACAGTTGCACTTTGTTTGGGGCAGCATTTAGAAAACGGTACAATCAAAGTTTAAGACCGAAAACTTTAAACTGACAATAACTCTATAAGCTTTAAAGTTGATAGAAAACTCTATGGTGGCAGTGAAAACAAATAAAATTAAAGTGGTACTGAACCAGCCCNTGAAAGTGGTACTCAACCAGCCCAGCCTCGTCTGTCACCTTCCCCCCATCCTGCACACGAACAGTGAATTCACCAAGAATATAATTTTATTTCAGAGACATTAGTATGGTTGTGAATCATATCAAAAACTTCACTTAAACACTTGAAGTTACACCCACTCATTCATAACAACCAGGCAATGACAGGTACAGGCCAAAAATCTCTACAATATGTGTCAGTATTGCATGCAATTTGTACGATGCAAATTANTTAAAGTGGTACTGAACCAGCCCAGCCTCGTCTGTCACCTTCCCCCCATCCTGCACACGAACAGTGAATTCACCAAGAATATAATTTTATTTCAGAGACATTAGTATGGTTGTGAATCATATCAAAAACTTCACTTAAACACTTGAAGTTACACCCACTCATTCATAACAAACAGGCAATGACAGGTACAGGCCAAAAATCTCTACAATATGTGTCAGTATTGCATGCAATTTGTACGATGCAAATTACAGCTGAATAACAAGATTAACTGAAAATGTTTCGGAACACTTAATATAGTTGGCTGTAAAAAAATATTTAAATTTAAATTTAATGTCATATTTTTCCATTTTTTTTTGCAAAAAATTTCTCTCTTTGTAAGTACATGTATACCTCACGTTCGGAAATTTTTAGGTATAATTTTAAGGCCGACGATTGACTTAACACAAACACTCCAACTCGCAGGTCACCACTACCGTACGCCAAACTCTCAGTGCCCTGCCATACATACACGTGCAAGAACTCTTGAGTAGGGTGAGGGATGTATTTATAATTGTGCTGATCTTTTCTGGCGATTACTGCATAAACACATGTTCTAGATGACCCTGTTCAGTGATCAGAGATATCTTTATCGAAAGAAGCAATCCCAGACTTTCTGAAAATTGTTGGTCGCTGTCAGGTGCGAGATGTCAGTCACTGGCGCATCATCTCTCTCCTCACCGCACTTCGCATTTCATCCCAGGAGGATCTCGGGACTTGTATGAGTCATGCAGGCCACCTGCTGGATGCAGAATAGACAGACTGGATGGGCAACATAAATATTGTTACAATTTTTCAAAGTATTCTGGCATAGTCAGATTTTTTAAAGGATGGAAGGCTAATAATAATTTCCTAATTGATCTATAAATAATCCAAAAACACTCCGAACATGATATCTCGATGGTAATGGCTACCACTTAGTAGTCACGTCTAAATATTTACACAATCATCTATCACCTCCCAGAAAACACAACTCAAATACATAAAAACCACCTTGTTACAGTTCACATATCACCAGTTATTCCTGTCCGGAATGTTCTGGAGCACCGCGAGCGCTCCCATACACAGTCGCGTGCACGCGTAGGATACTTTGCCTTTTGCCTATGTTCCGCTGCAACCTCCCACACCCTCATTTGCTGCCAGTCCTCATCTTCAATGCCCCTTGATGGCGTGATATTCGTGCGCCATTCGCCGCACTATGCCAGATGGTTATAACGGATACTCAACTCTCAGGCTGTGGCTGCATTTATAGGGTAGATGACGTGACCCTGAAATTTCTTCATGCCTGGGGTCGCACCGAGGGAGGTGTTAGCTGGAAGGTTCATACACTTGTCCGCAGTGGCAGACTTCTCTAGCAAGGAGGGGGGGGGGGCAGTGACGTCCACCCGCAATGACACATCCAGCTGATTCTACCCATGGAAGCAGGCAGGCCGGTGTGAGTCACCACCACTGTGCCCGACATGTCCGCACATAACTATATTTACAAATTACTGTCCTCTTTTGATATGCTATTATAAAAACTGTTGTAAGTAAAATGTGCTGTTCAGATTGATAGCAGTACATATTTCATTTCTGACTCTGAATTTTGGAGGAACAGAGTTCGATTTCAAGTCCTGCCACTCTGGTTTCGGTTCAACGTCGTTTTCCGAAATAAGCACAGATACAGTCAGATACTGCGCCCTCTTGTTTTCCCTAGCACATGGATCAGTTTCTCACGACCGGGATGTTAGCGAGACATTAAACCATAAATAATCTCCAGCCATCAGCTGAGGATATGTTATGCCACCTTTCCATGTCCAAGCCCAGAGGAAGGAATGCTATGTGTGAGTCGATCCAGGATGAGGTGCCAGTCACTTCACTTAAATAAGAAAACGAGCACGAAACACACATACATCGTGGTTTCCAACAAATTGTCATATGATGAGAGGAAAAAACACACCGAAATTAAATTTTAGTTTTCCACCTACCAAATCATTGCCATAGGTTTAAACTGCATTTAATGTTTTGCTAGTAGATTTTTCGTTGAATATGTTTTTTTNCCTACCAAATCATTGCCATAGGTTTAAACTGCATTTAATGTTTTGCTAGTAGATTTTTCGTTGAATATGTTTTTTTAAAATCCTTTTTAAAAGTTATAAATTACAGGAAACCGCGTACGTGAAACAATACAAGAAATTTTTTTATTTTGAGTNAAAATCCTTTTTAAAAGTTATAAATTACAGGAAACCGCGTACGTGAAACAATACAAGAAATTTTTTTATTTTGAGTACTACTTTTTTTTTGGTTCCTATTAAATCAATCGTATAACAGCATACCTGCAACACATGATAGCTTCTTTTTTTATCAAGTGACTTTTAAACAGCTAAGCCATAGCTATAAAGTAGATGTTTATAAACTAATAAAAAAAATTCATTATTAGAGCCTTAGGTGGAACCCCAAATGATAGATTTGACACTTTTTTCTGTGTGTGTGTGTGTGTGTGTGTGTGTNTATTAGAGCCTTAGGTGGAACCCCAAATGATAGATTTGACACTTTTTTCTGTGTGTGTGTGTGTGTGTGTGTGTGTGTGTGTACAAACGTGTGTTGTTATATTTGAAGGAAGTCGGAAGCCAGAACAGTTTGCCATGTGTTTGCTAATATTTTCCTTTTATTAAACATAAACATTCAATTATCTGATGCAAAAATGTTTCATCCTTCCTTAGAAAACTAGGAATATACTAAATCATCTTCAATTCGGGGTTTCCATTGTTAATGTTCAGCGNATTATTAGAGCCTTAGGTGGAACCCCAAATGATAGATTTGACACTTTTTTCTGTTTGTGTGTGTGTGTGTGTGTGTACAAACGTGTGTTGTTATATTTGAAGGAAGTCGGAAGCCAGAACAGTTTGCCATGTGTTTGCTAATATTTTCCTTTTATTAAACATCAACATTCAATTATCTGATGCAAATATTTCATCCTTCCTTAGAAAACTAGGAATATACTAAATCATCTTCAATTCGGGGTTTCCATTGTTAATGTTCAGCGNGTTTCATCCTTCCTTAGAAAACTAGGAATATACTAAATCATCTTCAATTCGGGGTTTCCATTGTTAATGTTCAGCGAACTACAGACGACATGATCAAAATGTGGTAAATGTGGTACTGCTCCATAACAAATTAAAGTTAAAAGTAAAGAAATTTGGGTAAACTGAAAATATGAATATGTATCACGACAGGGACAATGAATAAAAACATGACAATTACTTGAAATGGAGAATGTAGAATATTATCTTATGATTAAATTGATTAAACATATGTAGGATTATTTTGAGCAATGGGGACAAACTGCAGCAGACGATCCCTGAGAGGATAAGGAACACAAGGTCTAATGGACATAACATCTGGAAATGCATGGGTTCCTCGCTAGAAGGCGGTACTGTTCCCCATGATGATGGTGCGCTCACATATCGGCAACATGAGGCGCCTGCTTCACTGCTGTTGCCGACTAACCCTGGAGTGGATGTGTGTAGTGTAATGCAGCGCTGGGGGACAGGCCGATATGGTCTTAACATGTGGACAGGCAAATAGCAATGGGCGGGAGACAGCACATCTGTAATGCTGAAAGTATCTCCGTCGACAGAAACAGCACCATAAAATGTTTGCGACAGTGTTTCGCCATTTGTGTAAGACAGTCTCGTCTATGGGAATTGGTAACCATGAAGGGTGGTTGCGCCATATACGTACGCAAACCTTAGAGGAACATGTGCTCAAAACTGTGGAAGATAACCCGGTATCAGCACCAGGCAGGTGGCCTGCCAGCATGAAGTAAGCCAGACGATGGTGTGGAACATTCTCCACGACAATCGCTACTACCCGTATCACTTGCAATGTGTGCAGGACTTATTACCGACGGACTTTATTCCACGNTTCTCCACGACAATCGCTACTACCCGTATCACTTGCAATGTGTGCAGGACTTATTACCGACGGACTTTATTCCACGTGAACCATTTTGATGCTGTTTTCTTGCACAGGCCACCACAATGATGGGATTTCTATAGTTCATCATATTTAGAGTTGAGGCCACCTTTACGAAGGGTGGTATTGACAACCTCCACAAAGCCCATATGTGGGTTACGCAGAGTCCCCGTGGTAAGTGGCAGTGAACCATCACCACCGGTTCAGCCTCAATGTAAGGGCGGGGATTATTGGCGACCGCCTCGTAGGACAAATCATCCTTCCTCAATGCCTCACAGGCGAGGCATATCTGCACTTCCTGCGGTTGACCCTGCCTCCCCTGCTGGAACAGGCGCCTTTGGTGGTACGAAGGGTTATGTGGCTGCTACAAGATGGTCTTCCTGCTACATGATGTTGTTCCTGCACACTTCTGCATTACTGTGCAGAGGCATCTTCCCAACGTCTTTCCGAGTCGATGGATCGGACGAGGTGGTCCAGTTGTATGGTCTGCCCTGTCGCCAGACATGAACACTTTAGAGTTATACCTGTGGGGGCACCTGAAAGGTGTCGTGTATGCTGAGTCCTTCCTGGACGTGCATACACTAGAACTACGCATTCATGCTACCTGTGATGCCATTAGGATGCAGGATGGCACATCTTAATGTGTGTGGCAGTCGCTGCTACGGCGCATACGCGCATGCTTAGAGGCCCGTGGTGGCCACTTAGAATACCTCATCTAACGGTGGCCTCATGACAGCATGTCGTGCATTGCATTGTACTGTACAGGAATGATGAACTAATAAATGGTCTCTAGTATAGAAACCGTGCATTTCCGGACACATGTCCATATTACCCTTTTTGCGCCTTATCCTCTTAGGGATCGACCCCTGCAGTTTGTCCCAATTGTTCAAAATAACTTTGTACATATTACTGTACGAAATCACGCCATGATTGTTGGTTGCGGAAAAAGGAAGCTAGATGCTTTTCCAATGTCTAGCAACAAATTCAATGTCTGGACCATTCAGTACTGATTGTGCTACATTTATGGAGTATCCAAACATAGCCAAAAAATTATCAAATACATTTATTTATTCAACCATAATGATTTGAACAACTGATTTGTGTTATTGCCATGTTAGTATTACTAATAATTAGAAAATTACACAATATATGTTACAAGAGTTAAGTTAAAAAGTGCTAACATTGACATTTTTGTGGCCACTGAAACATTTCAGATTCCAGGAATCGACTTTCAATAAACCCGTCCATAAAATAAACCTTACAAAATATCTCTGTTAGATATAATTTATGTACTGACTAGTAAATAAAATATCACATACTTTAAGTTAAATTGATAATAAACAAATTAAACTAGTGTTGAGATGTAAACGTCTGGCTTTGTCATAAAAAGGCAAAAAACGTTCTTACTAACTCTTTATAAAGAGCAAACAAAGAAGAAAGATATAGTAATTTTGGGCCAGACAAAAGAACTGACATGGTTCATAACAAGTGATGCTGAAATAATGTAATTTATTGTCATTGTTGTTAAGTGTTTGTTCTTGTTGCAGGATGTTGTGGTGCAGGAGGTAGATGAAGGGCAGCCATGTTTGGTATGCAAGGACTCGTGCCCTGGCTTCGCAGCTCACACCTGGCGGTAAGTTGGTCTGACTTCCTGCATTATTTTGTCTTGATACTTTCCTTTAAAATTCCGTTCACTCAACGAAGTGATAATCGATGTGATTAAAGCATCATATTTGATGAAAAGAAAAACTATTTTCATCTTCGATTCTACTATAATTGATAGTGACTATTGAAACGAGAATGAATATATGTTAAATGCGCTCTCTTTCTTGTGGGTTAGAAGAATCCCTGTGTATAAATTTCATCGGACTCCAGACACAGTACCGGTACCTAATTTGTAGTTCATGATTTTTTCAGTGCCACCATAACATGTAATTGAACGAGTGACAAAATTACTCCGCAAAAACAAATATAGATTCTAAACATTAGCACATCATTGTATATAAAGGAACAGATGATATTATTGCTTGTAGGTTTTAGGACATTTCCGGATTTGCGTCCGTGGCCTTAGTGCCCGCGTGGCGTGCAAGCCGGCTTGCAAGCATGCTCGCGAGTTAATGCAGCTGCTCTGGCTCGCTCGACTCGCTGGGTGGCGTGTGTGATCACAGGCTGCCGAAAACATGTGGGCCACTTCCGCAACCACACTGATAAAATTAATGTAAAACTCAATATTTCAAGAAGGAAATGTCTCTTGAGACACATAAGAGACTATTGAAAAATAGAATTTATAACGAATACATTTCTTAATTTGAAAAAGTGTGTTTTTTTTTTTCACTGGAAAAGTATTTGGGTATCTACAAACCTAAAAAAAATGTTGCACCACCGAAATTTCTGAGTTACGAGGTTGCTCGCGGCCCAAGAGGAAGTATGGAATGAAATGGACAAAGTACCACGCCGGATCTGACGAATGTCTTCATGTATTGCGCCCTTACATGTGGTGCAAAGCTATTTTCTGGGGTGTGTATTTTTGTACATCTTGTTGACCTAGCAGCACTGAATTAATGTACACACATAAGTTGATCCGCTGTACTTCACCCATTTTACGCACCTAAAGGCAAGTAAAAGTAATTTAGTGGGTTCCGAACGACCGCCTTAATGAATCAATGCTACAAAATTAATCATGCCTAAGGTTGGGCGCGAATAGTAAGCATTCTGACATCCTCGCCACATAAACCTGACGCCTTAGTAGACTATGCGCTGTTACCGAGGATCATTGGGTATGCAGTAAAAAGTTCTGAGATGTTCTGAAGTGTTTGCTTTTATTTAAGATTGTAGTATGGTTCGGGGGTTTCTAGGACAGTTGTATCAAATAATCCAGAAGATATCCGCCATCTTAAGTGATGTAATAAAATTGTGTGCCATCTTGAAGTCAGCTAATATCTCGCATACACCATTACTCGCTCGACCGCCATCTGGGATTGTATACTGTAGACTGCAATGCCTGTTTCCGGTGTTTCCATGGGAGTGGATACACCGGCCATCACAATAGTGTTTATCGTGGCATAAAATGTATGTGGTCTAGGTGTTACCCACTCATAAATATGTAACTGCATTACATATGGAGATCTGGGTGAATACTCAACACTTCCTCATTAGCATATCCACCTCCCAACAAATGTTTCCTCAAGGAGCGACCATACAACTCGATGAAAATATGGTGGTGCACCATCCTGCAGCTTAATCGGTGTATGTCGACCACCATCCTGGTTTATAATATTGTCTTGTTAGGAGCACAGGTGTTGCTTGTTGCCATATTTGTTTTTCTTATCGTTTACTAGGTGGCACTAGTGTCGTGTATTATGAGCTTAGGTCAAAGTGCAATTTCTTTTACACAGTACTGTTACTTCTTTATTCATATTTATGCTAGTGTAGTTAAAANGGTGGTGCACCATCCTGCAGCTTAATCGGTGTATGTCGACCACCATCCTGGTTTATAATATTGTCTTGTTAGGAGCACAGGTGTTGCTTGTTGCCATATTTGTTTTTCTTATCGTTTACTAGGTGGCACTAGTGTCGTGTATTATAAGCTTAGGTCAAAGTGCAATTTCTTTTACACAGTACTGTTACTTCTTTATTCATATTTATGCTAGTGTAGTTAAAAAACTAATGGAGGCGAGAGGTATCATTGTGGCCGTACTTGATAGTTGAAGATGATGCTCCTCCAGTCAATTGAGCTATGGGGATGAGTGAGGAAGTATAGTTTTAAATTTTGTGCAAATAATACATTTTACTCTGCTTGCTGTTCATAGACAACACATTTGCAGTTGGCGCATGATGGTACTGCATTAAATTTAGTCCACGTAATTGTGGAACAAGTTGCGTGTCATGTGCTCTCCATATGGACCCACCAAACTATCGCTCACAATAAAGTGTGCAATTTGAACAATATCCGAATGTCTTACATGCAAGATTTTACAATTCAGTGTTAGAACATTATGCATTTATTTCTCGAAAAAGGTGGCAAATGGTAAAATAAAAAGGCGACTGTTTCGTTGGCTGTGCACCATATCGTAGATAACTAATCCAGAGAGGTAACTTACAAAAAAATGTCGGTGGATTACATGTTTAAATGTACAAATTGGGTTCCAACCCCTTCATTACAGAATTGAGTTGATATTAGTATCCAGTTATTTTATTGTTTGCCCTTCGTCTTTCAATAACGCACAGCCCAGAAACTCAAGATATTTATTTATCATTCTGACTGTGTGACCAGCAATATACATCCGCCTTAGCTACACTTTAAATTGTGGTTACATCCTTTCCAATTAGATTTTATTGGTCGTGTGTACATTTTATACCTATTTTTTGGTGAATCACCTGTCATAGTTTGTGTGCAGGCATTTTCACCATGTACGATTTATATGATAAATGAACTGATTATATAAAAAAAATATAATGTAAAATTTTTTGACAGTGTTTTATTTACTTACAATTTCACAACTAATTTTGGATGCTTCAAATATTTCCTGCAAACCTACTTACAAGCCAGCATGCCCATATGCTCGCATGAATAGCATGAAACTTGTCTTGAATTAAATTACAGGTTTGTGTCATCCTAATAATCTGGGTATTAAATTACAGTTCAAGTTTACAAGTAGAAATCAAGTTCAATGTCATTATTAATACTGTCTGACAACACCTAAGCCAGAACATATTTGATCTATCACAATCATCTGGAAAATGTGTGCAGTATTAGTTTGTGAGATATGGGCCAATAGCATATATTACAGGTCCAGAAGCCATCTATAATTTTGGATTTGTTCGCTATCAGTGTGATGTCATGCCAGCCATATTGGGACTGTACTTGACCTTGAACTTTTATCGGCCATATTAGAAAATGTCTGCTACTTGAATTTTCTAATTACGTACTCGACCATAATTTTGGATCGGTATTCTGGAGGCTGCCATTTTGTACTGGTCTGCTGTATGCTGCTCTATGCCACAATTTTGGATTTGTTCGCGGTTGCCCACATTGTTTGTTTCCAGAGTTGGCCGCAAGAGTCCTGCTACTAACTTGATGCACCAATGATCCTGTTGTGTTTCTAATGTCTGCTAATAGCACTTCTGTCGCCAGCCATCCTCTTTGTTTATATATCGTCAGCTGTTGAATGCTGTGCCATATCTACTAATTTTTGCAATGGTTGGAGGGAGCAAATTTTCTTTTTGTTGCCCCCTTCCCTTATTTTTTATTACTCTTAATGTCTTGATGGTACATGAAATATATAAATTTAACCATCGGCTGTACAAACATTACATGTGTAGAGCTTTGTGATATACGTAAAAATAATTAACCTGTATTTTCGTTTCTTTTAAGATTGTCTTACTTAAATTACAGTGTTATTCAGCTAAGATGTTCACCCCAAATATCTGCTGAGTCTCAGAAGGTACCGAAATTTTTATTTCGAATTCGTAAATGGTACTACAGGACTTATAATACATAGATTATGTATGTTCCGAGATGTATTTAATTACTAAGATCATTATGTAAATTTTGGTTTATTAATTGGGAATATTTAAATTTTTCCCAAACTGTAGGTGTGATGGGGTAGGTTGCATCATCCGCTGGGATGTCCAGCAGTGTGTTTCTACTCAGGTNCCCAAATATCTGCTGAGTCTCAGAAGGTACCGAAATTTTTATTTCGAATTCGTAAATGGTACTACAGGACTTATAATACATAGATTATGTATGTTCCGAGATGTAATTAATTGCTAAGATCATTATGTAAATTTTGGTTTATTAATTGGGAATATTTAAATATTTCCCAAACTGTAGGTGTGATGGGGTAGGTTGCATCATCCGCTGGGATGTCCAGCAGTGTGTTTCTACTCAGGTNTTTTCCCAAACTGTAGGTGTGATGGGGTAGGTTGCATCATCCGCTGGGATGTCCAGCAGTGTGTTTCTACTCAGGTGATGCACATGCTAGTAACACGTATCGAACACATGCGAAAGGTTGTTTGTTGGTGTTGTTAATGTTACAGACAAATAAAATGTTTTTATTTTGATTTTCATTGCTTAATTACAACTAATTCACCAAGCAATTGTGTCAGTTTCACAGTCCACACCAATGCAACAAAAGCGACCAAGCCTTGCAGTACATATTGCAATGTACTGATCATGTTTATACCTTCGTTTTTTATGCTCATTTTGTCCAGCCCTCACCCATGAGACCCATGGGTGAAGATGGAGGTGACACCTCCATATTTAGCTTCGTCTCAATGAAGCCGAGGTCTCAGGATATTTTTTGTGGAGAATTCATTCTCCCATCGTGCAACCGAGCCTCGTCACATACTACTTCATGATGTGGCTCGCGACATGCTTTGAAGAATATTCCACAGCTCTCGTAATGGTTCGCAGCATTGTTCGCGACATGCTTTGAGGCATGTTACATAGCTATGTATTGGTTCGTGAAATGACTTGCGAAGTGCTTCTTATAATTTCCGATACTCGATTCGCTGCATTATCGAGGTGGGTGAGATGTTTTGAGAGATTTTTTGTAAAGTTTTGCATGAAGAGGTAAGGAATGAGAATAGGTATTACGCGACGTGTTTTCAGATTGAACAACATTGTCTGTTGGCATGGATGATCGGTATGGTCTTGCTGGTTGGTCTCATTCATTGTTCTAGACAGTTTGCAAGAGTTGGTATCGGCAGGAGCTTGTCTCGTGTGGCATCATTCTCGGGTGGAGCCTGCCTCGGGCAGATTAAGTTTCTGATGTAGTTAGTCTCTGGGAAATATGGTGAGTCGGTATGTTTGGTTATGGCCCTTTGTATGGTCAGTTGTGAGTGAGATCATTTGCGAACTNTGGGAAATATGGTGAGTCGGTATGTTTGGTTATGGCCCTTTGTATGGTCAGTTGTGAGTGAGATCATTTGCGAACTCTACCCTAACATTTGCAAAGATTTTGTGAAAATTTTTCAAAGTTTTTGCGAATTTTTCTAGTTAGTTTGATAGGAGATTGTTTCAGTAGAAGATAGTCATGAATGGAGCTGGTATTTGGTGGTGCCGGCATTTGGTGGAGCCGGCCTTTGGAGGAGTAAGTCATTGTTCAGTATGGTTGGTCGGCATGGTTGGTCTCGATTGTTGGTCTGGCCAGTTAGTAATGGTCAGTCTGTNTGGGAAATATGGTGAGTCGGTATGTTTGGTTATGGCCCTTTGTATGGTCAGTTGTGAGTGAGATCATTTGCGAACTTTACCCTAACATTTGCGAAGATTTTGTGAAAATTTTTCAAAGTTTTTGCGAATTTTTCTAGTTAGTTTGATAGGAGATTGTTTCAGTAGAAGATAGTCATGAATGGAGCTGGTATTTGGTGGTGCCAGCATTTGGTGGAGCCGGTCTTTGGAGGAGTCGGTCATTGTTCAGTATGGTTGGTCGGCATGGTTGGTCTCGATTGTTGGTCTGGCCAGTTAGTAATGGTCAGTCTGTNAGTCATTGTTCAGTATGGTTGGTCGGCATGGTTGGTCTCGATTGTTGGTCTGGCCAGTTAGTAATGGTCAGTCTGTATGTTTGGGCAGTCTGGGCTGATAGTATAGCGCTTTGGTTTGGTCAGCTGAGGGTGAGATGTTTTGCGAAGTTTTCACTATATGCGACGTTTTTCCAAAGCTTGGCGAATATTTACTACGATTTGCGAAGAGGTTAGCTACAAGATTCTTATTAGGAGACTTTTTCGAGATTGATTGTCATTGTCTTTCGGTACAGATGGATGGTCTTGTCTATTTTCCTAGTCAGTTTGGCAGGAATTAGTCTAGTGAGGAGTCAGTCTTATGCGGAGTCAGTCTTGTGCGGAGTCAGTTGTTGGCTAGTATGAATGGTCGGTATGGTTGGCTGGTCTGGTTGGTTGACCTAGTCGGCTTGTATGGTCCTTTGATATGGTCTGCTAGTAATGATCAGTCTATATGACTGGTCGGCATTAGCAGATGTTATGGTTGGCTGATTGGGATGGTCATTAGACTGGTCGCCTAGAATGTTTTTTTTATGTGCAGTTCTTATTGTTTGGGGATGTGGNGCTGATTGGGATGGTCATTAGACTGGTCGCCTAGAATGTTTTTTTTATGTGCAGTTCTTATTGTTTGGGGATGTGGTTGACTGACATCGCTGGTTCCGATATTAAAATGGTATTGTTGGTTTTTAAGGTTGGCTCATGTGGTTGGTTCGCCTGGTTCCCTGTGGTGTGGTTGGATCATATGGCTTGCGAGTATGAGCAGTTCATATGGTGGTTTGGTATGACTATTTCAAGTGGTCAGCTTTTATGGGTGGTTCACATGGCTGGTTCGTATGGTCCTTTCGTATGGCTGGGTGGCATAGTCGAATCATATGTTTGGCTGTTATTGTTTATTCATATGGTCGTTCTTGTTGGGCTATTGGTTTGGTTGGGTGGTATGGGTGTAGATGATTCGTATGGACAGGTGGTATGGTTGATTCATATGGTCGGTTGATATAGATGGTTTGTATGGTCGGCTGGTATGGATGGTTCGTATCGTCACTGTATGGTTGGTCGGTCTGGTCGATTGGTATGGTCCTTTGTTATGGTTATCTGTAAGTGACATGATTTGCAATGATTTTGTGAATTTTTTTGAAACCTTTGTGTGAATAGGTAAGCAATGACATTCGTATTAGTCTATTTTTTCCGAGATTGGTCGTCTTCTGTATATGTGGATGGTATGGTGGGTTGTTGTTGGTAAGTCTGGTCCATTGTTCTAGCCAGTTTTGCAATATTTGGTCTCTGCAGAAGCCAGTCTTGGGTGCGGTGAGTCTCGGCAGGAACCAATCTTGGGTGAAGTCGCATCTTGGATTGCTCCATTCTCTGGTGTTGCCATTCTTGGGTGGTTCCATTCTTGGTCAGTGGCAATCTTGGGCACTTTCAGACTTGGGTGGAGTCGGTCATTGGCTAGTATGGTTGGTTGTTATGGTCATTTATGGCCAGCTAGTAATGGTCAGTCGTATAGTCTGAGACAATTATGAGGGGTGGTGTGCAGGGGTATAAGGAGCCGACGAATTAATTAATCAAATATATTGGTGTTGTGGAATGGGTCGAACTATAGTTAGAAAATAGGGCTGACTGAATTAATTCTAATGTTTGGAGGGAGTGCATGGCATTGTAGTACTTGGGGAGGGGCATCGTACTTTAGTGAGTAAACAGATGAGGTATGGCAACTGATTGGCGGAAGTGGAGTGGAACTGACCAATCTGTCGAACTGTAGTGAGTAAATGGTGTAATAGAAACTAGTTGCAGTGAGAGGAAGGGTTTGTGTGTCGGGTGGGTAGTAGGGAGGTGGGTGGAGAGTCATATGGTTGGTTGATGGCTCGGGTGGATGGTTGGGGGGACGAGCTAAGGTGAATTAATTCTAAGGGGGAGTGGAGAGTCGGGTGGTGGATTCGTGGCATATGTGGCTGTCGATGAAGGTCCAGCTATGGTGAGTAAATGGCGAGGGAAGTAGAGTGACGAGAGGTGTGATGGGGATTGTGTGGAGGGGAAGGGAGTACCTATGGTTGTTACATAAATTCAATAATTCGCTTCAGGGATCGGCAGATTGATTGGCTACATTGCCAGAGAAATATAAAGGTGGGGGTTAAGCAGTTTTGCCAACCCTACGGATTTTTTGTAGATCTACCAGAACTGATCTTTGTCTACTAAAATAACAAAATAATTTAATTTCTACCTATTTTATTTCAGTCAACAGTTAGACACAAATAATTCATAAAGAAGCAGTGGATAAGCCACAATGTAAGGTTGGCATCCAACTTATGGTATTATTTTATATGTGTTTTGATTTTTTAAGTACTTCTTTCGATTAACAAAATGTAATGTGATGGTGACCACGATCAGACGATTTCAGCCAGAGACTAAATTGTCTATAGAATTAAAAAACTTGCCAATGTGTTAGAATGTAAAAAAATATATAATTATGGAGCAAGAATGGAAAAAACACATTCTGTCGTGTTAGGGGGGGGGGGTGGATGCATATGCGCTGATGTAAAGCTTAAATGAAATTACAAAGTGAACTAAGAAAATACATTTAAGAATTTAAAAACAAGGAATGACTCCACATTTTGTAAGGATTACATAACACCATATATATATTAATGAAATTTAATTGTGCTCAGATATATTTGCTACCGAAATGTACCGATTTTTCCAGCTCAGTTTACTGATTTATTCTTATACCTGTTGACATCACTGGGGTTCAGTCGCCTGCTGATCGTCGTACTATGGAGTGGCTGTGCACTGCCATATTTACGGCNGGGGTGGATGCATATGCGCTGATGTAAAGCTTAAATGAAATTACAAAGTGAACTAAGAAAATACATTTAAGAATTTCAAAACAAGGAATGACTCCACATTTTGTAAGGATTACATAACACCATATATATATTAATGAAATTTAATTGTGCTCAGATATATTTGCTACCGAAATGTACCGATTTTTCCAGCTCAGTTTACTGATTTATTCTTATACATGTTGACATCACTGGGGTTCAGTCGCCTGCTGATCGTCGTACTATGGAGTGGCTGTGCACTGCCATATTTACGGCAACTAAGGGTCACACACGTCCAACTTTGTTTTTCTCATAAAGCATGTAATTTTTCTTGATTTGGACATTTAAAGTCACTGGCGTCCATGTCAAGGTTACCAACATACGAAATGGGGATCGGAGTAAGTAGTGTAATGTGTTCCTTAATTTTTATGATTTTTTTTAGATATTAAATTATTTGTTTAGCTCAAATTTATTGGGGTCAATGTCAAGGTCACCAACATGCAACATGGGAGTCAACATCAGTGGTGTAATTTGTTCCTCGGTTTTTACGAGTTTCTTTCGATTTTTACAATGTTTTTCTAAATTTTTTGCATTCAGGGTCCCTGAGGTCAAGATTACCAACATCCAACATGGTCGGAGTATTCAGTGAATGTTTTACTAGATTTTTAGAATTTTTTTTTTTTTGCAGTTTTCCTCGATTTTTTTATTGTTGGGTGGGGGCCATGCCGATGGGTGGGAGTTTTTTCTAGGAAGGTGTGGTTAGCCAGGGGAGGTTCGGGTGACATGTTCCTCGATTTTTAGAATTTTTTGAGATATTCATAGTTTTCTTAATATTGGGTGGGGGTGAGGTGAGCTAGGCGAGGAGTGTGGAGAAGGGGGTGGTCAATGAGGGGGTGCAGGATGGCGATTGGTGGTGAGGTGAGCTGGGCGAGGAGTTTGAAGAGGGGGTGGTTTGTGAGGGGGTGCAGGATGGTGATTGGGGAGGAGGCCATGACTGCTGATCCACCTGTTCTACTGGACCTCGCTCGGAGCCTCGATTCTGCCTTTACTGCTCAAAATGACTAAGTGGCTCATTCCGATAAGAATCTCGAACCTACTTTGCTTTTATGAGGATTCTATTAGTTATTTTCCCATTCCTTTTTGGTGATAAATGTGTTTTTTAGGCAAAATAACTAATTCCTGAAGTGATTTTAGGGGTAAAAAAAAGTCATTTTGTCTATAACATGGCCGCCTCAGGCCGCCCGTCGCAACCTCCCCATGCGACTAGCCGAGGTGGACGGCTCCTAGCTCCTATTCTGCCCATTCGTGTGCCAGAATCCTACTACTCGGGAAGATGCAAAAAAGTCGCTTTATGCAATTGACGAACTTGCAGGGCTTACAGTCGGGCTGAAAACCACAGGGTGGTAGTATCGCCATTAGCCCACTATGTGGATCGTCCAGACCATACTGTCTGATGCTGTTGGGAGCAGTGTTTATGTTAGGACACCCACACATGGAGGACCAGCTCAGGATCGGCGAGGTCGTCGACCGTCGAGAGGACCGGTGGATTGTGCACATGGCATGGAGATATCTCATGGTGACCCGGTGCACAATACTGACCAGTGTTGGGCCACCTGTGTCCCCACAAACCATTTACCGATGCTTTGAAGAAGCGATTCTGTGACCCCAGTGCCCATTACGAGTATTACCATCAACTCTGCAACAGTTGCTGCTCCTTTTGCAGTGGTGCCAGGCCAGATTAATATGCAACACCACAGACTGGCGATGTGTTGTGTTTAATAATGAGTGCTGCTTCGTTATCAGGGTTGATGATCATCGTGCTAAAGTGTGGAGGATCTCTGGTGAATGCCACAATCCTAATCTCGCTGTCGAATAGCACACTTCTCCCACAGTAGTCATCATGGTCTAGGAAGCCAGAGCCTAGGATAGCCGATTCGCTCTCGTCATATTACATGGGGCATTAGCGTCACATCAATATGTGGAAGATACTACATCTCCATCTGCTCCCATTTCTAGTGGGGATTCCAGGTGCGATATTCCAGCAGGATAACATTTGACTGCACATGGCACGGATCGCCCAGGACTGCCTCCTCCATGCCCAAACGCCCAAACACTACCATGGCCTCCCCATTCCCCTAACATATCCCCACTCGGGCATGTGTGGGACCAGTGCTAGCTTCTACCATGCCACATTACCTGGGATTTGGAACACACTGTCCAACAATTGTGAGTCCATCTGCCCCAGGGAAACATCCGGCATCTGCTGGAATCCATGTCAGAATGTGATACAGTATGCATTGCAGTGTGATGATGGACAGCATAACGTAAATCCATATGTAATAGTGTGATCATGGGTATTACTCTTCTGTATCACTAATTCTTTAAAGTTTCGGTACCATCCGATGCATTCTTCTGTGAGCTATTTTTACTGTCGGGCAGTATGTATAGGGAAGGTTAAATATATGCGTAAAAAAATAATGAAACATTAAATTTTTGTAAACAATCAAATTTATCCATGTTCATCCTTGTCATATGTGTCCGTACACATCATGTACAGTCCTCCGTTAACACAAAACCGAGCTTTCGCACACACATAAACCTTGTGTTGACGCATAATGAGCTTGAATGCAAATTATGTGCAACAAGTGATACAGATATGCTCTCATCAGTGATGGAGACGATAAATTTGTGGACCCAGATTGTATGGGCAACGTCCTTTTCAAAGGAGCAGGAACTGGGAATGGTAAGGTGGTCGTGAAAGACGATGGCACTGTTGCAGTTATATCCTGTAAGGGAGTGATGGTCTCGAATTTCATACTGGCAGTAGGTGCTTGCAACAGATGGATGCTAGGCACGAGACGATGTTGCTGTCGTCTGTCACACATGCAATTCAGATTGCAGGAACTATTTCTTGCAGAACTGACGCTAAAGCATAGATGAGACATGCAATTCACCTTTGCATAATGTTACATTTTTTCAGGAGGTATTGTTGCAGTTGAACAGTGACCCACACCTTAAGCACAGATATTTAATGTGGTTGGTTGCTTCATACACCCATGAATTTTGTGCTGATGTGCACTATGTTGGTGCGAAAAGACATCGCAATAACGGCAGCAGTAAGTCATCTCTGGTGTGGACGATTCAGCTGATAGCCTGAACTCTGCAGGAGATGGCACAGCCAAAGACCCAGACAGTACAGCCGAAGAAACAGATGGTACAATTCGAAATAAGAACTGAGGCTGGTCCCTCAATAGAGAATGTCATTTACCCATTGAAAATATCTATGTCACTGCCCAAGAATTCAATGGTGCTGCACCAACTTCAGATTATGCTGCTGCTGGACCCACGATCATTGTCTCTAAAATAAGTCTGTTTCCATCAGTAGCAAAGAATTTGTTCCTTTCACATCGAACTCTAGCAGAAACCCAGCTGCCTATATATCAACACGTGGACACCATGCTGCTATGCGGATCATGTGATGGATCGTAGGAGGCTATTCGACAAGCCTTTGCCCAGCAGAATGAGTTTGAGAGAGGCAGCATAGTCAGCCTCCGAGAGGCAGGTTTAACGTTTCGGCGCATTGCTCTATACTTGAACCATTCTGTCTACACTGTGTATCGGTGTTGGACTAGGAGGGTACACACACCCATCGAGAAGGCTCGAGTCGACCCCGGCGGCCCACCAGCAGAGAAGATCGTTTCATCTTGCGACAGGCTGTAAGTACTCCAAGGACGTCGCTGCACACCAACCAGGGACATGCCACTGCAGCTGAAGATACGCCTGTGTCCATCAGTACCATATCCAGGCAGCTAGCAGAGTTTGTATCTGTAGTCGCAGCATCACGAATTATGTCTACCATTACGACCTGAGCATCGTCGAGTACATGTGATCTTCTGCCACGATCAGGCAGCATGGCTACTTGTGTATTAGTGACGAGTGGTGTTTAGCGACGAATCGCAGTTCTGTCTATATACAGGCGACCACTGAATTGGAGTCTGGAGACATCCTGGCCAACACCGTGATCCACACTTCATTGTAGAGTGGCACACCACCTCAGCGAGAGGTTTCATGGTATGTGGTACCATTTCCTACGATTCCCGCACCCCAATCATGGTGATTGAAGGAAACCTGATGGCGCAGCGATACATCCAAGAAATTCTGTGACCATGTGCGTTCACCTTCCTGGTACAGCTTGACAACCCCATTTTCAAGCAAAATAATGTCCGGCCTCGTAAAGCATGTGTGTCCCTGATGTACCTTCGTGATGTCATCATACTTCCTTGTCCAGCAAGTCTCATATCTCTGTCCCATCGAGAATATTTCGGACCAGATTGGAAGGCAACTTTGGCCAGCGGCATATATGGCCGATTTGGAGGGTCAGTTGTTCCAGCTGTGATAGGATCTTCGTCAGGAGAATATCCGATGTCTTTATGCCTTCATGCCCGACCGTATCGCCGCCTGTCTCCATGCTATAGGTGATCCATCACCATACAAAGTGCATCCTGCAAGTTTTGATGCCTTTTGATATATTCCGCATACATACTACCATTTCATGTGCCTTGCCCACTTCCGTACCCCTGCGATGGCGCCTGGTTAAGTGTGATCAATTTTTTTTGGAAATGAGAGTATAACGTTGATTATAAAAATCAGTAGAATATGTTGGTAATGCTGCACGAAAATATTTTATTAAAATATTAATAAAATTATTACAAAACATTGACAAACTGTTTAAATAAATTAATTATAAAATAACAGGAAGGTTTTGATAACGCAATAATGTTTCATATTTGCGAAGAAAATATTAATATTGCTCCAAAAAATCTTCAAATATATTTTAGATTTAGACAATAAAATATAATATTATTCAAAACTTGATACTGAAAAATTGGACGGAAAAACAATTTATTAAAAGGTTATAAAATCCTTTAAAACATGTAATTGAAAATCTTAAAAACAATATACGTAAAGTTAACTGGAAAATCTGTAGGCGCAACGCATTCTTACTGCAATATACACTGAAGAGAAAAAAAACTGGTATAGGCGTGCTTATGCAAATAACAGAGGTATGGAACCAATCAGAGTAACGCGATGCGGTCGGCAGCTAGATCGGTTACTGCTTCTACAATGGCAGGTTATCAAGATTTAAGTGGGTTTGAACGTGGTGTTATAGTCGGCGCACGAGAGATGGAACATAGCATCTCCGAGGTAGCGATAACATTTGGATGTTCGCGTACGATCATTTCACGAGTGTACCGTGGATATCGGGAATCCGGTAAAACATCACATCTTCGACATCGCTGCGGCCGGAAAAAAATCGTGAAAGAACGGAACAAACGACGGCTGATGAGAATCATTAAACGTGACAGATGTGCAACCCTTTCTGAAATTGGCGCAGATTGGATTTGTGGACTGCCCTGCAAGATTCATGGTGTGAATTTCCTCCTGCATACCTTCAGACATTAGTCGAGTCCATGCCACGTCGACTTGCGGCACTTCTGCGCGCTCCCCCCCCCCGGGAGGCGGGTGGTGGTGGGGGGTGGCAACACGATATTAGGCAGGTGTACCAGTTTTTTTGGCTCTTCAGTGTAAATTATCAAAATCCAACATTTTTGCCTATCTTCATAAATTATCAGGTTATGATGCCTGAATACAGGAGCAGATGCCAGCTTCCGAAACGTCGCGACAAGCTCGTCTAATAAAACCTAATGTGTTCTTCTGTTTCGTCATTGTTGTGTCTTCCAGTCTTGCGTGAAATTTTGTTTCCCTCTCAGTGTTCGTCTGTGCTGTCTTAGTCGTATTTTCCTTGGTTTTTTTACTTTTCCCGTTTGATTGAAACCAACTTTTCGTCNGTTCGTCTGTGCTGTCTTAGTCGTATTTTCCTTGGTTTTTTTACTTTTCCCGTTTGATTGAAACCAACTTTTCGTCTGTGCCGTCATCGTTGTGTTGTCCTTGGTTTTTTTACTTTTCCCGTTTGATTGAAACCAACTTTTCGTCAGTGCCGTCATCGTTGTGTTGTCCTTGGTTTTTTTACTTTTCCCGTTTGATTGAAACCAACTTTTCGTCAGTGCCGTCATCGTTGTGTTGTCCTTGGTTTTTTTTTTTCCCCTGTTTTTTAGTTTGATAATTTGCCCTGTAATTTTATATTTTGTTTGTATATTTTGTTAAATGTCTGACAAACTTCCTTGTTGTATTTATTATACGTTTTATTTATATATTTTTATTACAGCCATTCTTTGGTCGTTTTTCGTGTTTTTGTCTCAGACCTGGTNTTTGGTCGTTTTTCGTGTTTTTGTCTCAGACCTGGTTTTTTTGTATCCTCATAGTGTAACAATGGAGTATGTTCAAAATATTTCACTTAATAATGGCATGCAGATGTCGCGTACCATTGTCCGAAGCTTGGTTGGGGGAATGTCCAGCCCTTCTTGGAAACAACCCCCACTACGCGGGTGCTTTTTCCACCATCCGTGCCTTCCCACGTCGAACAAGGGTTTCTGCGTCGGCATCTTTGATATGCAAGCACGAGTACATAGAGGATCGCCTCGCGAGCGATCGTCCCGAGCATGCCTGTCACACAGCTGGACTTTGACATGCTTTATGGGGCCTTTTCTCTGGTGACATCGCGTGCTTGTGTCTTCCCCGAGACGTTGTCTATCTTCTCGCGATCCGGCATTTTCCACTGCAGTTCAGACGCTTGCCCGCGAAGGACCGCTAGTGGTTGTGGTGGAGGAGCATTTCTACATGAGAGACGCAGAGGGGGCATTTCCGATGAGCGTGTCTCCCACCCGAGCACACACTGCAGTACAGCAGTGCATCCTAGTCTGTAGGCGTCATGAATCGGGAAGTGGAAGTGTCTGCAGGCGTTACAACAGCTTGTGTGGTTTAAGTAGCTGGAAACCAACTACTTCAGTGACTACAATCGTGCAAAACAGAGGTCCGAGGTTATTTAAGCTGGTCACAGTGAGCACTTTTGTAAGCCCATATCGTTTATCCTCTCAGTAAACACGTGAACTTTCGGTGCATGGACGAATAAACATGGCCATATGGTTGTATTTACAAACAAAATATTTACTTTCCTCTACTCTAAAGATTATATATACTCTGCCGTATTTTTTCAGTAAATACACAATTAACTATTTCTGTCATCAGCAGTATAAAATACATGCAAAATCATTTCACTCTGTACGAGTGTCTGTATATTCGTTGATATTTGTTATTTTTTCACTGAAACAATAATCACAGTTCTTCTGTTTTACACCCTTCTTAAGACAAACAANATATTCGTTGATATTTGTTATTTTTTCACTGAAACAATAATCACAGTTCTTCTGTTTTACACCCTTCTTAAGACAAAAATATATATATATCTGTTGGTTACAATAAAGGTATGAAGAGTTACAAGGAAATACCAATGGCTTGAGCATGGTTAGTTTCCTTCATTCGTGAACATAACATATCACTGCAAACATGTGTTGAAATACATTTCCTCCCGTCATAAACTACAGAAATGTAAATGTGTATATGCTTTAGCTTGTATCCCGCCATACAACACACGATGTATCACAGCTGTAGTCAAGTATTGGAAAACATACTTAATAACATTTGCTGGTAATATATGTCAGTTGTTATTTAATTTACAGTCCAGTGTTCCAAACATTAAATTTCAATGGAATCCATAACAAAAGTGAAAAGGTTTTTGTAAATATCAAAATGTATAGGTACTGAAATACAAAATGTAACTTACTAAAACTTACAATCAAATAATACTCGTAAAACATGTTCCATGCACGTGTATGTTGGATAAGTTCTTTGCCATAGCTTAGTTACAGCTCCAAAGCTCTACCAAATAGCTCAAATTTGACAATATACTTTCAAGTTAGTTTGTAACACTCAGTGTAAGTTTTGAGAAAGTCCATCCACACAAATAATCCTTACATGTGATGTGGCCTGCNGACAATATACTTTCAAGTTAGTTTGTAACACTCAGTGTAAGTTTTGAGAAAGTCCATCCACACAAATAATCCTTACAACATGTGATGTGGCCTGCGAAACCATGTCACATCACTCCAAAATATTTGTTATGTTTTTTGTTCCTGCCAATAGAATACCTAATTATGAACAGTAAAAAAAAAAGGATCACATGCCTTACTAAAAAATTACATTTTTTATTGAATTTCAAACATAGGCATATGTTTTTACCTATTAGCGGGAAATTGCTGCTGAAGCTCTAGAAGAGAGAAAATCTATAAAACAATATTTCAAGGTGTAATTAATAAATATACTTTGTCAGTACTGGATAACATATTTTATACAAACAAGAACCTTTAATTCGTTTTTGTGCTGTACTGAAACGTTTGTCTCGGCGACATCTGGCGTTTCTCAGGCCACATCACACACACACACACACAGATATATATATATATATAATTACAATTTCCGCCTATGCTTTTGTAGGAGAAAATAGCTTCTCGCGTATAAAATTCCAATGCTTGCACCAACACACCTGTAACTTCAAAACATATACAATGTAATACCTAGCTGATAAGTAATATCATCAAACTGTGTTTACACATAAATATAATAATATATCTCCCCTCTAGGTTCTTTTAAGTTACTGAAGCCTAGGTATTCACATTTCCCACAGCTATTCGTGTACAATTAAGAGTTAAAACATGCCTGAATGTGTTGTATATGAGCTAATAACACTCTAATAATGTTCAAAACGAGTGACAAAACGGAGTTAGTTACTTATAATAGAAAACAAGATTCCGGGTTACCCTCGCCGAATTCGTTAGCATGTGGACTTAACCGGTAAAAATATTTTGCCANGTTTTTGTGCTGTACTGAAACGTTTGTCTCGGCGACATCTGGCGTTTCTCAGGCCACATCACACACACACACACACACACACACAGATATATATATATATATAATTACAATTTCCGCCTATGCTTTTGTAGGAGAAAATAGCTTCTCGCGTATAAAATTCCAATGCTTGCACCAACACACCTGTAACTTCAAAACATATACAATGTAATACCTAGCTGATAAGTAATATCATCAAACTGTGTTTACACATAAATATAATAATATATCTCCCCTCTAGGTTCTTTTAAGTTACTGAAGCCTAGGTATTCACATTTCCCACAGCTATTCGTGTACAATTAAGAGTTAAAACATGCCTGAATGTGTTGTATATGAGCTAATAACATTCTAATAATGTTCAAAACGAGTGACAAAACGGAGTTAGTTACTTATAATAGTAAACAAGATTCCGGGTTACCCTCGCCGAATTCGTTAGCATGTGGACTTAACCGGTAAAAATATTTTGCCGTATTAAAGAAAATTTTGGTGTCCAGAAGGACGTGAGTAGTCTACAGCAATGATATTCAGATGCAGATGCCGCGTANGTATTAAAGAAAATTTTGGTGTCCAGAAGGACGTGAGTAGTCTACAGCAATGATATTCAGATGCAGATGCCGCGTATTATTGTCCGAAGCGCGGTAGGGAAAATGCCCAGCCCTTTTGGAAACAACCCCACTGCGCCTGTGCTGTTTCCACTGTCCATCCATTCCAACTCCAAACAAGGGTTTCTGCGTCTGCATCTATCTACACGCACAACTACCTAGAGGATCGCCTCGCGTGCGATCGTCCCGAACATGCGAGACATTCGGGCCGCTCATGATGGTCACATTGAACATTTATGAATGCATGGTAAACAAACTTCACGGTTCCACGGTTCATTTTATTGGTCAATAANGATGGTCACATTGAACATTTATGAATGCATGGTAAACAAACTTCACGGTTCCACGGTTCATTTTATTGGTCAATAAAGGTTGTAGGTTGTTTGGTTTTGATATTGATATTATATACCTTCAAAGTTGGGGTATTCTTTTATACTCATCCTGCNAGGTTGTAGGTTGTTTGGTTTTGATATTGATATTATATACCTTCAAAGTTGGGGTATTCTTTTATACTCATCCTGCAGATCTCTTCGGCATCGTGTAGAGTTTTCACAAACTTTGGTGATGGGACAGTTAATTTGCCACAACCCAGTATTTCAATCCAAACATTCAGAACATAAAATACTCGTGTCTAATTTAATTGAAATAACGAACTTATAGTTACTTTCGTTTTCAGTATTTTTTGTGTGTTCATTTAAATATTCTTACACTTATTTACGTTTTTTTTATTGAGCTTGTCCTATCGCTTAGATGCTAACATCCCCTTCCTGAACATATTATGATCAGCTAGAAATATGCGAAAAGGTAATCCACTGTCTCTACCTTCAGGAAAGTTTCTGTAGGTAGCTACTGTCTAGTAGAGCACTTTTATATGCTCACGTTTACTGACATGGGGCGCTATAAAAGAAACCAATTTTGTGTTTAACTGCATTTCACAGCATTAACAAGCAAGCTACTTTCCAATTGTTAGAAATGCAAATGGTCGTTACATAAACATTAATTTTGAAAACACTAATTGCTAAATAAATTATATAAAATAGCGAATCTTCTATTTCACAGCGAATACAGATCCTGCAAAACTGAAGTCCGAGAGTATTAAGATGATCACAATGAGCACTTTTGTAAACCCTTTTCGTTTCTCCTCTCAGTAAATACCTACTATCTCGTAGCATGTAAGAATAAAGAATAAACTTTGGCATATGACTGTATTTTCAAACAAAATGTTAACACTCCGTTCTTCTAACAATAACTGTATTTTCTCAATAAGCTCAATTAACAACTGCTGTCATCAATAGCATAACAATGCCTGCAAAATAATGAGTTTCTGCATAACAGTTGATATTTATTATTTTTATACTCAAACTATAAACACAGTCCCTCTATTCCCGACCTTCTTAAGGGGAAAATTTTTTTAGTTATAAGGAAGAGGAGTTTCAAGGAAATGCCAGTGTCTTGAGCATGGTAACAGTTTTCTTCGTTCGAGAACATCACACCACATGCTCCGGTCTTATAGTAGTGAAGTGATGGAAAACATGTTTTAATACTTTTGCAGGTAAAATCTAAGAAAATATTTTACACGGTTTTAATGACGCAAATTGTTATTTAATTTTACCTCAATGTTATAAATTTTAACTTTTCTACCGTACTCATAAAAATAGTGAAAATATTATAGAAATTATCAAAATGCATATTTACAGGTATACTTGACGTAATTGACTAAAAATTGTTGGCAGATTAAAACTCTAAAAACATGTTCCATGAACGTGTACATTGCATAAGGTGCTTTGCCGTTTCTTAGTTAAAACTCATAATTTTATCAAATGTGTAGCTCCAACTTTGACAATCAAGTTAGTTTGTAACACTCAATATACGTTTTGCACCCACACAAATAATCCGTATAATATATAATATTAAAATTTCCGCCTAATATTTTTTTGGGAGAAAAAACTTCTCTCTTATAAAATTCCAAAACTTGTACCAACACACCTGTAACTTCAAAATATTCACAATGTATTACATAGCTGATAACATCTTATATAATATCAAAAGTGTTTAAGTAAAATTGTATTTNTCAAAATATTCACAATGTATTACATAGCTGATAACATCTTATATAATATCAAAAGTGTTTAAGTAAAATTGTATTTATTTTCTGTAGGTTGTTTAACTGGAAGCTTAGGAGTCTATATTTTTCCACGGCTGTTCGTGTATAATACAAGTTTTATATTGAATTCATGTTATATTTAATTCAATAATTTTAATTCAATTTATTGAACACAATAGAAACTAAATAAATATTTCAGAGTTTTGAAAAGCTTTTCACACATGCATTTTAGTATAGGCAAATTAGATCTTATTTTGGCNGAAATAAATATTTCAGAGTTTTGAAAAGCTTTTCACACATGCATTTTAGTATAGGCAAATTAGATCTTATTTTGGCTCCAGACGGAAAAAATTGTTAGAAAGCCAATTCCTTCTTAAATATATTCAGAAAGTCCCCCTATACCACTTCAGAAAAATCGCCAAACATCTGACTTGGGGAACACCTTCAAATTTTGAAAAAACAGCCGCCATCTTGGAATTTTCCTAAAATGGTTATATGTCGGGAATGGACATCATAGAAGGGCGCTGTTTGCCCTAAAATGCATGGTTTGTGTGCAAGAATCGATCATAACACCAATTTTACAATAAAATTCCAGATTCCTGTGAAAGTTAAACCATATTAACACAAAATTCATAACAAGAATGTTTTTTTCAAACACTACAGTATCTATATGAAATAAACATCGACTTGGTAGTGTTTGTAATGGTTTTGAAACACAGAACCATATTTATAGCCTGGTATGTATAGTCATTTGTTGTTGGAACGATGCAAATGCAATTGTTATACGGCTCACTCAAGCCGATTGTTGTCTGGCCGCAGTGTGTCTGTGGCCCTCTCTCTCGCACACCAAGCGACAGCAGCGCCAAGTCACTGGTCACCTGTTTGCATATTGTTGCACGGTTTTTTTTTTGTGCAACTAAGTTCATTAAATCGTATTTAAGTTTATCACGGGAGTGTAATTTGTTGCTGGCTACTGTAATTCAGCGTGTTCGTCGACTTCAACACCACCATTTCCAAACATATTCAGCGTACTCATATTTTTCTCCTTGACTCCTGTGAAAAGGTATGTTTTGGTGTTAGGTTTTTGAAGGTTATGACGGAAGTGCTATTTTGGCGCGCAATTTGAATTGGAAAAATAGATCGTCATTTATAATAACTGATTTTTTAGTTTTATTTGCCATGAAAACGGCAACGACTACTTTTTCAAAAAACAAATAGGAAGTTTTTAATTCCAAAAGTCTATCGAAGCACTGGTCCAATCACACTTTAGTTTTATTCAATAGTGTATGATACATACATTTATTTTTATGGTTTTTTATGTAGTTTTGAGATTTAAAAATGTTTGTAGAAATCTAAAGCCGCGCTTCTCTTTATGGGGTTCACTTTGGGTGTATTTTTTTTTGTTGGTTTATTGTTATGAGATATTAATATTTGTTTGTGTGCTAACCTTACAATTTCCTGTTTCCTGACTGGTGTTTGGGTTTTCCTTTTCAGGTGGTGGTGGAATAATGATTTTAGGCGTTTGATAGAAAGCGGGATAGGAGATGGAAGGAAAGTGTGTTTTGTGCGGTGAAGGGATTGAGAAAATTGACAGTGTCAACGTAACAAGAGGGTTGGAAACGTTGAGAACTGTTAGTTTAAAACGTAAGGTTGGGATTGCTGAAAACATTGAGGGTGCTAGTCAGGTGCGAGTGCACGTTCAGTGTCGTAAAAATTACACCTGCCATCGGAATCGCGTCTTAGTGTCTTCTGAAGCTCCCGGAACTTCACCGAAAACTCTTCTGAGAAGCGACCTGCCACAGTTCGATTTCAAGACTTGCTGTTTGTATTGCGGAGGAATATTGGAAAATGAACTTCACAAGTAGCACCCAAAGCGATACCCTAAAGTATTTCAAGTGAAGTTTGTTCTCAAAATTGAAAGTATCCGGACTATGTGCGTAAAAAAAAAGTGACAAGTAGGGGGAAATCGTTTTGAATAGGATCAACAGCGAATGTGATCTTATTGCTGCTGATGCACAATATCACAAAAACTGCAATGCACGATTCTTTGTATTTCGTTTTACTATGCCAGGCGAGCCATTAGAAAAGGCCGGAAGACCCATCGACGAGACCAAGATTGAAGTATTTAATAAACTGTGCAACTTCCTGGACAATAACGTCGACTGTCAGTACCTGCTTTCCGACCTTACAGAAATGCTCATCACGTTCAGCACGGAGGCTGAGATGCCATACAGCGAAAAGCATCTGTGGGAGCTCTTATCAGCGCGCTATGGCGATAGGGTCCTCATGTCGCCCAGCATGAAGTGTTTCGGTACTGTTGTTTCCTTTCCGCCTGTTGCATCGCGAATTTTGACGGAGAGCTGGTACACCGACCGAAAAAAAGACGCTGTAGAAGAAAAGAAGAGGATTCTAGACGTGGTCATCACCATCATCCAGGAAAAGATACGATCTGAGTTAATGATTGCGGGACATATCCAACGTATGAAGAAATTTCGAAAGTGGGAGAACATCAAGTAGGAGAGATGCTGACATATCTGCTTTCTGGTTTAATGACGCCAGTCAAAGGCCGGGCTTGCAATCAGAAGGTGTTAAGCGTTGCGCATTTTATCATTTCTTCGATGCGTCCATGTTCGTTTGTGTCAGCTGTGCAGGTGGGCATTGGAGTGTTTCTTCACAGGCGTTTCCGATTAAGACATCTTATTAACCTTCTGCATAGTTTGGGTTGCTCAGTTTCCTACAGCGAGATCTGCAAGTACGAAGCTTCCACGACAATCAACACTTCCAGTGAAGTTCACGACGATGGATTTGTGCCATTCGTCTTTGATAACGCAGACCACAAAACTCGAACAGTGGATGGACATGGAACTTTTCATGTTATGGGAGGGGTCCAGTGTGTGACGCCTGCTTCAGCTGTTCAGACGACTTCTCGTGTTCCACGACCAACTATTCTACCGAAGGCATCTGTAGTTGGCAAGTTTGGCTTCATTCCAATCGTGACTCACGACCGTCCCAAGAACAATGGCCTGAATAGCTTACTAATTGAAGACGTCCTCTCCCTGGAACTACGCCCTCTGAAAGCGGAGTCAGGACAATCACCTGTCGTAGTCGGTGCGGACTCAGATCTTCTTGTACTCATCGCTACCCTTACGCAACCCCAACGTGCCGTGTACATGTTAGTTCCGGGAAATTCCACCACCACTAAAAAAGTTTACTGCAGCAGCTAACTACATGAAGGCCTCGGTAACATGACGAAACACGTACTTTTCATACACGCTTTTATTTGTAAGCGTCTTGTAGTGAGTGTAGGACGTTACTAATAAATTTACAGTATTTGTTGATTTTCTAGAAGAAAAATTCATCGTCCATTTGCACGGAGGTAAACGTTCCCAAGGTCTTGACGAAACCAGATGTAGAAAGTATGTCCAGACCGTTAGCTAAAAACCACCAAACAACATCATGAACCTTGCGAGCCTTCCTCCTACTTCAGCTGCCGCCCGCCAGCATAGTTTGTAAGTATACCATCAAGTCCAAACCAGCAACAGATTGGGGCTGGACCGTCGAAGAGGGACACTACAGCACTGTTATATCCACTTTACCCCCAGCGCCAGACAACCGGCTTCATCTTGTACGTTGTGGGTGCAAAGGGGACTGCACTCGAAATTGTGAATGGAAGAGAAGCGAGCTACCATGTACCTCCATGTGCAGCGAGTGTGCGGGAGAGTCCTGTTTAAATCGTAATATCCCGGACTCGGAAGACGAAGACGATATCGAGGATTGGGATACCGAAGAACCTGTCGACGAATATGTCGTCGAGGCAAAAAGCACGAGCGCGTCCACTTCATGAGTTAATTAAAAACGTAAAATTGCCTCAAATATTTCACCCGTGCTATTTTAAAACATATCTTTGTTAATTTTAAAATATGGTTTCGAAAATAACATTGGAAAAAAAAAACTTTCCTTACATCAAAAATTTTAACTTTTGTACGTTTTCTAACCATNAAAAGCACGAGCGCGTCCACTTCATGAGTTAATTAAAAACGTAAAATTGCCTCAAATATTTCACCCGTGCTATTTTTAAACATATCTTTGTTAATTTTAAAATCTGTTTCGAAAATAACATTGGAAAAAAAAAACTTTCCTTACATCAAAAATTTTAACTTTTGTACGTTTTCTAACCATTNGTTTCGAAAATAACATTGGAAAAAAAAAACTTTCCTTACATCAAAAATTTTAACTTTTGTACGTTTTCTAACCATTTTTTTACAATTAAATGTTATTAATAAAATATAAACTGTTTATTTAAAGCTTTTAATTACAGAGATGTGTTTTAACATGAAAATAAAAAAGTTTCGCACCAATAGCACGTTTCTATGGTTGTCCCATCCCAAGTTCTATCCATTTTTGAAAAATTCCAAGATGGCGGCCGTTTTTTTTTTAATTTGAGGGTGTTCCCCAAGTCGAATTTTTGGCGATTTCCCTGGTGGAGTGTAAAGGGGGCGGGGGGACCTTCTGCACATATTTCAGAAGGAATTGGCTTTCTAACATTTTTTTCCGTCTCCGATCTTATTTTGCCTATACTATTTGTATTCAATAATTATTAAAGCAAAAACTTACAATTTTTTTCAAAAATATTTTAGTTCGAAATATATGTTCAGCAATTTTTTGAATTTATACTTCTTTTGGCACGTTGAGGATAAAAGTTTAGTGCGCAACGGAAGTTGCGCGCGCACAGTGTAACGAAATTTGACAGTGAACGTGGTAGGGGTATGACCCAACGAACATGCGCGTATCGTCTAACTGTATACAAACGCAAGGTACACAACATAGTACTTGGTTATATTTAAAACCGACAGAAAATCAGTTCATCAAATAAGCTAATTAAAAAACATTTTATTTATATTAGTAATTCATTTTGAATATATATTTATTTATTTATATAATTACATGATTTTACTTACATTGTGCTGTAAAAAATTTGTTAGTGACAAAAATTGTATAATAAAATTTTGAAAGTGTTTTCAAGTATTTGTGGTTAAATTTTGTAAGTATTTAANGTTAGTGACAAAAATTGTATAATAAAATTTTGAAAGTGTTTTCAAGTATTTGTGGTTAAATTTTGTAAGTATTTAAATATTTTCTTTAATCAAACCTTTATTAATTGTATTTAATGTCTTTCTTCGATAATGTTATCGTTTTCCTACTTACATAAATTATTTTCATACGTTATAAAATTTTATTTTAGTCACGCCAAAGAAGTATAACTTCTAACGCGCGTACGTGTTTTTTTCAAAACACTACAAACCATGCACTTCACGAAAATATTTTTTTTTTCTAACATGATATATTTAGTTTGCATGAAATAAATATATGAAAATACTTGTGTTGCTTAAATGCTCATTAACTACTGTATTAAGTCACTACACTTTATATTTATACGGTTTTAATGATTCGGATTGCTAGTTGAAAAATTGGATTCAAGAAAACATCAGTATAAATTCTTCATGATGTTCATATGGCTCAAGTTTGACGAAGATGGAAATGCTATACTTAGTTAATGTTGCAGTAAGAATGGCAGTACTCGCTTCACACTGCATCTGAATCAACTTTCATCGAAATCTGGGTCATTTATAAGAACATTAACAACTTTCAAGGCGCGGTAAAACGGATGGAAAACAGGATAATTTAAATAAAGGAGATCTGTAAGTACTTTCTTCTTTCCCTAGCTATTTACTAGTGATTACATGTAGATGAGAGAAACATTTTCTGGAATTGTATGTCTCCCACATCTAATACTAAGCACACAAAATTGATAGTCATCTTGTACTGCTCTTTTGTACTTGTAGAGGCCTGTATCCGCAGCGTATTCCAACCACAGAATTGGCTGCCAAAGAAACCTTTTACCATCCTCATTTACTTCCATTGCAAATTAGTCCTTGAGCTGAATAAAAACTACCAAAGTAAAAAAAAAGTTTTTTTCCTTTTTTAAGCACCTTGAATGCATTATCTTGTCTTCACGACCTAATTAATTGCACCAAATTATTCGGGTTATAGAGCTTCAGCAAAATCTTTATTTTCTGCCTTTCGATTTACACAATGGACAATTTTCACGTTTCACGTGGGTGTGACGACTGTCAAGAAAGTTATGAATTTCCCATACACCTGCACATGACTTTATTTCATAATGAAATATTAAGACAACAGCGGTTATTGTTTTGGCCACTGCAGGTGTCTCAGTAAGATGTAATTGTCTTTGTACCATCAAGCAAGTGTTTGGAAAGGCATGAAGCAATTTAATTCCCACCTCTTTCAGATACACATATAAAAAAAAAACTTTATCATAAGCAATATCGTTGACCGTCAAATTAATTGTCCACAATTATCTGTTGTAAAACGAAACTGATGTCAGATAAGTAGCTGGCAGGCGCTAGGTTGAAAATCAAACGAAAACACACAATGATTATTATTTTGTTTGGCCAGAGATCTATCTCTATTCTTGGCACTGTAGTCATTCTCTGCATAAAAGTAGTTTATATTTGCTTCGTTCACAGATATGAGAAAATTGATCATCATCCTCTGTATTGATTTTGTCACTCAGCAAATCACTTTTGTGACTAGTATCCTGCTTTGGTTTCTTGAAAGCAGGAACTTCGTGGAAACATTTGAAGTAGAGCTATTTAGGGTCATTGAATGATTCTTTGTGCATTTATCTACATCCTTGCTACAAATAGTCCTATATAAGAGGATAAGTATTCCCTTCCTATTTCGACCGTAGTAGCTTTCACATTTTGGAAAGCACAAAATATGTTGCCGTGCTTCATTCATTTGTTAATCTGACTTATTACATGAAGGCGATGCTTTTATGTTGAAAGTAATACCTGCAGGCTCGTCATAACTCTTCTTATACTAGGAAGGCTTGAAATCTCAGTTTGCCATGCTGTGTCCACGCCACATGTGAANGGCTCGTCATAACTCTTCTTATACTAGGAAGGCTTGAAATCTCAGTTTGCCATGCTGTGTCCACGCCACATGTGAAAATATAATTTTGATTGCATGACGATAAACAAACATGCGGAATTTTCATTACAGCAATTATTCTAACGTTAATATTAAACAAATATTTATAAACAGTTTTACAAGAATATTATTTGGTATGCTTATAGGTTACAATACTAACNGGCTCGTCATAACTCTTCTTATACTGGGAAGGCTTGAAATCTCAGTTTGCCATGCTGTGTCCACGCCACATGTGAAGATATAATTTTGATTGCATGACGATAAACAAACATGGGGAATTTTCATTACAGCAATTATTCTAATGTTAATATTAAACAAATATTTATAAACAGTTTTACAAGAATATTATTTGGTATGCTTATAGGTTACAATACTAACNTGTTAATATTAAACAAATATTTATAAACAGTTTTACAAGAATATTATTTGGTATGCTTATAGGTTACAATACTAACGTGAGTCATTGCAGTCAACTACACTGGAATCGATAGTGATATTTAAAAACACGTGTAATTCACTTTTTCTTTAATCTGCAGATTTTGCCAATTCAATAACAGATTTGCGCGGATGAACATTTTCAATAATATCTCGGTGCAAACACACTTTACACAATCAACAAACACCATAGACTGGCTGCAAACGAACACTATCTTCACATATATGTAATGAATTGTAAGTAAATTGTAAACTGTTACTGTACTGGTGAGATATACCAACGTGATAACACAATAGTGATTCATGTCAGCCATATGTGTATGGGCAAACAAATAAATAGTACAATTATGTAATTTACATTCTTCGTTACGTATTTCATTTAGTTTCAACCTCTATGGATAGGATTAAAATTATGTAAGCTGAGATCATAGAGTAAATATATTTACTCTATGGTTGAGATACCTATGTAATCACAATTCATTCATAACTCACGAACTGTGATGATAACCAACATCCTGGTTGACAGGTTTTGCATTTGGTGCAAGATGCCATCTGCAATACTTCCTCAGGAGCTGGTAGATTTCCAAGCCATATAATGTCAATGCAGCCGTTGACGTTACACCAGCCATGTTCGTATGGTGTGGGAGCTATTTGAAAGCATGTCAGCTATCTCCGCCAAATAGCAGCCTGGTAGTGAGCTCTACATGGAGTCGTAATGTTGAACAACAAGAGGGTAAGAGTTCTGACATAACATTACCTTCTTTAAAGCAATTAAAATAATATCGCAATTTATTAACGTCGTCGGTTTCTTTTCGCCGTACATCTGACACACAAACTGCTACAGGCTGGCATTTAGGGGCTCGCTAATAGTCCATTCTTCGCCGAGGCTTTGAAAGATTGGACGTTGTTAGTTAGAATGGTGTTCCCTTGCCTTTACCATAGAATGCGGAAATACTGTCACAGCCTGTGAAGCTATTAAAACCAATTAGAGCTTTAATGACGTCTTCAATATTGCAACCATCTGGTAATTTAATACGTAACTTGCTGACTACGATCTTATGAGCATCAATTCTACCTTTTCCGTGCTGGCCTATTTTCACATTAAGTTGGCATTTGATTTGTTGATTAAAACTTAGCAGAATCACTAATACATCAATGTCATCAGCATGAACAACTACTACAAGGATATTGCTTCGCCAACATGTGCAGCATGCAAGGCTAGCCTTGTGTCGGCCTTTTCATGGCCAAAGGCAAGTTATGCACACAATGTCGCTTCATCTGATGTTACTTTCCAGAATGTGTCTTAAATAGCAATAACGTACCTCTACTCTGTAGTTTGCTTTGATAGGCGGATGTTCTTCATAAATCAACTAGAAACTAGGAAGAGTTTGGTCTGGTTTGAACTAGATGTAAGGAACTGCAACCAAGACCTAACTTTGAAGCCCCCTTTGATGTTTGCACAAAATACAGGTGAGTTATTTTCTTGTCGGCGATCCCTCTCCAAGTCTTTACTGGAATTAGACTAATACAAATAAATTATGTCAATTCTGATTCCTGGGCACTGGAGTAACATTTGGAAGACATTTCGCCAATTTCATCAAAAGTCAAGCAATTGTGTATTCTGACTTTCCGCAAGCAAAGCCAGTCCATCGAAATCGGAAGCTGCATTATGTGAGTAAACAGCTTCAACACGAACAAACCTTTTTCAAGAATATCCTTCAGTTGGCTCTTTATTGTGTTTCTAGGGGACCCGACTGCATTTGACAAGGCCCATGGAATTGACCCCAACATTACGATGCTGCCTTAGCAAGCCTTGCAAATATGGAAGCATGAGCTGTGATTGCTACGTCATTTTTCATTGCAGGAGTCATTTTTTNGCCTTAGCAAGCCTTGCAAATATGGAAGCATGAGCTGTGATTGCTACGTCATTTTTCATTGCAGGAGTCATTTTTTTGGCAAGAGTTTGTTACTACGCATGTGCACATACCAACTTAGTAGTCATGATTTATGATAAACTTCATCACATGAAACAAATTATTTTTTATTGTATAATTAAAATTATATGTGTTTGCTCTCGGCTTAATTCGCTCTTCTAGTGTGTTTCTTTTGCAATACTACAAGGGGAGAAGTCTTTGAATCAAAAAATGCTATTCTTAATAGCACCAAACAAATGTATAGTTGATATTAAGAAATATATTGGCGAGTTTAAAATACACACATGCTGAAAATATTCTCTTCTTTCAAACGTTTACATTTTTTTTTATCTCTAGCGCAATATAG
>NQII01000316.1:762572-819980 GCA_002778355.1 Clitarchus hookeri | reverse complement strand
AATATTCTGGGAATTAGGACCCTCGACGCAAGGCGGCATTTAGAGAAATTACTGGGCGATGGCTTACGACCTTATAAATATAGCAGCGGCCCCAGTGTCGGCAGTGTTTCTGTGGAAGCCAATTGGCAGAGACCTGAAGAATTCGCGTATTCATTTTAGGACAAGCTAGAATTCAAAACACGTTTGTTTATTTAACTTCAGCCATTGGTCCACACGGTGTTTGACACCTCCTGGGTAACGGTGGCCCAATCTTCGCCTTCCACTGTGACAGCAGACAACCAATGCGCAGTTGACATCGGTATATTTGTACATAAGTCGGTAGGGTCTAGTCTGCAGGTCATTGAACTCGCGAATTTTTCAGGTCTGTGCCAATTGGTTGAGTGCGATAATCGAGCGACGAGAGATATCAGCAAAGAGACGGACGACGACGGGAGATTGCGAAACAACAGCGGACGAGGTGTTTGTGGTGTGATTGGAGGAGAGGGCGTGAATCCTGAGTGAAGGCTACTGTGCACGAGGACGCTCGGAGAACTCTAGAACATAGCGGACTGTTGGAAACTGGTCTAAATTGAGGTGGGACTGAATGAACATGTGATACAGATTGTTATTGTAAATATAGGAACTGTCAAATATGAACATGTAATTTATAAAATAATTAAATATTTTTGATACTAGCTCTATTCAGACAGATTTTTTATTGTATTGTTATGTTAATTTCTTTAAGGTAATTTTAAATTGTTTTCATTAATTGTAAAGAGTAAGTGATATCAATTTATTGTGATAATTTGGGCGAAAGAATTTTGTTTGAAATTTTTGTAAATACCGTTAGAAAATTATAGTTAACTCTTTTATTTAATTAAGACCCGCATCTGTTAACGATCCTGGTTTAGCCCACTGACTTTCAGAAATTGTTACAATATGTATGATTTTTAACAAACACGCTTGCGCGACTCTATTGTAAAATAATAGATTTCGTAATATAATTACTATATTAAAAATAACTGTAACGTATAACTATAGATTACTATGAAGAGTATAAATTTCTATGAAATTTAAGCATAAGAAGGTTGCGATATGTGTTTTACAGCTGATTATAGGTATATTGTTCATGTTTGTCATTTATTGTAAATACATTAATTGGTACAATCCTTAAAAATAAAGTAATGGTTTCTGGATATTATATATGGGTTTCTAGTTTATTCTAAGTACTTAAGTGTATATTTATTCAATGTTTTACAGTTTAATTGCTTAATTAGTGAGGCCTGGCCAGTTTTGGTTTGCGTATACCCTGTAATATGCCTGAAATTGATGAGCCGTAATCGGTTGCAAGTGGTTCGGAGCCCACTATAGTCGATATCCCGCCATCTTAAAACTCGTTCCTTAACCGTATGCCGTAAAATCTTTAACATTAATACTAAACCATTATTTTAAAAAAAGTTTTATTAGTTTTTCTATACAAACTATTTGAAAGCTGCCGATTTCGATTTGCGGGTTATCATATTCGTAATCTATTAAAAAAACTTAAGAAAAATTACATCCCACGCGTCTTTACCNGCCTTAGCAAGCCTTGCAAATATGGAAGCATGAGCTGTGATTGCTACGTCATTTTTCATTGCAGGAGTCATTTTTTGGCAAGAGTTTGTTACTACGCATGTGCATATACCATTTGTGTTTCACTAGAAGTCGGTGAGTTAGGGTAATGGGCTAGTCCCCTCCGTCTACCGCCACAGCAAGCGCAGTACCAGTTTTCCCTCCCCCCGACAGCTTGTGTTATTTGTTGTGAGGGAGGCGGAAGTCTTGTTTTGTGGTGCGTGGCTGCAAGCAGTTCCGAAGGACGCCGCTTGGAGCGCCTGCCTACGGCCGCACGGAGGCTTGTTCGTGCCGGCGACAACAGGCGTAGTGCGAGACCCACATGTGCGCAATTAATGCTTCTAGTTATTCGTATACGAAAGCTGTAACCTTGCCCAAAACACAACAAATAAAAAATCACTCTAAAGTACACAATTGGGGCTACCACAAGCTGTTAAAATCAATTGATATGATCCTTTCATTTGACCCGAGTACAAGTTTACTCTACGGTAGTTTTACGGCTGTAAAACGTACTGAACTAAATATTTTTTTATTTTCTTAACTTATGTAATTTAAGTCATGAAATTTTTACGTGACATTCTCTTATATATTGTGAAGTTATTTTAATTTTCTAGTGTTTAATGGTAAAATATTTTTTCTTTTTTGTATTGGTGCTGGCAGAACTTATAAAAATTTATTAAAACGTAAAGAAAAAAACTTACGATTTGTGATTTGCATTTGTATTTTACATTTAGTAAACACGTATTCAACTCTCAGGACTTGTGCAATATACAATTTTTTGATTTTACGGAACCTATTAATTAAAACAGAATGCCCAGTCATGTTATGAATATTTAATTTCACTTAAACACTTTTACAAATACTCTATTAACCCTTAACTCTTATCGCCGTGGTGGTACACGCCTTTCGAATGTGTCATATTGCTACACGGTAAACTCGATGGTACAACTGTTATTCAAATATAAACACACAGTAGTGGACATCGCGACAACTCTGAAGGTTTAGGAAACAACCTATTACATTAGAAGTCTTTCTGAACTCTTATTATCACCTCTGAAGAATAGTTTGTTTTCAGGCAAGTAAATTTTCTGCATTGTTAGCAAGCGCCCATAAATATTTTAGTCGCATCAATTTTTTCCGTCAAAAAAATTCTTCCTCGCATACTTATTATAATGCTTGAGCATCAGAGAGTTGTTCCTCGATCTGGGCTACTTAACCTACTAATGAATAAAACCAATTTTTAAAAGAGCACTCTGGAATAAACCGTATTAAGTTTGATCATTTCATTTAATTTAGCCAGCATAATCGTAATTATTGTAATTGTGTAATACAGCAAGAAAATCAATCATTAAATGGCAAACTACTACAGTTTACATGAATATTGTGTTATCGGACGTTGTGTGGCTTTTAGTTGGTCCTGGTAGTGCTCGTTATGAATGCCCTACGATTACATTAGACCTATCTTCATTTGACTAGTACATTTCTCGNTTGGTCCTGGTAGTGCTCGTTATGAATGCCCTACGATTACATTAGACCTATCTTCATTTGACTAGTACATTTCTCGTATGGGAAGGCTGTTTGGGATAGGAAAAAAAAAAATAGTCTACCTCCATTATGTAATTGGCTAGAACATTAGCTTGGAGTTTGAAGAGTGCTGTGTTCGAATCGCATTAAATTATGGATGTTTATGCCGTTTGTAGGTGTAGAATTAGGATAAGTTTATTATCAACCATCTAATTTTAGCGTAAGAGCATTAAGGGAAAATGTTAAAAAGTAACCNTAGAATTAGGATAAGTTTATTATCAACCATCTAATTTTAGCGTAAGAGCATTAAGGGAAAATGTTAAAAAGTAACCGGAATTTATAAAATTATGGATCAAAATAAAAAAAATATACGAAAATTGACTTGTATCTCGAACAAAATTTTTAATTGGTCTTGTCTTTTAGATTTGAAAATACATACCCCTATTAAAATAATGTAATTCTCTTTCTAACATTTATTAGTGCATATACTGATATTATGATAGAAGTGAAAACATTTAATAAATTACAATACCACCGAAAATTACATCCTAAAGTAACAGGGTACCAATAGTGNTGATAGAAGTGAAAACATTTAATAAATTACAATACCACCGAAAATTACATCCTAAAGTAACAGGGTACCAATAGTGTTTATTAAAAAAATGTATATATAAGTTTTATGCATTAACAGATTTCAATAAAAATTTTTATCATGAATATAAAGTGATTCTGTTTCAGCTTGGTTTGTTTCCTGTGGTACGGTAAGTGAAATAAATTCANATTTTTATCATGAATATAAAGTGATTCTGTTTCAGCTTGGTTTGTTTCCTGTGGTACGGTAAGTGAAATAAATTCACAGCAGCCCACCCACCTTCCGAAAACCTGCGAAAAACTTAGGACCAGAATGTTGCTTTCTTTGACTCGCTTTTAAGTTAATTTTAACTGTAGCAACAATGTAGACATTACCTACTAGAATAGCGTTTATTAATACCATAAATATTCGATAGAGATACATTTTCATGACCATCCGCTACATTTGATATAATTGCGTGCAATGAAAAAAGGCACGTGCGGCCAGCAGATTTCGTGGAAATATAGGGTGATTTTCAGTAATGGGGACAAACTGCAGGAGACGATCTCTGAGAGGATAAACAAAAAAAAGATATAATAGACATACGTCCGGAAATTCATGGGTTCCTGCTAGAGGACGTTACTGTTGCCTATGGCGGTGCGCTCAAGTATCGGTAAAATGAGGTGCAGGAACGGATCCAGACCATACTTTCTTGGTGATGGAGAGGGGGGGGGGTTACCAATAGCTCTTGTCTCAAGACCTATAAAGAGGGAAGAGAGGAAATCCCCTAGCATGCACATACAGTGGCTCACATTAATATTCGGCCACCGATGATAATCGCAGTTTCATGGCCTTATGTTACATTATAAATAAAGATAAACACAAAACAGATTGCACAATCATTCTTGTGTGCTTTAAATGAAATGCAATAGTAGCCAGTAACTTAAATGAGCAGTGCAAGTTAGTGAAACACAATATTTTGTCCTNTGCTTTAAATGAAATGCAATAGTAGCCAGTAACTTAAATGAGCAGTGCAAGTTAGTGAAACACAATATTTTGTCCTAGCGTGCTTCATAAGTACGTCACTTTAATATTCGGCCAGTTGTGGTGGGCGCGTGGCACAGGCACTATGCACATTGCGTTCGTACCTCGTGCCATTCCCTGCACGCTCCCTGCACTGAGAGGTTGTATCGGGTAGCNTAAGTACGTCACTTTAATATTCGGCCAGTTGTGGTGGACGCGTGGCACAGGCACTATGCACATTGCGTTCGTACCTCGTGCCATTCCCTGCACGCTCCCTGCACTGAGAGGTTGTATTGGGTAGCTCTGTTGGCTGCGTCAGTCAGGCAAATGGGACGTAGGGCAAGAATACAACGTTTGAACAGCGGCAACTGGTCATTTTTCATCATGCAAAGAAGAAATATCAACGAGAAATTGCGGAGCACTTGAATCTGCCGAGGTCCACTGTCGGAGACATCATAAAAAGGTTTCAGAAGTAAGCCAGAATAGATTCGGTATCTCAAAAAGGACAGACAAAGAAGCTAAGCGAGAGAGAACATCTAGTAATCAGGAAAATAAAGAAAGATCGAAAATTAGTGCTTGCAAACTTACCACGGAGGTACTCAATGAATGTGGAAAGAACGTCCATCCAGAAACCATACGACGAGTTATCAGAAGAGCAGGATATAATGGCAGGGTATCTAGAAAGAAGCCTTTCATTAATGAGGCAAATGAAAGAAAACGAATTACGTTCGCATAAGATCACGCTGATAAAGATGAAATCTGGTGGAATGATGTTATTTTTTGCCGATGAGACGAAATTGAATGTGTTTGGTTCAAATGGCACGGTAACAGTATGACGCAAGCCAAATGAGGAGCTAAAACCTGGTAACATACAGCCTACAGTGGAGGTAGTATTATGATCTGGGGTTTTATATCTTCAAGGCTGTACATGTTGATGGAACAATGAAAAAGGAAGACAATCTCAACATCCTGAAAGCAAACCTTGTGTTCTCCCGACTATTAGACCCGTAATCCTTGTGCGTATTCAAGATCCAAGATAATGACCCAAAACACAAGATGTACATTGTCAAGAGCTGGCTTTTGTATAACTGTCCAAAGTCATTAAAACCCTTCCTCAAGAGGACAGTGGAATGTAGTGTGAGACTTGCGAGACAAAAGTTTTTCGTGTTATTTTCGTTGTTGGCGATAAAATATTTGCGTTNGTGGAATGTAGTGTGAGACTTGCGAGACAAAAGTTTTTCGTGTTATTTTCGTTGTTGGCGATAAAATATTTGCGTTCGTCTTGGTGAGTACGTAAATTGCCTTTCATTTCTTAAGCTCAATGCACAAGAACGATTTCTCTGCCCTATGGGAAACAGTTTCCTAGCGGCTGTTCAGGGGTATCTGCCGTGATGGCTTGGGCCGATAGATAGTACCAAGGCCCGACCACTTGGTGGGGTGTTGGACCTCTTGGCACTCAGGCCACTGGGGCCCAAAACAGGAATTTCCCTGTGAAGAAATTCTAGGATGGTAAAGGACGCGTGTCTGATGTTGCGAGTCGGCCTGGTGTGCGGCTTCGTGTGAGCTCGGCTCCTGGTGAAGACAGCAAAGGGAGTAAAACCGGACGGTCATGGCGGTACCCACCTGTTCTGAGGGACTCCGCACACTCCCGCATGGAGGTTAGGCGACGCAGTCGGACACAGGAAAACCCATACGTGCCATGGAAATTAAGAGGGAGCACGGGATGATCCGCTTGGCCCATCCAGGGGTACTCCCTGGAATTTGGATCAGACGAGGTTGGACTCGTGCTGGCAGTGGTTGACTCCGCATGCTGGAGAAGGCTCGGAGAGATTCCCCCTCTTGCTAAAAGAGCCGGACGTTGAACAGGATTGTTCCGGGGGCGTGCCCGAGATCACGTCAGGGGCGTGGGTAGTGCTCCGGCTATACCACACGCTTGGTAATATGAGTGCTAGAAGCTCAGGCCTTGTGGTAGGACATGCTCTGTGCGATCTGTAATATCAGATCGGGGCTCTGCCTGGTGCGACCTGTGTACAGGTCGGGGCAAACGGGTTTGGTCAATTCAGAAAGCGCTGGTCATGTCTGCGATGAGAGGGCGTGATCCCTCTTCCCCGCCTACTGGGAGGCCGGGGTGCGGTATGGCCTCGCGGCTAAGAGCGCCCTGTTAACAAATAAAACCACGACTCTGTCGTGTTTAACAGTAACCTGTCCAGACGGTCAGTGGTATGGTTTCGTTAGTGTGACTAAAATAACGTGCTTATATTATACATTGTAGACACAATATTCTACATACAAAGAAATTTACCTTAACTTACATACTGAGTTTCTTCTACTTTCGTTGATGCTAATGTCTGTATTTACCCAATTACTTAACATTTCCATTTGTAGAGGAAACTACAAGCATTGTCGTGCTAACTTTGGGACTGAAGAAGCATTTTTCTATCTACCGTTTACTGGATAAACACTCGTACTATTAATATGATACGAAATTTTATTTGTGACGTCAGATTTTCTAATGATAAATATATCCACTGATAAGGAAATTGAGAAAGTAAAAACAACTGTCAACCACGAAAAAATGTGGTAGATAACAGACTTAAAGTTCTCAACACTTAAGCATTATTAATTTCCCAGTTCTCCCAAGATTGTTTACTGTCTAACATTTAATTAATTGGTATACTATGTTATTGTAGTTAATTTTTGCGGCCGAGCTGGACGTTTGGGGAAAGGGGGCGATCACCTCCACCCCCCTAACCTTTACCCTCTCCCAGCTGTTACCGGTTCATTCTGTCATCCTGGAGAGGACGTGTTTAGTACAGTGCTGTGGGACAATGCCCCGGTATTCCAATTGGGAACNCCCCCCCTAACCTTTACCCTCTCCCAGCTGTTACCAGTTCATTCTGTCATCCTGGAGAGGACGTGTTTAGTACAGTGCTGTGGGACAATGCCCCGGTATTCCAATTGGGAACATGTCGACATGGTCGAACAGGCAAAGAAAGGGCAATGGGCGGGAGGCAGNACATGTCGACATGGTCGAACAGGCAAAGAAAGGGCAATGGGCGGGAGGCAGCACTGCTGTACCTGGAACAGTATCCCCGCCGACAGCAACCACACCATAAATGTTTTGTGACAGTGTTTCTCCATTTGTGCGAGACAGGCTCGTTTACGGGAATGGGTAAACATGAAGGGCAGATGCGTACACCGGCCTTTGAGGAACATGTGGTCAACACTGTGGAAGATAACCCAGGTATCAGCACCAGGCAGGTAGCCCGCCAGCGTGGGGTAACCAGAAGACCGTGTGGAACATTCTCCACGACAACCGCTGCTACCCGTATCACTTGCAACGTGTGCAGGGCTTATTACTGACGGACTTTCTTCCTTCCAAGGGAACGGTTTTATCGCTGGTATGTTGCACATGCCACCACAATGCTGGAATTTCTGTCATCCATCCTATTCACAGACGAGGCCACTTTACGAGGGGCGGTATCATCAACCATCCCAACACCCATTTCTGGGCTACACAGAATCCCTGTGGTATGGTGGCAGCGAAGCATCAGCACAAGTTCAGCGGGGATTATTGGCGACCGCCTCGTGGAACCAGTCGTCCTTCCTCAATGCTTCACAGGCGAGGCATATCTGCACTTCCTTCGGGTGACCCTGCTTCCCCTACTGGAAGAGGTGCCTTTTGGTGGTACGAAGGGTTATGTGGCTGCTACATGATGGTTCTCCAGTTCACTTCCGCATTACCGTGGGGAGGCATTTCGACAACGTCTTCTCCAGTTGATGGATCGGACGAGGTGGTCCAGTTACATGGCCCGCCCGGTCGCCGGACTCAACCCTTTAATTTCTACCTGTGGGAGCATCTGAAAGGTGTCGTGTATGCTGAGCCCATCCCGGATGTGCAGACACTGGAACAGCGTATTCATGCGGCCTGTGACGCCATTCGGATGCAGGATGGCACATTTTAATGTGTGCGGCAGTCGCTGCTACGGCGCGTACGCGCATGCTTAGAGGCCCGTGGTGGCCACTTAGAATACCTCATCTAACGGTTGCCACATGGCAGCATGTCGTGCACTGCATTGTACTGAACAGGAATGATTAACGAATAAATGGTCTCTAGCATAGAAATGGTGCATTTCCGGACAATGTCCCCATGACCTTTTTTGCTCATTATCCTCTCCGAGATCTCTCCTGCAGTTTGTCCCCATTGGTTAAATCAGCCTGTATAAATGGAGAGGCAGACACTTTGCAAACTTACCCGAGTTTTAAAGACCTAAAAACCCTAAACAGCGGTTTATTAGAAGCAGTACTTGATATATTTGTATATATTGACAGCTGAAATACAAAAATTAATTTGGCTTTCGGACCGAGGGTGGCTGTATTTCTGAAGTGCTTTAGTTAACTGTTTGCGTGCTGCTACGGTGGTTAAATGGTTCTGTGACCGGACAGACGGCACTATAGCTAATAATCTGTGTAAGATCTGCGAAGCACCACNGGTGGTTAAATGGTTCTGTGACCGGACAGACGGCACTATAGCTAATAATCTGTGTAAGATCTGCGAAGCACCACATGCTTATGCGAGACTTGAACGTCGGCTGCGAAGCTGTGTGAGGGCTTACAGACCCGCGGAATTTCATCAATTCGCCTACCATTCACGCCAACCAGGGATCTATTTTTTCTTACGTCTAAAATGACAGTACAGCGAATCCTGTTGCTTACATGCCGACCTCCCGTGACGCAGTCAGCTGGTGCGCCACTGGTCTGCGGCGCGAGTTCTGGGTTCGAATCCTAGGTAAGGCATGTGTGTTAGTTTAAGTTAGGTCATAAAAGTTAGTTTGTAAGCCGTCCGCGGATAGGCCTTCAGGCATAATACCCGGGGACGTTAATAAGCCCTTTCCAATACAATAATGTTACTTACGGGTCTCTGAAGAAGACAACTGGTCCAATACCCATGCCGATGACGATTCTTCGGCGGAAACGGCTTCAGTTTTGCCCTCCTCTGATTGACAGAGGGGTGTCTTCTACGGTAAGACACGTTTTATAATCCATCGAATAGATTGCCGTTGGTTCATCAGAAGGGAATCCTCCGAGAACAAACAACCCTGCAACCACTGTTGGGCGAAAAAAAATGTGTGGCGGCAGCGGTTTTGGGAAATGTTTTATTGTTACTGTTCGGGTCCATCGTACGGGAAGGTACTAGTAACCAATTTTTCNGGCAGCGGTTTTGGGAAATGTTTTATTGTTACTGTTCGGGTCCATCGTACGGGAAGGTACTAGTAACCAATTTTTCTAGTCATCTCTGGAAATCTTCTACATCCACACACATGNCATCGTACGGGAAGGTACTAGTAACCAATTTTTCTAGTCATCTCTGGAAATCTTCTACATCCACACACATGGCCTATATGCTGACTGTCTTCCATGGGGCGAATAGAATTTTCCAGATAAACAATTCGCAGTGTCATACAGCAAGAATTGTCTGGGATTGTTTGCAGGAGTACGACCAAGGCTTTCACGTACTTCTCTGGCTCTCCAATTTCGTACACTGAAAAACCAATCGAGCAGCTATGGAACCACCTCGTTGTATGGATCCTCCACCACGCAGCCATCAGCAGTTGTCGGATGCATTTGTAATGTGCATGTCTTCAGATACCCTTGGCAACCGTCCAGTTTAATATTTCACGCTGTCTGGATGCTATTCTTGCTACACGTGGCCGTATGCTTGATATTAGCTGGTTTTCAATAAATGCGACACGAGTTTGCATGAATGTTTAATATTTTGTTTTATAGAAATGTAACATGTTACTAAAATATTATATTTTTGACATCTTTAAACATAATAATTTACACGAACACCTTTAAAATTGCAGTCATTATTACAGACATGTGTCAAAACTCACTGCAACAAAAACGTAAATGTAAAATTCTATCAGTAAATTTCAAATCTAAATGAAGTACCAAATCCTCTTGAGACTTAAAAACAAAGGTTTCTGCATGATACACGAAAGTTATTACTTCAAAAGCATAACAGAGACTTATGTTTTTTAAAAAAATGCAGCTATCTGCTATCTTGTCGTTTAGGACTAATACTGCCGGGTTGCTGCTTGGTAAAATATTATTTCACTTGCAGGTTGGTGCAAGAAACCACGTTCGGTTGAAGAATACTATAGTTCGCTGCCGAATTATTTTAATATCGTTGTGCTGGAAATCGATTCTTACAACTGCATTTTGAAGCAAATTAAATGTCAAAACCCGCCGTTTNAAATCGATTCTTACAACTGCATTTTGAAGCAAATTAAATGTCAAAACCCTCCGTGTCTCCTAGTCCGCTCTTTATAATGATGCCCAGACCAGCCGTAATTCAAGATTTGTTTGTTGAGTATTGCAACGCGAATTACTTTTGCTCTAGTGACATCCCCAATATTCATGAAACGCAGTACTGAAATATTTATTTGGATTTATAAATTGATCCTATTGTCACATTGGCAACAAGAGTTAAACACTTTACTGTTGAAATTCGTTTTTGTAGATAGGCTATACGTCATGCAGTTAGCTTACAGATATCGTACGGATAGAAAAATACTTTCAATGAAAATTTTTTCTGAAAATGAGTAAATAGTTGGACGATGTACTTACTCTTAGGAATGTCCCATTTCGCAGGCAGTACTCACGTGTTAATATTTTACGTCGTGCTATTTGTATTAGAATTTCACGTTAGTAACTTTGCGTTTAGTCCGTACGAGTAAATATCATTAAAATTCTAATTTCATTTTAATTTTTTTTACAAAAAAAATAATTTAGGCTAAAAATAATTGTGGCGTCCGATTTCTACCCTTGTTGTTCTTTCTCATGAAGAACAAACTCCAAAGTGATTAATATTGGATTATGTTATCTCTGTTTAAACACTGAATTTTTATCTTCTTTGAATATGTGTGATTCCGTACAGAAAGGTGTTGTAGAAATCGTGTTTTAATAACCCATGTTAAGTACTATGTAACCCTGTAGTTGCTACAATGGCAGGAATTCACAGTTTTTATTTACATAAACAATTTTTCACGAAAAGTGGCCAACATATAAAAAAAAAAGATTTAAAAATACTGATTTCGGTACGGATTTATTGTGTTACCATATTTGCTTTAATTTAGCGGTGATCAGTGAAAAAATGTATTATTATTATTATTATCGTTTATTGTATCTGATGTTTCATGTTGGTGTACTATTATCCATTCCCGGCAAATGCTTTCCTTCGCTCATACAGGAGTATCGTCAAAATGTGTTATAGATCAATGCCCACCTCTTGGGATTCTCATATAAAACTTTCACAACGAGGCGACATCTTCCAGCCACTTATTTTTCGATATAAATGTGTTAAGTCGACATTCCAAGCCTTCAGAATATTTGCCCTCGAGCAGTTGAACGTGCGTACTTTTTGGCTCTTACCTCTGGCGGTGTTGAAAGGTGTAGTAAACATTCCAGACCCACAAGACGTGGCGGGAAATGATTCAGACTGGCTGGCTGTAGGAAACGCGTTCGCGAAGGTGGACACTCGTACCGGCGTCAGTCAAAACTCGTTTGCGGTGTATTTGTTTTCTGTGATAACGGAAGACGTCGCGTGACGTTAGTCGGCACGACCTTGATCTGGCAAAGGGTTTGTTCGGCCCATAAAGGTTTTGGCGGGAAGAGGGAGGGCTGGTGGGGGCAGCGCGCCGTCCTGTTTAGCCTCCTACCTATATTGGCGAGCTTCCACTGCCAGGCGAGGGGCTCTCTCGGCGCACTGCTAGAACTATTTCCTCCCGCCGTACGCTACCGCTCTAGCCGCCGCAGCCTGACATTACGAGGACTCGTCCACTGCAGTCCGCCTTTCCTCGCTTCACTTCCTCTCTTTGGACGCAAGTAGGTGTCTCCTTCCAGCCTGTTCTGCGCAGCTTGCGTCTGTCGTCTCTGCTGTCACACTAACTTATTTTGTTTTCCAAATTACACATAACATTGCGTGTGCGTTTTAATCCCCCTGCATTGCGTAGATAAAGTGTAATGTAGCCTTAATATACTTACTCGTGTCTGCAAACCTACTTTGAAAATAATAAGCCTTTCAATCGATGCGAGTTAATGCGATACGAAAAATTTAAGCTACTGTGATGGTAAAGCTAGTAATAACTTTGTGTTATTCGCATACCGTGTGCCGTGTTCATGTCATATGCATGTCAATTATTCTTAAATGTAGCTCCTGGAGTGTGTGCATTACTATTGTGACTGTCGTTTGTTATTTGGTGCATATTATCAGCATACTTTCCAAAGGAAACACAGGCTAAAATACCTTCCTGAATATGTGTATGTCTAAAATATTTTGAACCCGTGTACCGATTTTCACCTGACTATAACACTGCGTAAATGCACCCGACTTCTATACGTTTCAACCAAGGTATCAGCTAGGTGTTTTTTTTTTTTTTTTTTTCTATATTAAAAACATTTTCAATTTTTGGGGTCTGTCATATTTCAACGAGTTGTTAGAAATGGCCGGTTCTGCTGCACCTGGCGGGGACGAGAGGACGAGCTGGCGGCCATCTTGGATGATTTCACGAAGTCATTTTTTTTCCTCAAAAGCAGCCAAAATCGATAGCATTTGCCTCAAAATTTCCCGAATTTCCTTCCAAACTAGCAAAATTATTCACAAAAAAATGTGTTTTGCACAATTTACGCCGATGACCCCATAATGTGACTAAGTGACTCGTTTTTGGGGAGTGAAGAGTGCAGGAGTTACACTGACATTAACGCTCTATCATTCCATGCCAGCACCATCCATCTTGCCTGAAGAATGTTAACATGTATTGCCCCATCAAGCAACTTCTCTCACAGTGCTCTGTCATTCCACATCGGTTTCCTCATATTCCTTCTGGTTTCCTTTCACCTGGCATCCTGGCGGGGACAAGTCTCATACTCTGTCATTCCACCTGCGTGACATGGAGCGAGGCCTGCCCACGCACGTTAGCCAGCCTAGAGTCGCACCGCGCGTACACATAAAGTACGCCCGAGGCCCACTTATAAGCATAGTTAGATGTAATTTCTGAACCATTTAAGATACAGCTACCACATTCATAACATAGGCATAAATCCGTCAACGAAAAGTACATCTGGGTCAAGTATGTCTTAGGTGCATTTATAAACATAGTTGGCTGTAATTTCCGAACCATTTAAAATACGTTCACGAAATTCATAATATAGATATCACCCCCGATAACGAAAAGGGCCGCAGGCTCATATATGTCCTAAGCCTACTTATAAGCATGGTTGGTTGTTATTTCCGAACCATTTAAAATACAGCCACCAAATTCATGACATAAGCATCATTCCCCACGACGAAAAGGACCGCAGGGTCAAGTAGGCCCTATACCAAATTATAATAGTTGGTTGTAATTTCCGAACTGTTAAAGATATAGTCACCAAATTCATAACATAATAATCGCCCCCGACGATTAACTGGGCCGCAGTGTCAAGCATGCACTAAGGCCACTTATAAGCATAGTTGCCCGCCATTTCCAACCCGCCAAAGCTATAGGCATCAAATTGATATCATATACATCTCTTCTGATGAACAGGGTGGTAGTGTCAAGTAAAGTTTAAGGCAGCTTATTAGCATAGTCGATTGCCATTTACCATCCATCAAAGCTAAAGTCGTCAAATTCATAAGACATCTCCGCCGAAAATAAACAGGATGGTAGTGACACCCCCTCGTATAAGCATAGTTGGCTACCATTTACCACCCACCAAATGCATATAATAGGCCTCACCTCCGATGACACAGCGGTAGGGACAAGTACACCTTAAGTCCTCTTACAAGCATAGTTGGTCAGCATTTCCAAACCTTTGAAGTTTGGGAACATATAACAACCATCCACGCATGTAAAGAAAATAAAGATTTACACTATACATACAGGCGCATTGCAAAGTTACCGTTGCATGTAGGAGTGTAGGGTCTGAAATAGCACACACACATGCATTGGCCTGCACGCACTCATCAATCACCCACCGCCGCCCTTATCTGATACTGCAGGTGTCTACCAACTCTGATCCCTCTCAGCGACAGCTAGCCTCCCTTCGCCCTCCGACATCCAGGCTGTAAATATAAATGTAAATATATATATATATATATACATACATACATAAATAAAAGTCAGCATGGGTAACATACATCAAACAACTATATGCAAAAAGCAATATATATACAAATATGCTGCGGGCATAATGTACATAGTCGTGGGTAACGGTAGAATTTATATATGGTAATATAAACGAACACCATCAGTCCGACACAGGGGCTGGCAGCCTGAGTCATCGCTAGCATGGGTAACCCTTAATAACCAGCCATATAATGAAAAATAAAGGAGTATATAATTGCACCGATAACACGACATACGCAATCGCGGGTTAAATAAAAAAATACAATTGTTAATATAAATAAAAATAATCAGCTTAATATGAGGGTCGGGGAAACAAAGTGTAACAGATATGAAACCGTCCTGTACATGAAAAAATCAGTCCCATAACAAAAAATAAAGGACTGGCATATACGCAAGTACATTACGAGCATGATGTCATAACGTGTCACTATATATATAATATCCCGATGGAGCCACAGCCCACAATAGTAATATTAGTATTGCTATCACGTCAACACAAAAAAAACTATTGATCACAAATGCCGACCCCAAAAATGAGAACAGCGCATCAAGTACGATACACATTACGCGACTTGTAAAATCTGTGTTCCTTTGCCTGACACAAAACATTATACATTTAAAGCATTAGTCACGCAAGAGAGGCGCCATTGCTATGCGCCAATGCAAACATATATAAAAAAGAATTATTATAAAAGCAAATAGGTATAAGCAATTAACAACCAGTGTATGTTGCGCAAGAGCGCTGTTCGTTATGTTAGGCGAAAAAATTACAATTGAAAGAGCGGGAACTATAAGAGGACATCACTGCTACACACTGGTGAAAACAGATACAAAAATAATATGTAAAGGAAAAATGTTTATAAGTACTTACCAACTAGCGCAATCACATAAGTTTCGGATGCATTAGTAACGCAGAGAGACGACATTGCTATGTGCTGTTTATAGGAAATAACTCGTGTTCCCTGACGATGCTGGATACTGTGAATCATCCTTGAAAATAAGGTATAACAGGTTCAAACCTCACGAGTGTCGAATCATTTCACAGGTAAAAATTCAACATTATACACAATTAAAAATCTGCCTTGTGTTATATGTATCCACATATTTAATTATCGAGCACGCCGTGCAAAAATTGCAATGAACTAGATCTCAAAAAAAATATTTTTGTACATGACCGTACTCAATGTATGTTCATCACAAGTACTTGCAGTCTCCCAGGCATTTATAAGTAGGTAACAAGCAAGTCACACTGCGACAACCCGAGACGTACAACACGAACCGTCATGTAGTGATAATCGTATAAAAGCACCCACTTCGTCGTCAAGAATGGCGGAAAGCAGTTCGTTACGTCTAAATTCATCTATCGCGATCTAGTACGCTGTTACAATATAAAGACTGAATAATTGGTAGAAGACTTACCATCTGTAACACTGACTGCATCGTCAACAGAAAGGGACTGGAGATTCGCTCCTTACATCACGACAACATGAAAGTAGTCATTGCATGTTCTCCCGCAGTGAGAGTCTGAATAGACACAGCAAGAAGTGCAAAGACAATGTTTCTTGTTAATCGGGAAGTGAGTGAAATTATTGTAGTGGGACATTCACTTGCAACCTATCGGACATTAAAAAAAAAAACACAGCAGTAGGTAAATTTCTGAATCAATAGGAATTAAAAAATAAAACAATTTTTTTATTTACTTATTTATATTCTTAACAAAATCATACACNAGCAGTAGGTAAATTTCTGAATCAATAGGAATTAAAAAATAAAACAATTTTTTTATTTACTTATTTATATTCTTAACTAAATCATACACATATATATAATATGTCATTCAATAAATCCTTTAGCTATGAGTTCATCATTAATCGAATTTATATCTTCGCTGACAGAAAGATATCCACTTCTCTGCAATGGAACCAGCACCTGTAGTCTATCAACCAAGCCATTGGGGTCTTCAGAAAATAAGTAGCTAGACTTCATGTCACTCTTCGCAGAAGGTTCACGATACATGTTTGCATCTATGTTCTGTGATGAGTAGGTTGTGAGATACCTCCGGGCCAGCGTACTTGGTAAGAATCTATGTTTCTTCTGGCCCAACAAGAATTAGCCCTTATCTTCAGCATCATATTTACGCTTTTGCTTTGCAGATGTTGGCACTTCATAATTATCAGTAGAAAATGCATATATCACATCACCAGCAGACTTGGAGGTCACATTTTCGTTCTACATATCCGATATAGTTGTAACATCTTCGTTTTTCACCTTACATGTTAGCGGTGCATGTTTGTTGCTCACAACTTCTGACGATCTGTATGGCTCGCACTCTTCATAGTAAATGTCTGAAACACTCGTATTTCCTTCTTCACACACTGTTTTGGAACAGGATGCAGGCCCGGGTAATGTCATGGGTACTAGAGTCATCGTTAGTTTACACGACGAATCAGCAGGAAGGCTAGCCATAACATTGTATTGCGACAAAAAGTCCAATGCATGCTGTCTCGTGTTAAGCAAAGGTGCGTTACCTTTATATGTACCAGTGTCTCTCGTTATATTATCACATCTACCAAATGCTGCACCACACATATCACATGTTAGTATTCTGGAGGTCGGTTTCATTTTACATTCGCCCTGTTCATGCCGATGTGCATTGCAAGTTTAACTCAAGTCCTTGCCACAGTAACTGCATTGTTTTCCACATCATTGTTGAACACTCGGTGACGTTTTGCACGTAGTCGTACAGGATATACTCGATTCCACATCCTTAGTGGTTTTCACCGTCTTCAAACATATGTGAACTCAAATACTTGTACTACTGCACAGTACTGACTCCTGGCTGCTGACTCATCGCCGCTACCTTCACGCAGTACCGGTGCCGTACATGGCAGTTTAACAACCGTGTGAATTTAGGTTGTTGCAGTAATGTATACCTTCATTCTGTCGGTCGAAGATGAAGCTATTTTGTAATTATCTGTAGTGTGGTAAAGGGAAATTAGTATGCACCTATTTGCTAAGTGACCTATGTGTATTTGTTCTTAATTGTAGCTGACCTATCGTATAAAATGTCCAACTAGAACCCTTTCCCAAGTTTCTTGCTCGTGGCAAATCTTCTGTATACTATCTTTAACACAATCTTCGATTTTATACATGTAATACAGTCTCAGATTCGAGGTCTTGAAGGCTCTTTCACTATATTCATTTTCATTTGGTTCTGGTTTCGTATATTTACATTCCAATCAAATATTATATTTTACAGCATATTTTTCCATCTCACATGTAAGTTGTTCTATTATATTCTGATTCATATGCTAAAGATATGTACATATATATTTCGCCATGCCTGACGAATCAGATGCAANTGTTCTATTATATTCTGATTCATATGCTAAAGATATGTACATATATATTTCGCCATGCCTGACGAATCAGATGCAACATACGTCTTCATAAGACCGCGGAAAGCAGATTTTTTCAGTATGAATCCATTCTCATTTGGTAAGCTTGCAACACATACAGGTGTACACATTTTGACATGGTTTTCATACGACTCACGACATAGTTTTACCAGATACTCATGTATTTCGTGTCGCACGTTGTCTGGAACACCTGTTACTTCATAACATGACAACTCACGACCACACTTACAGCAAAAACTAGTGAAGTAAGCCCATCTCGTCTTCAAGCATTTTCCATTTTTCTCGTATTGATGGGCACTGCAGCTTTTACTAAAGGTCTTGCCGCAGTAGCAACATGAATATCTTGATGCCTGTGTAGAATTGTTTGCAATGTTCATGCCCAGGTCTGTGTTGTCGATGGTGACAGTGCACCAGTATACAATGCAGCAGGTGTTTGACCTTCACATGTTTTTTTGGAAGCAGACAATATACTACATCGCTTAGCTGGCACGGGAGAGAGTTCATCACATGTTGCAAGATGTCTTTTTAAGTTGTCACGTCGTCGAAATTGAATCTTGCAGTGTACACATGTTAAGGTAGATTGCTTCATGTTCATAAAACAATCAGTATCATGTCGATGGGCATTGTAACTTTTAGAATATGACTTCTTCCAGAAACAGCACAAATGGTTTCCTGGTATATTTTCCATCTTTTCTCGAGATGATGTTCACTCTTCGAAATTCTAATCACAACAAAGACGATTCGAACAATTTCACATGCTGCATATATATATANAGATGATGTTCACTCTTCGAAATTCTAATCACAACAAAGACGATTCGAACAATTTCACATGCTGCATATATATATATATATATATATGTGTGTGTGTGTGTGTGTACATATCTTCATTTTTGTCAGTAGGATTTGAGCTTTTTTATGCATTCTGTAATTTAGCTAGGTATTGCATCTAGTTTACTACACCACCATGCAAGTGGAAGTTTTTTTTCCAGTCCCTTGAAAAGTTAATAATAGGACTTTCAGTGTAGCTTCAAATCATGACACTCTTTAACAATAAACCCGACCTCTCTCCCCCACACATTTTTTTACATCTCTCATGCTGCCGTGCATTGCTACTTTAAATAAGGATCTTATCACAATAGCAACATTGTTTCCTCCACATTGGTGATAGATTGTGTACATTGTTCGCATGAAGGTCGGAAGTTGGTAATGTAGGTGTACTAATGCCCGATATAGCAGGCACCTGATCGTACAAGTTTGTGACGGTCAATACACTTTGTTGCTTAGCATGTAGAGGAACAAATTCTTCGCAAATTGTCATATTTTTGTTTAAACTGTCTGTAGGAGTAAACAAACCTTGACACTTATTACATCGATAGCCGGTGCGACACAGATTCAGCTTGCATGTATGCATCTCACAGCAGCAGAAACCATGTCAAGAAGCAACCGTGACCTTGACCTTAAAAACCTTTAAAACAGTAATGGGAACACACTGAGAAAATCCATTTATCTAACTCACAAAAGCAGGAACCACGACAAACAACCATGACCTTGACCTTAACCTGAACCTGACCTTGGATGATGTCATTCTACCTTGACCTTTGGCCACAACTCGAACAAAATCAACTGCTTAAAACAAAATAAAGTCAAAATTTGTTTAGAAAATTTTAAAAAATTGCAGAAAAAATCATAAGACCTTAGTGGCTTCGTCCTCGACGAAGCTGAAGTTGGTGAAATAGTTTTACAAAATAATAATTGAATATTGCAATATATTTAATACAATTTTTTGTTATTAAAAATTAAGTTCGCATTGCACACTACTACTTTTTTTTCCCCCAAAAACTTTTGACAGAGTCTTTCAAAATTTAATCGAGGTTTATAAACATTGGGCACTTGTGTTTCGGGTTGGATTCCTCGTTGCCAGGTCGTGCTTGCGAGTAGAATGTCTTCGACTGGAGAAGTTTCCGCAGGGTGTGATGGACTGCACTGTTAGTGTGGTTCATATATATAATAATGATAAGCGCCTATAGCCTGCCGGCCTACATGCCTGTGATATCTCGATGCCTGCTAGCGATTGGCCAGCTGCAATCATGTGGCAAATTGCTGATTCGCTGGTCGATGTCCGAACAATGTATAAATAGTGTAATACGATTGGTTCGAAGTCAATATGACAACAATGGGCTTGCATACACGTATATTATAAGCAATAGAGGGTCAGCTGAGAGGCTTAGTTTGACAACGGCTAATATGAAAGGCGAATCATCTCGGCTAGCTTCTATGCCAGGTAATCCATGGCCAGTTACGTTATAGAGGAGTGGATATTGCCCGCCATTGGTATCTCGCCATCGATTTATTCTTCGAGTGAGATGACTCCTATTTTACCAGCAACATCGACTTCTTCAGCTGTGATGTCTACATCACTAACAGCATTTACTTCCACCAATGCAGTACCATCGTTTCAGATTGGTATGGTGCCATCGACTTCTTGAGTTGTGACACCGAGATCACTACCAGCATTGCTGCCACCAGTGCAACACGATCATCTACAGATGGTATAGTGCAATTGTCTTCTTCAGCTGTGATGCCTACGAAATCTTCAATGGAGCCATCGAACTTTTCGGCTGAGGTACCTAAAACACCATTGCTGGTGTCACCTGCTTCTTAAGCTCCAGCACCTACATCTCCATCATGTCCATCCGAGTCTTTGCCTGAACCACTAAGTCGTCATGAGTGCCACTTTTGTGATAATACATTTGCTTTCGGCTACGGTTTACGGTGCCATGAAATCTTTCATTGTGCCAAGAATCCCTGTCGCATGCCATATTTGTGTGACAGGTGCGGTAAGCACTTCAGCCGTATGGACCATTTACTTAGACATGCAAGGACCTGTAAAGGTGAAGTGCATTTCTCATCAGTACCTCGCTACCAGGTTTGCTGCAAGCAGGTCTCTTGTGACTTCGGTACGTGTCCTCAAAAGTGTAGTTACCTACATAACCTGCCCTGCATGGTGTGCCGGTGTAATAAATGTCACGATATCTTCGCACAAGGACAACACAAATGTGAATAGATAAATGCATAAAAGAGTGTAGCCTACAACAAAGTTGCATATATTGAGATGCATATGTATCGAAGAATATTGTAATATTTTTTCGAGGGCATAGACGACTGTATTAAATTAGTTGAATTAAAAATGACTGTGAATAAAATTGTGTTTAATTTTATGTTAACCTGATTTGCCAGAATAAAATTAAAATTTAAAAGGCACAGAAATAAAACAAATTTATTTAAAAATGATTGTATAAAGTATAATTGCACTATATGTGCTATTATATAATTAAATAATACTTTTTTATAATTGAATAACTTTAAATTTTTTATAAAAATATAGATTTAATAAATTATGCAGGTGTCAAAATCATACATCATGCATGTAGGTATACTACTAATTGGAAACATATTTGTTTTAAATAGGATGAAAATTACAGATTTTCCTATGCCTATATAAAATTAGTGTCGACAGCTCGCCTGTCGGCAGAATTGGTAACTCGCCTGGTGTTGAGAACTAGAAATTAACTCCATCTATGTGTTGAAAATATAATCCAATGTGGAGGGTGCTGACAGCAGACAGCACCACCTATAATTCACAAACATAAACAATTATGGCCCCACCTGGTGGCTAAACCACCAGCTCGCCTGGTAAGTAATAGTGAAAATAGCCCTACCTAGGTGTTAAAAATGAAAACTAATGGCAAACGGAAAAAACAAACAAAATGCTTGCATGCTTATGGAAGGAGTATGATTGAAGGGGGTTGGATTTGCCGATTAATTAGTGAAGGCAAGTAATTGGTAGATTAAATAAGAAAAAAAAATTGGTAAAGGTGGTGGTGGAGAAACCTCTGGAAATGTTATTTTTAAAAAATAAATTTCTTAATAAAAATTTTGTAAAATATTATTTTTAGGATTTTTAGAATTTTTTGGCTTCGAGGTAGTCCAAGGTCAAGATTATCAACACCTAACATGGCTGGCGAGGGCTGGTTGAATCGGGAGCTTAGTCGATCCACCTGTAATTTATCTCCAAATCCTTTACGCTTGTACATATTTAAATAATTTTTTTAATGTTTTGAAATTTTATAATTTTCTGCACTTTTTTAGGGTTTAAGGTCATTCCAGATCAAGGTCAGCCAGATCCGAGATGACGGTTGGTTTCGTTACAACATGACGGCCGGCGTCTGGCGTGGTGCCTACTTCCGTGTTCCTTGCGNATTTATCTCCAAATCCTTTACGCTTGTACATATTTAAATAATTTTTTTAATGTTTTGAAATTTTATAATTTTCTGCTCTTTTTTAGGGTTTAAGGTCATTCCAGATCAAGGTCAGCCAGTTCCGAGATGACGGTTGGTTTCGTTACAACATGACGGCCGGCGCCTGGCGTGGTGCCTACTTCCGTGTTCCTTGCGNATCCGAGATGACGGTTGGTTTCGTTACAACATGACGGCCGGCGTCTGGCGTGGTGCCTACTTCCGTGTTCCTTGCGGTAAAGTGTCTTTAATATCCTACTCATCCTACTACGCGACAACACCATTTGTGCTTCTGGTCACGAATTTTCCAATTTTCCAAATGTTATTTTCAACACGAGAGTATTCCAGAAATGTTTTTATTATATTTACTGTTTGAGCAACGTACCGAGTTCTTTCCAAAAAAAAATCCATGGCTGTGGTTAACACAATTTGCCGTAATTGTTTTGGTTGTGGGAGACAGGTCTGCTCGCTGTGATGTTTCTGGAGAGGAATTTAGAAGGGGACAACTATATTTACCTCGCGACTTCAATGTGGGCAAACGTCTGCAGGCCATGCGTTTTCCTAGCTTTCATTTATTGTAAGCTCTATAGCAAACCCACCATAATGAAACGGGGAAGGAATACATTTTATGCGATTGGNTAGCTTTCATTTATTGTAAGCTCTATAGCAAACCCACCATAATGAAACGGGGAAGGAATACATTTTATGCGATTGGTTCATCTTGTAATGTTCCGTAATTTAATTTATTTCGTTTAACTTTTCGAAAGTTATAACTATTTTCTGAAGTATTGTTATTTATCAAAAATGCAATTTAAATCAGGCTTATTTTCCTAATCCAATTCAATTTGTTAAAATNTAGCTTTCATTTATTGTAAGCTCTATAGCAAACCCACCATAATGAAACGGGGAAGGAATACATTTTATGCGATTGGAACATCTTGTAATGTTCCGTAATTTAATTTATTTCGTTTAACTTTTCGAAAGTTATAACTATTTCNTATAGCAAACCCACCATAATGAAACGGGGAAGGAATACATTTTATGCGATTGGAACATCTTGTAATGTTCCGTAATTTAATTTATTTCGTTTAACTTTTCGAAAGTTATAACTATTTCCTGAAGTATTGTTATTTATCAAAAATGCAATTTAAATCAGGCTTATTTTCCTAATCCAATTCAATTTGTTAAAATGTGTATTACTTACTACTTACCACTTCTTAAAGTACTTAGTTATTTTCTGAAAGTACAACACTTTTTATGAATTCGTTTCCCAAAGTTAATTTTTAAAATAATATCGTAATTTGTATTTATTTATATACGTTTCCTAGCAGGCAAATACTAACGTAAATTATACAAAAATGGTGATGGTAGTACCTATAGATATTCTAATGAAATATCACATCACATCTTAATCAAGACGTTAACTGACGTGTTATGTTGTACACTGAAGAGGCAAAAAAACTGGTACACCTGCCTAATATCGTGTATGGCCCCCGCGAGTACGCAGTAGTGCCGCAAGACGACGTGGCATGGACTCGACTAAGGTCTGAAGGTATGCAGGATGCATTGAAATCTGCGCCAATTTGACAAAGGATTACACGTCTGTCACGTTCAATGATTCTCGTCAGTCGTTGTTTGTCCCGTTCGTTCACGATCTTTTTCCGGCCGCAGCGATGTCGAAGATTTGATGTTTTACCGGATTCCCGATATTCATGATACACTCGTGAAATGGTCGTACGCGAAAATCCAAATTTTGTCGCTACATCGGAGATGCTATGTCCCATCTCTCGTGCGCCGACTATAACACCACATTCAAGCTCACTTAATTCTTGATAACCTGCCATTGTAGCAGCAGTAACCGATCTAGCAACTTTGCCAGACGCTTGTTGTCTTATATAGGCGCTGCCGACCGCATGGCGTTACTCTGATTGGTTCCATGCCTCTGTTATTTGCATACGCACGCCTATACCAAATTTTTTGGCTCTTCGGTGTATGATATACGTACTCAAACATCGTGCACTTATTTCATATTATTCGAAAGAGACACTAGCCATACACACTACAGGGGGTGTCACTAACATTACTTTCCACCAGTGAAGTCGTAAAATAACATTCGTAAAATACACGAACATAAAATATTGAAAATGTATCTGTAGACGCTAATGAAATGCATAAAAAATAGACTACGTATTGGGCTGGTAGTCTAACGACGAGTAATTCACACTTTAATGATTAAACACTAATGGAAAAAACTTGCAACGCCTTAAAAAGTGCTGTCCAATTGAATGTGGGTACAATATTTACCTGCTGGAGGAGTGTAGCTAACTGATAGACGTTTCAAGAACTTCGGTCAACATATTGCGCTGTACCTTTAAATTTGTGGCATCATGTACAGCAAAGCACCGGACGGTATCCTGTGTGCCTGGAAGGTTTAATGTTGAATATGTATGTAGCAGAATATCTATCGCCATGCCTCGATGAAGAATATGTGCCACTGTTGTGTACCTACAGCCGTTTGAGAGGGACAGCATCGTGGGACGTACGAGGCGGGATGGACATACCGACGGATNACTGTTGTGTACCTACAGCCGTTTGAGAGGGACAGCATCGTGGGACGTACGAGGCGGGATGGACATACCGACGGATAGCTGCACATGTTGGTCACGATGCATCCGTAGTGTGACGATGTCATCAACAGTGGACAGTTGAACAGCCCCGAAGCCCTAAGACCAGGTTCGGGACGGCAGCGTAGTACAGATGCACGTTAATAGCGACGCATTGTTTCGGCANGCCCGAAGCCCTAAGACCAGGTTCGGGACGGCAGCGTAGTACAGATGCACGTTAATAGCGACGCATTGTTTGGGCAGCACTGACAGACTGCACCTACAGCATCCACAGCAGATATCGAAGCGAATGTGGCACTAGAGAGGTGTCCACACATACCATTAGGAACAGTTTGCTTCCAGTAGGACTACGAGCATGTGCGCCTATGGCCATGCTTCCTCTTCGCCATAACACCGTATTGCACATCTCCTGTTGTGTCGTGAAAGGATCGCCTGTAGAATTGAATGTCACTCTGTTATGTTTAGTAATGAGTGCATGTTCTGTCTTCATGCAACTGATGGCCGCATACATGTGCAACATCGACCTTATGAAGGCCATCTTCCAGTGTGGATTCGCCCCCGATACACGGGGCCAACTCCTGGCATCGTGGTGTGAGACGCATAAGCTACAATACCCGTTAGTTATTGGTGTTTGGGGAGGGTCCATTAAACAGTATCTACTACATCCAGCACATTATAAGACTTATCCATTCTGCTGCCATTCCTTCAAGAGGAAGGCGATGTGCTGTTTCAGCAAGATAATGCTCATCCACATACTGCTGCTACTACTCTACGGGATCTTCGTGGTGTTCGACAACTGTTCTGGCCAGCATGATCCCCATACTTCTCTTCCATTGACCATGTCTGGANCGGGATCTTCGTGGTGTTCGACAACTGTTCTGGCCAGCATGATCCCCATACTTCTCTTCCATTGACCATGTCTGGAACATTATGGAACGATGTCTGACCAAGTATGTACGGCCAGCTACTAACTTTGCAAAATTACGACAGCTGCAAGAAGCTTGGAACACTGTATCTCGGGATGATATTCGTCACATGTACGATCGTCTACATGCGAGAACACACGCCTGTGTTGATGCCCAAGAGGGGTATACTGTATATTGATGTCGCGCTAAGCACATTCGTCTTGTCTTCTATTTTGGTTTGTATTGTTGATCATGTAATGTCATAAAGTTATATTACCTGAAGGTTGAATCTTTAACAAGGTGACACATGCACAGTGTTGCAACATTTCCCCCCTGTTAGTGTATTCACAATATACATTACAAAGAAAGACTTGTCATGCAACACCTTTTATTTTTATTAATTTATTTTCCATTTTAAAACTTTCTCAAATTTGGCTGTGGTCTGGTTTTTAATATCAGTACAACTGCTCACAATGTACAGAAACATGTAAGATATGGTGCGACAAGAACGCCAATGTGATGTATCAGTGTATAGATCAGTGCGGAATGCTGTTTACCCGAAATGTGATATTGAACAGTCATACGAAGCCCTGTGATTCCGCGAATTATTCGTCTTCTAAACAGGAAGCCTGATGCTAATTTTATTACAGACGATTTATGCTGTTCATGACACAACGACATCTACATTGGCAATTCTTGTAATATATGTGTTCTCTCCAAGTTAGTCATCACTAAATTAATACTCCCACAAACTGTTGGCATTACGACATTCTCTTCGGAGACACGAATAACACTGCTGCAAAAATAACCTAGGTCGGAAAACATTTCTGTGTGATACGCGTGGCAAACTGTTCGCAATAAAATTAAACTTTGAACAGTCATCAGAATGTGGTGACTAACTGTGAGATTATGCATCATAGTTGTAATTATTGCTGCTGTGTGACAGTTAGTGCCATAGGCTGTATCATTCGAAGTCATAAGATAATTAGTTTTACAAAGAGATCATGCAGAAAACACAAAAAAAAATCTGAAAATGTGTGAAGTATTTTTCTAAAAATGTATATAACATACTTAGCTCAATTAATGTTTTTGTGATTTACGCGTCTCGCATCCCGAAAGATATGTTTTCGTCAGAAGGCACACTCTGTCGAAACTCGCAGGCTGGCTACCGCAATAAATATTAAGGGTTTGGCGAGCGTGCTAGAAGAATGACGCCAGGATTCCGAGGCGGAATGAACACGTGGCCACATGCGGGGGAAGACAGGCGCAGCTGCGTCTCGCAGCTACAAGGGGACGCTAAGCTCACACCAGCAGCTGCGTCTCTCCCGAGNAGTCGGCAGGAGTCAGTCGGTAGCAGTCATTCGGCAGGAGTCAGTCGGCAGGAGTCAGTCTGCAGGAATCTGTCGGCAGCAGTCAGTCTGCAAGAGTCAGTTGGCAGGAATTAGTCGGCAGGAGTCAGTTGACAGGAGTCAGTCTGCAGGAGTCAATTGGCAGGAGTCAGTCAGCAGGAGTCAGTCGGCTGGAGTCAGTCAGCAGGAGGTAGTCTGCATAAGTCAGTCGGCCTTATTCTTTTGAGGGGTCAGTCGGCAAGAGTCAGTCTGCAAGTGTCAGTCGGCAGGAGTCAGGAGGCAGTCTGCATAAGTCAGTCGGCATGAGTCTTGTGAGTGGTCAGTCGGCAGGAATTAGTCTGCAGGAGTTAGTCGGCAGGAGTACAGTGTATGAATTCATGAATGATTGAAGACGATGCAAGCCACTGATGTTGTGAAATCGAGTATGTCCTGTACGAATGCATGCGTACCTTTAACGACTGCCCAAAAATTACATGGAAAACAATGCTGTTACTGGGCCAAGTCCTTCAGTAAAAGTTGTAATGCACTGCGACATGAGAAGAGTCACTGTTTGAAGAACCCATCTAATACTTTTCTAAGCTGCTATAAATGTTTCAGAGAGTTCACTCGAAGTGATAACTTAAATAAACACATCAAGGCTGATAAATACAATGACAGCATGAAGTTTATACAAGCGGATACAATAAAGGAACACATCAAAATCTGTAAGACTTCGTCTACTAGGAGCCAGCAAATGATGTCGCCAATACCCCCTGCTACAACGATGGGTACTGTTTACGCAAACGATTATAACATGACAGTAAATGCTAATGACGGAATGAGAGACATACGAGGCATGATTGAGTCGGTATTTGTGGAATCTACACTTGCAAAGCATTCCCATGAAGTCAACGAACTTCAAAATAAACTGTTGTTAGCTCTAAATACTGTTGATGTCCATGTGACTCCTACGAAGAAAAGTAAACTTTATATTGAGGATGAAACAGGTGGTGAAGACGATCATGAAGACAGTATTGATGATAATGGATATGGTGACAGTGTTGATGAAGCATCTGATGAGAAGGATGATGATTCCCGCCACGTTCCCACACATTTCCCCGAGTTTCCTTCGACAAGTGATGCAGAAAAGGCAGAAGGCGTCAAGAATGCTTGCTACATATTTCCCCTAAGACACGAATAAACTTGTTTATAGACTCTGATATTTGATTGAGCTACAAAAACGCAGGGATCTCCCACACATTGACGATATATCTTAAATCATTAATGAACTGAAAGACAAGAACTATATCATTCGAGACTGTTTGCTACTATTTATGATTTGCAAACAACAGGGAAATTAATACATCGAATGTACAAAATAATTAGAAAGATGGAATGTATATAACAAGTTAATAAATTAAATCTATGTATTCATATTAACATGTGTTTAATTACTTATACCGTCCATTCTGCTTCAGTGGTGCATACAATAGATTTAAAGAGTCTGTTTTAAATAAAATTTGTGCGAGCACGTGTAGAAGGAGGACTATGGTAGGATCTGAAGTATTTTATATTCGAGTCGATTAAAATCGGCTGAGTTCTATATGGTGAACAAAGAAACTGAGAAAAGTTTTTTGAAGCAAGTTTTTAGGCCAGTCATTCGTGTGGGAATAAATGCGCATACAGGTTTGGTGTAGTTATGTAACAAAGCGTGTGTTTGGTATAGCACCAGCATGAGAAGTGTGGTAATGACTTTGTGTTTATCAGTCTGTAAAATTTATATAAGTATGAAACTTTCAATATTACTGGCTTGTTAAACTTTCTTTGCCTATCACTTTTGAGTGTATACCAGTTTTAAATAGGCGTAGACATATGGTAAATGAGTTATTTTAAGAAATGTATATTTTTTACATACATTCATTTATAAACACTTTTTACAAAAAAAATTTATACAACAGTTAAAATTTGTTTTACTACTTTTCGTACACATGAAGTCTATGCATCAGAGTCTAATAATATTTTGAAGGGAACATCATGATCTTCTGTGTGGCTAAACATGGAAGGCCCACAGGATGGAACTGCTGGTAGTGGATGCACCAGAGGGTAAGTCACTGGAGGTGGAGTCACTACTAGTATAACTGGGCTAGAGTACATAAGCTGTGATTCTTGGTTAATGGATCATTAACAAACATACATGCAATATTTATATAGTTCTGTTTGAATTTATATGAAATTTTTTGGGGGCATTGTAGCACTCGAAACAGTTTTTGCCTATATATACGTAGTACAAAATTGATGCATTCTGTGTACCTATTGTCGGTAAATGACCAAGTATATCTCTCTTACTCCTACTAATATTATAAATGCGAAAGTCTTTGTGTGTGTATGTAAGTTACCACTCAGCTCCATAAAGGCTGAATGGATTTTGATGCAATTTGGTATGTAGGTACTATGACGTGTCTCGCGTCCCGAAAGATATTTATTCGTCAGAAGGCACACTCTGTCAAAACTCGCAGGCTGGCTACCGCAATAAATATTAAGGGTTTGGCGAGTATGCTAGAAGAATGACGCCAGGATTCCGAGGCGGAATGAACACATGGCATAGGGACCACATGCGGAGGAAGACAGGCGCAGCTGCATCTCGCAGCTACAAGGGGATGCTCAGCTCACACCAGCAGCTGCGTCTCTCCCGAGCCGGCTACCACAATAAATAATGAGAGCTTTTGGCGAGCGTGCGAGAATAATAACGACGCAATATCTATAGGCAGAAGAAACAAGTGCGCCGACCAAGGGGCCACCAAGTGTTCCAGCACGTGCAGGGTGGAGCAATAAACTTCGATGCCAGTATCGAGGGACGACGCTGGGCCCACGTGCGGGTAGCCGGAGCGCCGAACACGTTTTACGACCCAGAGGATGCAGCGGTCAGCCCAACCACGTGCATAGATGATGCGAGTTGAATATGGCGAACGAGCTTACAAAAACACGAGGAAAAGGAAGGAATGGGGCAGTCGGCCTATTTCAAGCGAGGAGTGCGGATTGGAGCCGGGAGGAACGAGTTCGAGAGAAGGCATCGAGACATCAACACCGGTCGGCGAGGAACTGTCGCAGCCCAGGCGTCACAGCCCATCCACCGAGTGACGGAGCGGTCCCAAGGTTGCCGGCTGGGAGATGGACCATCGCCTCGAGACAGCTAAGTAGAGACATACAGGGAGTGTGACGAACCTTGCTCCCCATGGCACAAATCGCTGTGTCAAGCCCTACATAGCCTATGTAGCTAGGAGGGGGGGGGAGTTGTCTCGTGTGTTCATGTAGAAGTTAACCTGTTAAGCGAAAATAAAACTGACATATGTTAACTCGCAAAGAAGGTGAATTTATATGGTAAATTGGACCTAGGGATAGTAGCATCAACATATTCCTACGCCCTAACACTGAGGGCTAGTATCAATTTTGGCNGTGTTCATGTAGAAGTTAACCTGTTAAGCGAAAATAAAACTGACATATGTTAACTCGCAAAGAAGGTGAATTTATATCGTAAATTGGACATGGGGATATCAGCGTCAACATATTCCTACGCCCTAACACTGAGGGCTAGCATCAATTGCTGGCGCCTTACGCAGAGAGCAGAATCAATACCTACTTATACGCCATAGCGCTGGGGAGGTATCATGATGTTGAAAAAATACGTAACTTTAGCTGTCAGATATGAAGACAGTAAGAACATACAAATGCGGCAGTTAAAGCGATCAGCTCGGTTGTTATTTGGTCGATTTTGTTTGAAGTAAAGAATTAGTATTGGCAGGAAATATATTATTTTCTCTTTCTGTAAGAAGGCCTATTCTTGAAGCAACGGCACTTGTTATGGGGTCAGATATCTTCAGAATGATGAATGTGCTACATTCAAATGTGGAAATGCAAATCTCTGTTTGGACAATATGGCAAATTGCAAATTAATCTCGCCAAACATAAAGACCCCATTCCCCAATATACGAGCAGATTTACTTACTTTCTAACAAAAATATGTTGGGGTGATAATTTTTGCAGTGTATTTTGACACATATTTGTTGACTTTAGAACAAATATATTAAAAACTTTGGTGGCTTATTGCCTTCCCATAAAGCTATGTGTTGTAACTTTTTGCCTATGCCAATGGAATAACTCATCAGTCAGTTTAAACGCCTCTGTTTGTAGATGTAGTTTAGTGCCATGCTTACAGTGGCACTAATCCTGGGCATACAAAGCCAGTAAAGTGGCACCCCAGTGAAAACCCGAACCTTTTTCTGGGTGCCAGGCAGGTTCAACATGGATAAAGGGAGGCTGGTTTTAAGTGAGTCAGTTATCCTCCCCGAGCGACACACCTGTCGTTCCGGCCAACCAGACGAGTGGATGAGGCGTGAAAGAGGGGAATGGAACGGAGTGGAGTGAAGATATTTGGGTCAATAGGCTGGCTTTGTAGCATTACATCCTCAGTTGGATAGGATGGTCGAGAGGCTCAACTGTACCCTGAAATAGTATTTGGCGATCCTCACGGAAGACAATCGACAGGATTGGTAAGGTACCCTTATTTCTTCTGGCATATTGTTTGGCGGTCTACGAGTCGGCAAGAGTAATTCCTTCAAAAATGCTATTTGGGAGAGAGCTCCGCCTTCTTGGTGACCGGCTGTTCAGATGTCCAGTGGAAGAATAAGCAGCCACCCCAGAATATTCCAGTAAACTATGTCATAGACTTGTCGACATCCATGAGTTTGGCCGCTGGCACCTTAAAGTCAGTAGTGACCAAATGAAAACATGAAGTGACCTGATAAAATCTGAAGAGGATATTAAAGAGGATTTTGAAGAACAGCTGGTGTGGCTGAACAACTCCTAAAGGCAGAAGGGATATTGCACGAAGCTTCAGAAATCTTGTTTGTTGACATTATTTGTTGACAGGGCTTTCGGGCGGACCTATATCAACCGACTGGCAATCTACTGAGATACAGATGTTGGAGACGGTCGCCGAAACGCAGCTGCAAGGCCAGTGTGAAGTACTCCAGTCGTCGTTACTGGCAGAGGCTGTAATATGCTCATTGCAGGTCCCCTCAGTATAGCCACGAGGTAATATGGCTGCTGTTCGTTAGTCCAGACATTCAGGGCAGCTATGATCTCGAATTGGTGCCGGTATTTGCGCTAAGGTGCCGGTCCACCTTAGCACGCGAGCTTAATTGTGATGCCTTTATCCACCCCTGGCTAAGGCGTACACACACGGCAAAACTGCTGGGCAACTCTTGCGACGGGTGCATTGGCAGCTTTCACCTCGCTGCCCAAATTCATCGGCTTGTTGATGGTCAATCTCGGCTCCTCTTCAGCTGCTGGCCTGGATAATCTTCTCTCCTGTTTCTGTAGGAATTTTTGCCAGTCCTTCTTGAGGGTGCTCACCTTCTGTTCCACCTTATACTCGACACTGTCCATACTTTCACAAACCCTATTCATTCTTTCACTCAAACCATCAATATACCATCTTATCTCGTGGTCTACATTTTTATAGTTGCTCGCATTTTTTAAAACACCTATTAAATTGATATTAAAAGTATATATTGGATATCTGACAGTTCCAGTAGTTACAGATGCATCACTCATTCAATCTGCCTTGCCTTGTTCTGTTCAATATCACCAGCCTTTTCTGTCCGGAATGTTCTGAGTGCTCCGAGCTCTCCCGTAGTCACACATTGTTCATTGGATACCTCGACTTCTGCAGCATCCGTGTCCTCTATTGCAACAGCTGTACACACATTTGTCCGCTGCAGTCTTTCACACACTCTTCTCCAGTTTCCCTTGATGGCTCTTATCTCCGTTCACATTCGCCGTACTTCACCAGATGGCTACTACGAACTCCTGACCCTCCGGCTGTGGCAGTATTTATAGTGTCAGTGCACCTTTACCCAGATTCTTCTTTACATGTTAGGTGATTGCGCTGAGGGAGGAGATCAGGTAAGCTGCCAATCACCCCCTTCCTCGCTGGCCAGGCGACACAGCGACCGTCGGGTGAGCCTCTGGGGAGGTCCTACCTCCATGCGTAAATGTCACTGCTCATCCCATTTTTTCTTGTAAACTTCACTATCTTCATTTTCCATACATTGATGTTCACTTTATTTTTCACCTATACTTTTTTAATGTCTTCCTGCGACTTGTCGCCCCTCCCCCCTCCCGCCCCCCATTTTTNGCCGAGGGCACGAGAGGCTGGGTATACCAGTGCGGGGTATGCCAAAAACGGACAAGCCGGGAGCTCCCTTCAAACGTGGACAAAACCCGGGGTACCAGGGCAGAGGGAGGACAAGGGATAGTGGAGGAAATGGTCCTGCCGGAATTCGCAGGAAGACCCCACGAAGATCCTGAACGATTCGTACAGAATTGCGAACACGAGTTCCGGACCGGTGGTGTTCCCAGGAAGCAGTGGGTGCAGAAGGCACGTGAACAATTGAAACAAGCCAGCCTCAGCTGGTGAGACAGGTATGGGGAGTTCATAACGACGTGGGAACAATTCGCTGCCCGCCTGAGCAGTAAGTTCGCCGGAGAAGAGGTTATAACTGGGCTACGAACCGAGTTCTACACCCAGCAACTTGTCTTGCTCCTTCTTCATCTTTAGTTTATTAGGAGGAAGGCGCAAATGTACGCACTCATCGCGCCAGAAGGAACGGAAGCGGAAGGAGTTTGTATAATTACGAGGCTATTAATACCGGCCCTGCGGAGTGTCCTTCGCCATCCANAGGAACGGAAGCGGAAGGAGTTTGTATAATTACGAGGCTATTAATACCGGCCCTGCGGAGTGTCCTTCGCCATCCACGGGCAACAGGGATAGAGGAACTTGTGGAAAGGGCGAGAGAGGCGGAGATCGATTACCACCTACGCCCTAACACTGAGGGCTAGTATCAACTTTACGTCCTGTAATTGGACATAAAATACTTTTTGTCCCGGTAATTTTTACGGTTCTTGTGGAATAACAACAAAACATAATTCTACAACGGCTGGGAGAGTGACTCCAAAATTTTTTCCTCTGGTGTCAGTGTTGATCAGGCCACCCAAGGATCTATGAAATGGCTTAACGACTGCTATCAATCGAAAACAGCCGGGACCGTATATTTAACGTGCCCTCCGAAGCCCGGAAGGGCTCAAATGTTATGGCAATAAACAGTTACCCATCCAAATGTCTGTAACTGGGAACGTTTCTTAATTTTGGTGATCGATTAAGATCCTTCAGCCAAGCGAAAAATTAGTTCCTAGGTACACTTTTTTTCTTAAGCTACAACTTGATGAAAATCACGTTTTGATTTTCATACATCAACGCTTGAAAGCGGAAATGTGGTAACTACGCTATAGTTGCACAGATACACTCCAAAAACATTACTCTACTTCTTGGCTATCGGATTAAAAAATTTCCTTCCTTTTGGGTTGCCGTAATCAGTTATAAACCTTAGCCAAAATAGTATAATTTTATAATTCTGTTTTCACATAAATTAATTGTTTTTTCCGAATTTATTTATTAGTGTATCACTGTAAAACTCAATTGTACCCGGGCGAAGCCGGGCCGGTTCGATAGTATGTTCTAAAATGTCTTCGGTATTTACGCGCTCAGCCTAACAGAAACATAATCGGGAAGAACAGCTATTTTCGGACCCACCCAACTTTATAATGGCGATCAATAACCACACAGTAAAAAAATTCTGTACTTTTTACATATAGATCTTCGGGAAATTGTTATAAAATACATTCTTGTAAGTCTGCAGCAGAAATATTGTATAATTACGACCCATTGTTTTAGAAAATATACAAAATTAGTTTCGAAGCTCAATGTTTATAAGGAGATTGAAGTCTGCAGTCCTTGCTCGTTAAAAGTCAATGTCAGTTTTACACATTTCGCTCTGAGATTTTGTCAAATTTGTTATAATTTGTTTGCAGTGGCACAAAAATATCTGGGCAGACCGCGTTCTATTCCCGGTGGGATCAATCCAAGTTATTCTCACGTGGGAATCCTGCTGGAAAATGCCGCTGGTCGGCGGGTTTCCTCGGGCATCTCCCATTTCCCCCACCCCTGCATTCCGGCGCTGCTCGATTCGCAGCACACTTCACCCTCATTGGCTCTCAATACCTCGATGTTAAGAACCTTCCCAACCTCTCCACTGATGAAAGTATACAGGACGATGTGTCTGCAAAGCAGAGTCCAGTGGCCAATGGTGACGTGCGAAACATTTCCCTCGGGCGATAATGGGTGACACGTAATGGGAGAAACCTGAAATCGAGCCACACTGGTACTCAAACACTATTAGAGATTTCCGTAAGTTTCACAAAACTTTCCTTTAATTCACGGACACCTTCCGTAAACTTGTCACTAGGTTTTTTGTATGTTTACTGATTATAAAAAATATATTAAGGAAAAAAAATTAATTTTCTTTCGGTTGGTGTTTATCTGTGTACAAAAATTAAATCAATATATTAAAGATTCTTTGCTTTGGAGCGTAATTTGAACACGGGTCTAACGATCAGCGCCCCGCGAATCCTGACACTTTGCTTCTACGTTCCAACAGAAGATCGGTGCTTTAAAATGTTATTAAAAGAAATGGATTTTAATATTTTGTTTGTTTCTGGTTAGTGTTTTCAGTGTTGCTAACTGTTGACAGTGGCTCGTGCAACTTTTTCATTTTTTTAATACTGTGTTAAAGGGGGATGATTATCCTTAATAGCGCATCAACAAGAAATTTCTTGTAACAGCAGAGAAATATGCTTCCTTTAGATTCGGCATTGTTCGTTCCCGAAACGCGAAGCAGTTGGAAATACCAAGACGTTCCGCGTTTTCCACTGATAGAAAAGTTTTTTTCCTGCCACAAAAATAGTTGTTTCTATAGGGCCAAATACATATGTAGTGGCCCCAACAATACAATTTGTTGAGATTACTAAAACCTCAAAAGCAATAAAACTGAATTTGTTCATCTAACAAAAGACAATCCTAAATAAACAAAACCTCTGTGTTGAACAAAAAAAAAATTAGATTGCCAATAAAATATTTAGTTATACCAACTGTATATTTATCTGGCTACTTATTTTATTGCATTCTTTCAAATATACAGCTCGGAATTTGGTTTGAAATTTTTGTGTTAATTATCATGTAAAAGTGTTTGTTATAAAATTTATTGTTGGTATAAAAATCCCAAAAAACAAGGTCGACGGGAAACTAAAAATAGAGCTGTAAAACTTGAAATATTTATTTACCTACGTTGTGTATATTTGGAATGTACGTATTAAAACTATTCCTTTTTTAGTTGAAGTCTTTTCAGCTGAGGGTGCTGTGGCGTAGCGTTCGGGAACTAACGTCTTTGTTCGAATTTCATTTGAGGTTTAACTTTTTTTTATTGGCAAAAAAATTTCTTTGATGTACGTGGAGCAACACAAATCTTTAGTTGCACCAAATATATCTTACACTTTAGCGCAAACCATACACGAACAACAAAACAATTAGGTTGTAACAACAAAATAATTCATAGCCCCTATACAAGCAATTGATTTTGTTGCACCAAACAAACTTTGTTTGATTCAGCAAAAACCTTTATGTCAGTGTGGATGTGTGGAGCCAATTTCCATTTTACGTCGTTACATCAGCTGTGTATTTCCCGCAAAACTTTCCGAGGATATGCAGGCATGTTTAGCAGTCCAGCGCTCTCCCTGCGATCAGCGATGGCCCGCGGATATGGTGCGTACTCGAGGACGCCCGCCTCGCTTCGGAGCACACTCGGAACAACGCCGTCGTCGGAAAGGTCAAGTGGAGTTAAGGGCGAGTGTTTGCTTCGTGCGCTCCCACCGCCCACCCACACGAGACCCTGGAGAGGGTGGAGCATTTCCATCATCAGCAACGACCAGAGACATTTCGCGTTATCATTTGGCGTCAGGCTGAAATCCATAGTACTGTATACACTGGAGCTGGCGTCGTTTCTCCATTGGCTGCTGCATATATGTGAAGTCACGCCCTTTCCGACTGAACTGCGCGTTTTCGGGGGACACGGTGTTCGTTTATTGTCGCAGAGTTAGGGGCAGTGATATTTAGCGAAAAGAATTCGAGACAAGATACAGTCCAAAGCACTGTAATGTCGTCCAGCTTCATTGATTGGCTGAAAAATGTTCTGGCCCGTGCCAACCGTTTGCGCACGAATCACGAAGGTTCAGAGTCGGAGTAAATTAGTCTTGGGTGGCTTGGTGAAAGACGGACACGGCACCAGCAGCCAATGNTTGATTGGCTGAAAAATGTTCTGGCCCGTGCCAACCGTTTGCGCACGAATCACGAAGGTTCAGAGTCGGAGTAAATTAGTCTTGGGTGGCTTGGTGAAAGACGAACACGGCACCAGCAGCCAATGGAGCTATAACAACAGCTGAGGCGTATATATAGTATTGAAGTCTACTGTGTGCTCCGATTTTTACGCGAAAAGTCACTGACCCTACACAGAGTTAACCAGGGCGTGTCAAATAATGTATGATCCAATGGCGAACGTTTTGCAAACATGCTAGGTTTTAAATTTTAACGTTTCCCCAAATAATAACGCGAATTTTGCAAGTCTCTAGCAATTACCCCCTCCCCCCGCCAAGTCCCATGACGGTCGCGCATACCTAACACATATGTACTTCAAGCAGGTCTGTTAGACCCGTAGAGATAAAATGGAGTAGAGTGCTCACCCAAGGTGCACAGTATCCAGTCTTCGCATTCCAACATTCTAATGAGCAACAGCCTATACGACTATCATTAGGGGCAGTGATATTTCGCGAAACGATTTCGAGACAAGATACAGTCCAAAGCAATGCAGGGTCGTCCAGCTTTTTTGATTGGCTAAAAAATATTCTGACCTGTGCCAACCGTTTGCGCACAAATCACAAAGGTTCAGTGTCGGAGTTACTTAGTCCTAAGTGGCTTGGTCAAAGACGCACACGTCACCAGCAGCCAATGGAGGTATAACAACTGCTGAGGTGTGTATATAGTATTGAAATCTACTGTGTGCTCCGATTTTTACGCGAAAAGTCAGTGGCTCTAACAATCAGAAACGAAATGAATAGGTTTTGACGTTATAACATTGTTAATGTGAACACGGGCTTTGAAAGGTTTGTATACGTCCTCTCACCAATATCTAACTCAAAAAATTGGATTAGAGTCGAATTGGTAAAATAGTTTTATTCGTATAAAAGAGCTAATCTTTTTAAAATTTAATATGTTAACGTACACGTTCACCTCTGTTGACCATCGCAACCAAATTAATCGTTTGTATGGGGACAATGAGATATCTTGTTGTCGAAAACCAATTATTGTGTTCTTATTTTACTGTCCAAAAAAATAATTGGTTGGTGCAACCAAATTATACTTTGTCTCTACTTATATTAAACAATTTCGCTTGATATAACTAAAATCGGAAGCTTGACTGGAATTAGAACCTATATCATCTGTACCCGCGCGCTACGCCTTACCAACCTCAGCTAAAGTTAACACTAATTAAGTTGGAATGTTTTTACTTAAATACGTTTAAAATATTGGACAAAGTCCTCAAACCAATATTTAAAGTTTCACTGTTTTATAGAATGTTCGAGGTAAACGGAGCACTTTCGAAAGGCCTGCTTAAGATATACTTGTACGCACATTGCGTATTCTTCCATTAACGTTGCTACGAGGATCGTCATTTTATTTATGCTCCGGTGAAGTGTAACTGTGAAATTATTAGAAAACTAAGTAATTTACAAATTTTGTAATTCTTACACCCATGTGCATAAAACAACTGAATGCAAAAGAATACACGTGTTCGCAAATGTTTACCTAATATTTTCAATTCAACGTTAACCCGTTCGACCCAGCGTACACAACTGTGCACATTACGCACGTGTAGGTAATTTTGGGCCTGTGCTGCACTGTGCAAAGTTCAATGACTGATCATCTTACCTGTGGGTAAATGATTCGCATTCGCTAGCCGTTTTACTGTTCTAAGACATAATTGGTTCACATTGCTATAGCTGAACATTAAGGCCTACAGCTCACTCGCTGCGACAACGAATCAAGTGTTGTGTAGACTTAAGTACAGCACGTATCATACCATTTTTTTTTTAAACGCCCGAATCCGTAAATTAAAGTTGGTGTGGAACTTCTTTTACTCCGCCGTTAACTTTTTTTCTGGGCACATGCAAGTCAGTGTGTCCGTTACAATATATGCAGATAGGGGAGGTGATATTTTTCAAAGGGTGGTTTCAAAACTGCTGAGATAACTGTGAACAAACTGTAGGGCTATGTTGGGTAAATGAGCATAAAAAATCGGAGTACGTTATCTTTACTCTGTGGTTAATCCGGATAACGATCACGTCACAGTGATACCAACCAGTTAAATAAAATGCATTGAGAGTTATTTGATGAGCTACTACCAACTGGCAACAAGATAGTAGAGATAGTAGTAGAAAAAAAAGGTAGTTTGGCGCAACGGAACATGGGACCGGAGCTCGGAGCTGTTAATGTTCTGTCATTCCGGCCGACCAGCGGTCATTTTCCCCTCAACATTTCCCGTTTTCCCCTCAAAATCAACTAAATTTCCTTCAATATTATTCTTTTTCAATTAGAATGTCCCTTTTTTTCCTTAAAATTTCAATTTTCCCCTAAAAATTCTCTGTTTTTCCCTTTGAAAAGGTAGAATAGCCCAATTTGCAAAAAGGAAACTCCTCTTAAGCCCATAAAGCTCATTTCATCCTATTCGGGGGCATTTTCTCAAGGGCAGGGCAGTGGTGGCCATATTGATTTTATAGGTATGGAATATGCCAAATCGGTACACGTGAGCCGAGATTGGAGTCAGACCAGACGATCAGCAATCTTGATTCTGTCAGCTACCTTGCCTGCCATGTTAGATATCGGTGACCTTGACCCATTACCTTGACTTTAGATAACCTTGAATCCAAAAATTAGAACTAAAATTTTAAAATTTGTTTAACTTGTTAAAACTGCAAAAAAATTATTATAAAAAAATTAATTTTTCAAAAAACTAATTTCAATTTTTTATTAATTTTGTATATTTTGGCTTAGAGGGGACGAGAGACTGGAACCGACCAGCCACAATGTTATGACATCACCCAACCGCCATGTTGGATACAGGTGACCTCGACCCATTACATTGATCCCAAGGCCATTGATGACCTTTAAAACAAAAATCAAAGAAAAATGCTAAAAAATGAATAAATTAATCAAAGTCAGAGAGCATTTGACATTACTGACTACAACTGCCATCTTGGATACAGGTAACCTTGACCTTTGGCCTTGATCTGGGGACCTTAGGCATTGAACCCAAAAATTTGTCAAAAACAACATAAATGTCATAAAATATATAAAAAAATTCATTCAAAAGATTATAAAAACCATAAAATTGCAAAAAAATTAATAAAAAATGTATTTAATAAATATTATTAGAAATTATTTTTTAAAAATCTTCTTAAAAACTTACATTTCCGGAGGTCCCCCATGGCAACACACCCAGAAGACGACTGACACCCCTCCAATCAATCACATTATATTAAGATTCCCCTCCCCTTTTTCACCTCATCACTGCTCATTCTGTCGAATATACTCCATCCGCCATTACGGTATTTTCGTTTGTCAGTTGTTAACATTTTCAACACCTAGGTAGCGCTGATGACTCCGACCACAATATAAGATCTGGGTAACCTTCAGTTTGACCTCATATCTGTGACTTTGCCTCATACCTATGACCTTAGATAATCTTAAATAAAATATTAAAAAATTAATTAAAGACTTGTTTTTCCATTACTCTTTCGATCTATCTCGCAAACTTTCCATCAATCAGCACCGCAATCAGAAATCCACACCAATCCTCTCAAATACACACACTAATCAACACACCAAACCACACCAATCCACACACCAATCCACACACTAATCTACACCAAGCCACACACCAATCCACACAAATCAACACACCAATCAACACACCAATTCACACAACAATAAAAACACCAATCCACTCCAATCCACACATGGATTCACATACACCAACCCACAAAAATCCACACACCAATCCACAACAATCCACACACCAATCAACACACCAATCCAAACATTAATAAAAACGCCAATCCACTCCAGTCCACACATAGATTCACATACACCAACCCACAAAAATCCACTCACCAATCCACAACAATCCACACACCAATCCACGCACAAAACCACACCAATCCACACCGATCCAGACGCCAATAAACACATCTATCCAAACCAATCCACACCAATCGATGCCTATATATACCAATCCACACCCATACTTCGCAATCCTCCTCCTCAATCCACAATAATCCATGACAATCCTTCGCAATCCTCCTCCACAATTCACAGCAACCCATGCTAATCCTTCGATCAATCCAAATCCTTCTATCAATCCTAATCGTTCGATCAATCCCAATCCTTAGCAATCCTCCTCCACAATCCGCAGCAATCAATGCCAATCCTTCGATCAATCTCAACCCTTCGATCGATCCTTCTATCAATCATTCGGTTTGTCCACCACCCATATGTATAGAAATTACATTCGTTCGCCAACTGTCTCCAAATTTATACATGNCTTCTATCAATCATTCGGTTTGTCCACCACCCATATGTATAGAAATTACATTCGTTCGCCAACTGTCTCCAAATTTATACATGTCAACGGAATTAAAGTTTTGTATGATGTCCACTATCCACGCATTTTTAAACTAAAGTCTTTATTATAATTATATTTGCAGACCTTTCCATTAATAGTCGAGTGCTCATAGCACCACTTTAAAGATGTGAGCGAAAAAAGGATATGACACAGAAAAATAAAGAAAATCTAATTATTTTTTAAATTAAATTTATTATTTTGTAATTACAATTTCAGGTGAAAGCATTTCATCACATCATGCGCTATATCTCCAATTCTTCAGTTTACTAATAATTTTAGATATGTCGTTAATGTGCTAGAGATCTCCGCCTTTTTGAAGGTCAAACAAATATCTACATTGACAAAGTTCCAAAGTCCTAAGTTACAGCGGCNCTAGAGATCTCCGCCTTTTTGAAGGTCAAACAAATATCTACATTGACAAAGTTCCAAAGTCCTAAGTTACAGCGGCTCTACTATCTTTGCCAAAGATTTTCTTGTAACCATACAACTGAAATATTGAATCTTTCCAACACATTGTTTTATGAAATATACAAAAAAATAAGTATCTCCGTGTTTATTATAAATTTTAAGTCTACAGTACCCCTTTAAATATTCCTTCCAAAGTTTTTTGTATGGCAAATAAAACCATTACTTTGAGGCATTTTTTTTTACAGTAACACAATAGTGCTTCAATTCAAACAGTATGTTACAGAAACGTATTTTCGATGTTAATAAATATTTTATTTATACGTTTTTCTTTTACGGCAATATTACCTTCCTTTATACCAAAGAAATTAACACTCTTTGAGATGCTTTTGTACACAGTAAAGAAATAATACTTCATGCCAAATGTAACGGTTTAACGATGTTTAAGGTTTTCAGCCGTACATTGTAGTTTTCAGTACGTTGCTGTTGTTCCAACGCAAACATTCATAAACCAATTTAGTAACGAAACTGAAACTTACCAGTTGTGCAGTCCACCTGCAGACATTTTATTTTATTCTGAAGTGCAGTGACTCCAAATCACCAACCTCAAATTCATCCCAAGAGGTGATATATTATGGGTAGGGCCACTGACTTTTCGCGTAAAAATCGGAGCATACAGTAGACTCCAATACTATATGCACACCTCAGCTGTTGTTATACCTCCATTGGCTGCTGGTGCCGTGTCCGTCTTTGGTCAAGCCACTCAGGACTAAGTAACTACGACCATGGACCTTCGTGATTCGTGCGCAAACGGTTAACATGGGCCAGAACATTATTTAGCCAATCAAAGAAGCTGGACGACCCTGCAGTGCTTTGGGCTCTATCTTGTCTCGAAATCTTTTCGCGAAATGTCACTGTCCATAATCTGGGGGGCCATGTTATAACCAAAACATCACAATTGACTAGCAATTTAAATACCAAAAGTTTTCTAAAGCCAAACACNCTGTTGTTATACCTCCATTGGCTGCTGGTGCCGTGTCCGCCTTTGACCAAGCCACTCAGGACTAAGTAACTACGACCATGGACCTTCGTGATTCGTGCGCAAACGGTTAACATGGGCCAGAACATTATTTAGCCAATCAAAGAAGCTGGACGACCCTGCAGTGCTTTGGGGTCTATCTTGTCTCGAAATCTTTTCGCGAAATGTCACTGTCCATAATCTGGGGGGCCATGTTATAACCAAAACATCACAATTGACTATCAATTTAAATACCAAAAGTTTTCTAAAGCCAAACACGAAGAGGTCGTTTGGTAAAGGGGCATTAGGCTGATAAGACGAGGGGTACGGGTTCGAGTCTTGGAGGTGTCCTGACTATATATGTTTTTCAGTGAATGTAATTTTGAAAGATTTGTTACTTCTCACGTACTAATCACGGATGTTTAACATATAAAAATTTCCTTTACAGTGAAACTGACATTACCAGAAAAACGTCTGCTGAATTATTGTAACATCAACATACCGATACCGTAGCCATTGCTATAGAGATCAAACAGAAATTATGTTTCTGGCAAGCTCAATTTGCAGTGTTTCATATTTAAAAAAAATTTTCTTTGCTGTAACAAATCCAGTGTTGCAGCAAAGAAGGAGTTTTTACAGTGTCCTGTCTTGTTGAAATTTATCATTAGTGTCACACATTATACCNCAGTGTTGCAGCAAAGAAGGAGTTTTTACAGTGTCCTGTCTTGTTGAAATTTATCATTAGTGTCACACATTATACCTTGGAATTTAAGGAAGTTTTCTGTAATTTACTTTTAGTGGGCCATAAATAATTCTGGCAACTTGTTTTCAAACAGCTAATTGAAAAATACAGAATTTTTTTACAGTGTGGAGTTCGGTGTATAAGCAGTTATTTTGTCTCTGTAATCGAAATAATTCTGTCGTTATGAGCTGCAGTGGGATAATAAAGTTGTGAATAGTCTAAATGGAGGGGAAAAGCATTATTTGTGAAGTACATGGTAAATATTTAGACGTTTTCCTAGTTTTGAGCCAATGTGAAAATTAAACACAAATGCAATATTCTTTTAATGCAATTTGAAGGGGGACTCATTTGAGAGCTGCTTTGATATTTCCCCTTCTGATGAAGAGGATTATACGCGTGGTTGGTAGAGTGCGATATCGAAACCAACCCCCGCGTGGGATTACCGGTATTTTTTATGCAAATGGATTTTTTTTATTAGTTTCTGGCACAAAACGTGGAAGGACGAGCCGCAAGCAATAAGTAAAGAGGATGTCCCTCATAAATAATTAATGCATTAAGCGGTTAGAAGCGTGAGAGGCAACACTTGGTCAGAAAACATGTTTTTGTCACACGGGGGGAATTCGCATTAAAAGAGCTTTCACACGGCGCAAGATACATGCAAAACTCGGGCCAGATGCAGACTTAGACTAAACTCCGCACGGCAATTTCTCGTGCAAGACCGATTTCAAACGACACCGGGGGTTAGAGCATGGCCTATTTTTTAATGCAAGCTGTACGAAAAAATAGGTTATATAGGTCGTTCTAAACTGGTCATGCGAACAACTGTGTTTCAACTAGGATTAAATATTTTATTTAAGCTTTGCAAAGAGGAATATGGCGAAATGTATAGGGGTTAAGAAGGTTTAATGTCTAATTTTTAAATATTGAGTTGAGTTTTATTAGTTTTGTAAGATATGAAGGAAGCTCCATCGCGTCAATTATTAATCGCACATAAGATACAAAAATAAAATATCAGTTGCATTTAATTCAATATGGTGATTATTGATCGATTTACATGAGCCATCAAATACTATCTTGCAAAGTTAAATTTTGCTTCATATTTCATGTGCAACGTATGAACACGTTTCATATGGAATTCGATTGATATTTTCGCGTGGAGTTCGCAAGCGAAGTCCCGTGTGAAATTTGTTTTGTGTCCTGCAAAAACAGTTTTACTGACATAACACAAACACTGGGATTGATAAGCCTTAGGACATTACATAGCAGCCCCATATTGAACGTCAAACAATACATCCACCAGTTACGTTAATGAAGCGACATATAGCTGATAAAGATACTGTGCTATGGGGATTGCAGGTGAACACGTCGTAACTGTTCTCATTGGCTGGTGATCGTATTTGTTTTAAAGAAATAGTAAGTTATTCCAAAACGGAATTTATTTTTAATGACATGTGGCAAAAAACGTCTTACATTTAGTACAGTCCTCTGATTATAAAAGTACTCTTTATAAAAAGTGATGAAATAACACATATTAAAAATAACCTAACAAATATGTTAATTTTTATTATATGCACAGCAAAAATTATTTTATTCAATTTTCATCTGTAAAATTTTTCCTAGTTGTTTTTTCGCCTAAAAAAATTTTTTATTACTATGTCATTCTCTCACAGAAAATAATGGCACATGATAAAATCTCGTATAATGGCGTTTATATATCTTTATAAACAAATTATAAAAAAACTTGTATTACGGAATCATTTGAATGAAATATTTCATATTTATATAGCAGTTTAATCATTAGAAACCAATATATAACTGTTCTAGATAGTTTTACCCAACAAAATACAATACATAAAACGGTTTATAAAAATTCAAATGAAAATAATTAAAGAAACAATTATTTGGTATAACGGCATTAAAAACATACGTAGTGCATTACATTAATTAACTATGCCTAAAATAGTATTTAAGAATTTTATTAAAAAAACTTTTAAAATATTTCTCTGTTATTGGGAGACGACTAGACAGTAATGCTATTTCTTACAGGTTTATGACTTGAGATGTATTTAGACACGAATTTTGACGTCTCCTGGTTCGTTTTAGTTATATACTTGAACTATTAATGGAATTTCATAACGCTGGTTTTAGGGAATATAAATACTCTCTGCGGTCACCTGATCACACATGCATTGAATATAAACACTACCTCTGGAAGGGTTTCCATACGAGGTGAAATTGCATACTAAATTTGTCTTTCGTGAACTGCGCATTGCGGAAGTTCTCGCTAATATCTCTATATCTGGTTTCGCGCAGACAAGACGTTACTAAGAAACCAGATACTTCCAGTTGGAATCGCCAATCTTCTCGTAGAATTCTACTAGCTTCATTGACCAACTTCTTCATTCTGCGTGCATATCACAGTCATCATGCGTACTTGTTACCAGAAACATGTGGAACACTGTTACACAAAACATACAATCATTCATTAAATTTAATTCAATGTCAAATCACATATCCGAGATACTTCAGAAAAAATGCAAATTTCAGCCTTCAAAAGGAAATTAACCTACCTAAAATGTACGTGATTTTTTGGATAGCTGTAACCCATAAACAGATTTGTCTAAAAATATTTCTCAAACTTATTTCAGTAAAACGCCCATATTTGAATCCTTGCCGTACTGTTAACAATTGCAAACATGATAAAATTTAAAAACGTCTAAGAATGGATGCTATACGTATNTGAATCCTTGCCGTACTGTTAACAATTGCAAACATGATAAAATTTAAAAACGTCTAAGAATGGATGCTATACGTATAAGAAATTAATTAAAGCCAAAAAATAAATTAAACAATATCCTACTAATTCCATGCCTTACAAAGATTCACACAATAGCTCCACATATCACACAAACTATACTTTATGTGATTAAAAACATTATTTCCTTTCTAACACCCTTCGACGACTGAAATTATCTTTATGGTGTAGGAAAAAAGGCCAGCAATTTGCCGTGCAAACAAAATTCGTAGACGTATTCTTGATCGATATTCTAAGAAAATGTTGTTTAAATTATTGTCGTCTCAGATTTTCTTCAAACTGTGTCCACTTTTCAAAGTAAGTCCACCAATATATATATATTTTTTTAATATAATAGATTTTATTTTAATCACTTTCAGGTCCTATATCACGAAAATTAGTGAACGTTAGTCGAAAATTTGTATTTTCCTGGAAGTATTGTTCGGAAAAATTTCCTGTATCATTACGAAATAAGCAGAAGATATAAACTTGCACTTATAAGGGCTATACGTTTTTTTTTTAAATGGTTAAATATCGTTCTACTTCTTTTACAACAAAAACCGTTTGCCTTCGCATTTATGATATTACCCTCCAGGNTGAATCCTTGCCGTACTGTTAACAATTGCAAACATGATAAAATTTAAAAACGTCTAAGAATGGATGCTATACGTATGAGAAATTAATTAAAGCCAAAAAATAAATTAAACAATATCCTACTAATTTCATGCCTTACAAAGATTCACACAATAGCTCCACATAGCACACAAACTATACTTTATGTGATTAAAAACATTATTTCCTTTCTAACACCATTCGACGACTGAAATTATCTTTATGGTGTAGGAAAAAAGGCCAGCAATTTGCTGTGCAAACAAAATTCGTAGACGTATTCTTGATCGATATTCTAAGAAAATGTTGTTTAAATTATTGTCGTCTCAGATTTTCTTCAAACTGTGTCCACTTTTCAAAGTAAGTCCACCAATATATAATTTTTTTTTTAATATAATAGATTTTATTTTAATCACTTTCAGGTCCTATATCACGAAAATTAGTGAACGTTAGTCGAAAATTTGTATTTTCCTGGAAGTATTGTTCGGAAAAATTTCCTGTATCATTACGAAATAAGCAGAAGATATAAACTTGCACTTATAAGGGCTATACGTATTTTTAAAATGGTTAAATATCGTTCTACTTCTTTTACAACAAAAACCGTTTGCCTTCGCATTTATGATATTACCCTCCAGGNAAAATGGTTAAATATCGTTCTACTTCTTTTACAACAAAAACCGTTTGCCTTCGCATTTATGATATTACCCTCCAGGAACTACGAACGTTGTGAGTTCCATCGAAACGAGTCATTTGGTTCGAATTCGCATCTCAGTAAATTTTTTTATGAATCAACACAGTTTTAGGAACATTAAATACTTCACAATATTCATTAAATTTTTTGGTCGTCATATACGTTCTCGTTTTTCGTTTTCCTCGCAGTATGATCTTCGCAGCTGTACTGATGATTCTTTGTTCTATCTTCTTCAATACAGCTATATACATATTTTGGTTTTCAAATACCTTATTTTCCATATGACGTTGAAGTCTTGAAAATTATATTTCATGTGTACTCGTTGAATCGCACGATTTGCATCAGTACCCTCGTATTTCTTCCATTTACCAGTTGCAATATCTGTTAACCTCAACGTTTTCTGGTTTGGAGTTAAATGCCCACAGACGATGGCATGGTTGTTTGAACTGAATATGGCAGTTCTGAAGACCCAGCGAAATTGAGGCATTACCGTTTATTTCGCCATTGGTGAAGCAACATGCTGTCATGTGTTTTTAAGGCAAATATTTTGTCTCAAATGCTCATTACACTTTAAATACACTGAAGAGCCAAAAAAANCTGTCATGTGTTTTTAAGGCAAATATTTTGTCTCAAATGCTCATTACACTTTAAATACACTGAAGAGCCAAAAAAAACTGGTACACATGCCTAATATCGTGTAGCCTCCACCCCTACCCGAGATAGCAGAAGTGCCGCAAGACGCNCAAAAAAACTGGTACACATGCCTAATATCGTGTAGCCTCCACCCCTACCCGAGATAGCAGAAGTGCCGCAAGACGCCGTGGCATGAACTCTAATGTCTGACGGTATGCAGGAGGCAATTCACAATATGAATACTGCAGGGCAGTCCACAAATTCAATTTGCGCCAATTTGAGAACGAGTTGCACGTCTGTCACGTTTAATGATTCTCGTCAGTCATCGTTTGTCCCGTTCTTTCGCGATCTTTTTCCGGCCGNACGTTTAATGATTCTCGTCAGTCATCGTTTGTCCCGTTCTTTCGCGATCTTTTTCCGGCCGCAGCGATGTCGAAGAGATATGATGTTTTACCGGATTCCCGATATTCACGGTACACTCGTGAAATGGTCGTACGCGAACATCCAAATGTTATCGCTACCTCTGAGATGCTATTTCCCATCTCACGTGCGCCGACCATAACACCACGTTCAAACTTACGTAAATCTTGATAACCTGCCATTGTAGCAGCNGTCCCATCTCACGTGCGCCGACCATAACACCACGTTCAAACTTACGTAAATCTTGATAACCTGCCATTGTAGCAGCAGTAACCCATCTAGCTGCCGACCGTAGAGGGGGTCCTTAACAGCGAGGTCTTGATAGTCGACGAGGGTGATTATGGTGAGTATGGAGCAGTGCCGAAATGAAAGGGCGGGAAGAAAGGGAGATCCCCGAGAAAACCCGCTGACCAGTGGCATCGTCCGGCACGATTCCCACACGCGAAAATCCAGGAGTGACGCGGCCGGGGATTGAGCGACGGTTCGCCTTGGTGGGAGGTGGGCAGGGTAACCACTCAGCCACCGCGGCCCCTCCACGTATGAGATCCATCCACTGTTCAATTGTTTGCCTTCTCTCTCCTCCAGAATCCCTTCCCAACTGGCGAGTGTACTGACAGATGCTATCGCCCACGGGCAGCAACTTGGGGCGCTCTTGTATAGCAGCGTCCTACGCGTTTTTCCACGTCGTCTGGCTGCCTGCATCGCACGACGACGCGTTCCGAAAAAAAAGACATTAACTACATGAGCTCACGCCCTCTCTCATGTCACCCTCGTAGCTGGGTATAGGCTGTTCACGGTAAACTAAGCACTTTTGAAAGCCCTGCTAAAGATCTACTTGTATGCACGTTGTGTACAGGATATTTTCGCGATGATAAGTCGAACTTAAAGAGATGATGGATAAGCACACAAGAAGCGAAATGAGTTAAGGAATGGTAAACCGGAAATGTCTTAGTCAAAGTTACAGGCGAAAAACGTGGCGATGTGATTTTGGAAAAGCCTGTACCTATCGGGGCGAGATCAGGCGAACGCAAGACTGGCGGTGTAAGACGGCCTGGAAGAAGCCAGGAACCTGTTACCTACTTACATACTGCTGTGTGTGTTTCACCAGTGAACAGTGAAGACAGAAATTGAGTACAGAGTTGAGGAATTTGCCGATATCATGTTTGTGTACGGGAGAGAAAATTGAAACAGCAGTGCACCCACTTGATTGTATCGATATGTACCCACAAAGGTGGATAGGAAGTGGAGGTCCTGTTTCTTGGCCAGCGCGTTCGTCTGATCTCACCTCGAAAAGATTTTTCCTGCAGGGCCAAGCAAAAAATCTTGTCTACGAGACACCGGCACTTAATGAAGAAGACCTGCTGGCAAGAATCCTTACTGCCTGTGATGTCATCAGAACGTCGCCATTGATGCTAGAGTGAATGCGTCAGAACCTCTTGCGACGCTGTCATGCCTGCGTCAATGCTGAGGGGCCGGCATTTCAAAGACCTCCTGTAGAACTGATTCAGCTTATGNACACCGGCACTTAATGAAGAAGACCTGCTGGCAAGAATCCTTACTGCCTGTGATGTCATCAGAACGTCGCCATTGATGCTAGAGTGAATGCGTCAGAACCTCTTGCGACGCTGTCATGCCTGCGTCAATGCTGAGGGGCCGGCATTTGTAGAACTGATTCAGCTTATGGTGGTTTGTACGATGTGGTCAATAAAAACAGTACATAATGTTCCACTTGTGCTTCGCCAAGTTTTTCACCTATATGTTTTGACTAAGACATTTCCGGCCCACCATTCCCTATCTCATTCCGTTTGTTTTGTCCTTCTCAATCATCCCTCAAAGTTTGACATATTATCACGAAAACATGCTGTATACTTTAACCACACGTACAGTTTACATTTCCATGAGCCTGGTCACTTTATTCATGCATCAGTCTAGTGAAACTGTGTAATTATTAGAAAAGTTAATATCTTACGAATATGCTCATTTTTACACTTCAATGCATTAAAAAAAACAGAAATCGGAATAAGTAATTTCAGTTATCACAAATGGTTGCTTAACACTTTTTATTCCATGTTGTGATATGATAGTACTTCCCCTCCATCGTTACCAACTTTACTGGTAGCATTTCACTCGGTGCGCCCGTTAAAATATATGTAGGTAGGAGCAGTGACTTTTCTCAAAGGTTGATTTCAAACGATCTCACTTTTTCGCGAACAGCCTTTAGGTAGGTAGGTAGATAGGTAGGTCACAACGTCTCGTCGACAGCGAGGTCATTAGAGACGGAGCAATTCGTTCAGACATGCAAGAAACGGGTAGGAATCGGCCATGGCCTGTGCTAAGGAACCACCCCCATCATTCTCGTGAAGTGCTGTCGTGGAAACCATGGAAACCCAAAATCAGGATGGCCAGACACGTATTCTAAGTCAGGTCGTGCCGAATGCGAGTTTAAAGTTTAAAAACTGCGCCACCTAGCTCAGTCGTAATATGACTGAGCACGTGCTCAGTCATATTAAAACTGCTCTCTCTCTCTCTCTCTCTCTCTCTATCTCTCGTATACGTCACAGAGGAAGCTCTCTGGCCGACCCGAAAATCGGAAAATTCCGTGGGTAACAGCACCCTCTTTCATTAAGGTAGAATTGAGTTGAGAGATTTGGGTGGCTCTTAAAATCAAGGTCTTGAGAGCCGATGAAGGTGAAATGAGGAGAGAATGGAGCAGCGCTGGAATGCAAAGGCGGGGGAAACGGGAGATACCCGAGGAAACCCGCTGTCAGTGGCATCGTACGGCATGTGACCCACTCGCGAAAATCCTGGAGTAACCCGGCCGGGGATTGAACCCGGTTCGCCTTGGTGGGAGGTTGAGCAGTCTAACCGCTCAGCCACCACAGCCCCTCTTTAAGGTAACAGAAGAGTGGCTTCTAATGGGGCACTGCACCCGATAGAACTGCAAGCAAAACGCATTAAAATGTAGTACAGACACTACCAAAATTGTCAGAGAAGTACGAATTTATGTTTCTTATGAAAGAAAAATGACCGTATACTGTAACACCATTAAATAGTTTTTTTTCAGTGTTCCTGTTTTAATATTTTAAAAATCGATAAATAATATTATTTGTTGTAAAAATTATAATTTAAGCGTATTTATATTCTGAATGCTTTATGACGTACGTTTTGCCAACAAAAATTACCCTACTTCATTGGGCAAGAACATCATAATAATAACTCAGGTTACATGCGTCGAAAAATTATTTAGGCCGATATTATTTACAAATAGATTTAACAACTGGTTATATGCGCAATGGCTTCAGCCACAAAAGTTATAATTTTTATAACTGAAATAAATATCCATAACATAAATTATCAAAAATAATTTTTTTGACATTAGTACTAATATTGTCTTACAAACAGTAATAATATTTAAATGCTCTACTTAACAAATATTCTTTTGCAAAATGTGCTTTGTGAAGTATGGTAATACGCTTACATTTTGGTTCAAAATAAACTCCTATTAATTCATTCTTAAAACATTTAAATCAGTTTTTTTCAGCAACATATTTTACAGTGTTACAAAATACATAAATTATTTTTATAGGAGAAACAAATTGTACTTTTCTGACAATTTTTATTCCGTGTACTACATTTTAATGAGTTATTCACGTTGGACAGTTCGATACATTGCTCCATTGGAAACCACTCTACTTCTACTTTAAGAAAATAAGGGATGAAGTAATATTATCACAAAACAAATTTGAAATTGATCTCGTGTCACACTATAAGAAAAAACGGCTGTTAAAATAGCCTTTTTGTTCTACATTAAAAAAAAATTTAATGTCATATCGTGAGAAACAATTAACCGATTCATACCAAATTTGCCTATAGGCAGTTTACGGTAAACTGAGCTATAAAGAAAGTCCTGCTTAAGATTTTCTTGTATACATGTTGTGTATTCTTCCGCCTTATGTAAAATTAACACTGCTATGGGCCACATCACTTTATTCATGGGTCGGTTAAGTGACACTGTGAAATTTAAAAAAAAAATGTATATACAAATATTCTGTTTTTTTACATTTAGATGCATAAAAAGATAGAAAACAAATTTAAGTTATAACAAATAGTTACCTTACACTTTTAATTCGACATTAAGACATGGAACTAATTTTCTTCCATCGTTACCATCTTTACTGGGCTCATGCTTCTTAGTGCGCCCGTTAAAATATATTACTATTTCCTAATTTTGATTTTAAATGTGCTCACTTTATCGTTAATGGCTTTAAACATAAAATGCATGTATAGTGGACTGCATACAAAACATCAAGGCAGATGTCAAGTACAAATGTGTGGAGACAGTTGGCGAATGAATGTTTTTTTATGTATGGATGGGGAACAGATGACACACACATGGAGTGATTATGGATTGATGATTGATGGAAAGATTGAACGAAAGATTGATGGAAACATTGGAACATTGAGGGAAAGATTATGGCATTGATGGAAATATTACAAAAGATTGATGGAAAGAATGCTGAGGAGGAGAATAAATGCGAAAGATTGTGAAAGATTAGGAAATATTGCGAAATATTAATTAAATCAATGGACTAAAAATTGATGGGAAGATTGGAACATTGAGATAAAGATGGGAAGATTGTTGGAAAGATTAAGAAAGATTGATGGAAATATTGCTAAAGATTAATGGAAAAATTATGAAATATTGTGAAGCATTGCAAAAGATATATGGAATAATTGGGCGAAAGATTGATGGGAAGATTGGAACACTGAGGGAAAGATGGGAAGATGGATGGAAAGATAGCTAAGGAGGAGCAGTATTGCGAAATATTGCAAAATGTTGATGGAAAAATTGCTGAAGATTTATGTAAAGATTGCTGAGGAGGAGGAGGATTGTTAAATATTGCGAAAGATTGATTTAATGATTGGGTGAAAGATTGATGGGATGATTGGAATATTGAGGGGAAGATGGTTAGATTAATGAGAATACTGAGAAAGATTGTGAAAAAATTAATGGGCAGATTGGAAGATTTATGGAAAGTCTGCGAAAAATTGATGAAAAGATTGAAAAATTGATAGAAACATTGCGAAGGATTGATTGAAAGTTTGCTAAAGATTGATGGAAAGATTGCTGAGTAGGAGGAGGAGGATTGTGAAAGACTGTGAAAGATTACGAATTATTGCGAAAGATAGTTGGACTTATATGATATTTGAGAAAATGATGTTCAAGAAGACCATGGGGGATATCTGTTTATCACCCTCGTACATTCCTAGTCTCAAGGGACTAGCACTATTGGTATTTCAATGAATGACAATTATATATATATAAGTTTTTTTTAGACGCTGATACATAAAATGATTATGACACGACTTGGGTAGGTGGTTGCTACATGTATGAAGGGCTTGGATTGGTGTCATATACATAAATTATACAAATTCTGTGTANGTGAACCGACTATAGCATGCTTATACCTACATATAAGTCGAGCTGTGTGCATGGTTAAAAAATGTATGCTGTTAATTTTGAGAACAGGCAGAACAACGTGAGTGGCGATGTATGGTTACCTCTTTTTTTCATAAATTAATATTAATTTTATAAATTTATTTATTTTAAATTTTTTGTGGCATTTTTTCGAACTTAAAAAAAATTGGATTTTTTAATTTATTTTTTGGAATTAAGGACAAGGGTTGAGACAATGGTCAAGGGTTGTGGGGTCAGTTTTCGACTGCTTTGGGTCTTGGATGATGGGTCTTGGTTCTTGGTTCTTGGGTCTTGAGTCTCGAAATTCAAAACGTTTTTGGGAATTTGTTGGAATTTTTTTGTAATATTTGCATTTTTTGTAATTTTTTTGTTTTGAAGGTCATCAAAGGTCACACGAATTGGGTCGATGTCATGGGAATTCGGTCAAGGTCACGGGTAAAGGTAATATACATCTAACATTGTTGACGAGGTGGACATTGGCCGACCTGGCTAGGGTCGGTCGTGTCGGGAGCTTTGTCGAACCACCTGTCAACGAACCCCGGTCCTCCTATATGCACATGTTAAATAATTTGTTTAAATTTTTTTTATTCTTTTTGAAAGTTTTTAGAAATTGTTACACATTTTTGGAGTATTGTTTAATTTTTTGGGACTTTTCGATTTTTTTTGTGTTCAAGGTCATCCATTGTCATGGTCATAGGAACTAGTTGAAGGCAACAAGTACAAAACGAGCCCCCAAATCCTTCCATTGGATCGTTTTTCAATAACAGGGGCTTGTTTATGAAATTGAGGACATCGGTGCTTTTTATGGGGAAATGGGAAATTTTGAAGGAAAACAAAACTTTAAGTGAAAAATGTTAGATTTCAAGGGAAAAAGAGAAATTTCGAAGAAAATAAAAAAGGGGAAATTCAAGATAGCAGCTGTTTGCGCCTGGCGCCTCTCCCAGATCCCCTGGCCACAGACTCCCCATTTCCCTCTACTTTTAGTATTCGCATACATATATGACAAAATTACGATTTTACTGTTTTAGAAACGTACACATGAGAACTAACTTATTAACGGAAATGAGACAATTCGCATTGAAAGAAGATGCTAAGAGAAACTTCAAGACGTCTACAAATTCGCGCAAGGAAATATTTCTGTAATAAAAAAAAAAAAATACCGAAAATAAAGAAATTATGACTTATTTTTTTTGCTGGCCCAGAATTTTTGTAAAATAACTCTTGCTTAGTATAACTTAAAATGAATAAAAACACCTTTCATTTTCCCTTATTAAATTTTCTACAAGTAATTTTGTTTGTTTTATTTTTGCATTACAAAAAAGGAGACATTTTGAAATTTACTTGTTATTTAGTAAAAACAATGCTATCTAAAAAAAATATATGTGAGCAGAGAGTAGTTACAGACAACTTCTACAAGTTAAAAAGTATGCGGTAAAATATAAAATAACACATTTTTTTCGTGGCCAAAGTCATTAGAGGCCGTGTCATCTACCATATTGAATTTTTCATTTATTTATTCCTGGTACAAATTTAGGAGGATTTATTTAGAAATGTGATAACAGAATCTTAGCCATCATTGAGCACATAATATAAGAACTAATGATGCATATTTATGCAACAATTAACTTGATACAAAATTTTATATATTTAGTTATTCTCATCTTTTAGTTACAATCAGGGAACACATATTTACTATCAGGTTCAAAATATTGCAGAGAACAAGGTAACTTAATGTAATGCTCCTACAATGAAACATTTTCAGTAATGACCCTGAACTCTTCTGTTATGACACTAAAAGGAATAAGTTATGTATAAGGGGCGATACAGCCTCTTAAGGGCGTTGGCCACGGCAAAATGTGTTATTTTCTATTTGAACCATATATTTTTCAACTTGTAGGCATTATCTGTTACTACCTTGTACTCAGATGAAATATTTTAGACTGTATGATTTTTGCGAAAATGACATGCCAGAGTCAAAATTTACTGCTTTTGTAATGTACAAAAAAATAAAACAAACTATTTGCAGAAAATTTAAAAACGGCATCTGAAAGATTTTGTCAAAATTCATTTAAAGGTATGTTTAGCTAAAGTTACTTTCTAAAAATTAAGAAGCAGCCAAAAATAAAAATTATTCAAGACATTCCTTATTTTCAGAAATTTTTTTAAATTGTAAAAATATTTCCTTGTTTACTTTTATAGAAATCTGTCAGTGTGAATTGTCTTATTTCTGTAAGTAAGATAATTTCCATTATTTGTACCTTCATAAAACAACAAAGTTATGTTTTCGGAATTTAATTTTGCGAAAACAACGCGATCTAAAAATATTTCATCGGAGGAAAAGGTGGCGAGAGATAATGCCTACAAGTTAAACAGTATGTGGCGCAAATACGAAATGACACATCGTGCCTTCAAGAGAAATGAGCTCCTTTAGCGAGGCGAGCGTCCCTGGGGCGCGGGTAGCCTGGCCGCCCTGGCG
>NQII01000316.1:727810-762039 GCA_002778355.1 Clitarchus hookeri | reverse complement strand
AACTATCTACCATGGTCCGGAAAAACTGCCATACAAGAAGTAACAATTACTTGAAACCTTCATTCAACTAAAATCTGATCACTGAAAGTATGAAGAAACGTACAACTTAGTCCAACCTTGACACATCGGCATATGCTACATTAAATTTTCATTCACTTACTATTAGTTCTTAAAGTTTCTTCATCATCATGCCAGAGTTTGTAAACCAAACTGGTTCATAATTGGTTCTTTTTCCTCCACTCCCAGGCATAGGATTTGGACTATATTCTTCACGTTCAAGACAGTTTCTCCAGATGGAGCATTGCAGCATTACCCTCTTAAAGGAACTATAACTACACTGTAAAAAATATTTTCCGTGATATCAGCGTTTGCACGTTTATCCATATCTCAATAAATTAATATTCTGGGAATAAGAATTTATTCCAGAAATAAAAAAAAACTTGTTCTCTTCATTCGCCACTTTTTACTTTTATCCTATTAAATATACAAAAAAATAGTGAAAAGTGTAAAAAAAAAAAAAAAGCATTTTAGAGTTCCGGGGAAGTTTTATTTAGGGAAAGGAAAGAAAAACGAAATGGCATATGTAGTTAAATAAACAAGCTCTCATCGCGTGTAATATTACCCTACTGTTACAGATCTAAAGTCCATTCACGGTTACTTCCAACGTTTCTGAAGCCCTCTTTGATATTCCTCCGCCTTGTAAAAAAAAGCCTAACCAAATATAGAAAATTACACCAAAGGGAAAACGCACCGTATTCGTGCGCACTCATTTTAATGTTATTTTTCATAAGAACTATTTCTTGCTAGACATTACCAACACACCTATTTTTTCCCTATTTTTATTCGAATTTATTATAAATGAAATACTACAATTTATAAATAGAATATAAGTAAAACTTAAATTTAACNCCTATTTTTATTCGAATTTATTATAAATGAAATACTACAATTTATAAATAGAATATAAGTAAAACTTAAATTTAACCAAAAATAATGTACTTCTTTCTTAACACAAGTATAAAGCTCTTGTAATACGTGGCATATTCAGTAAAGAACCCAACCGAAAGGCTTGAATTAAAAAGTGTGAAGAAACCGCGAATAAACTATAATTTGCGAGAAATGTCATCTACCCGGGCATTCAAAGCGCAGCCTTGAGGGAGTCCGTCGCAACGCTTCCTTGTGGTCATGTGTGACCCTGAGTTGAGTTCAGATATTTGGGNGCGCAGCCTTGAGGGAGTCCGTCGCAACGCTTCCTTGTGGTCATGTGTGACCCTGAGTTGAGTTCAGATATTTGGGCGGCTCTTAACAACGAGGTCTTGAGAGCCTATGATAGTTAAATGAGGTGAGTATGGAGCAGCGCCGGAATGCAAGGGCGAAGAAACGGAAGATCCCAGATAAAACTCGCCAACCAGCGGCATAGTCCGGCACGATTCCCAAATGCGAAAATTACGTAAATTTAAGGCATTTAAAAATTTAGCCAGGGAACCGCCTTAANAGTCCGGCACGATTCCCAAATGCGAAAATTACGTAAATTTAAGGCATTTAAAAATTTAGCCAGGGAACCGCCTTAAGGCTCTCGCCTACCTAGAGATTTTTCCCGCGTTTGAGACCGAAAAGCGCGGGAGGGATAAGGGCGACACTGCAACGTGCATCATGTGTGCCTTCGCCGCGTGTGCCCATGGGACTTTCAGAGGACACTCTATTATTTTATTGTTGGAAAGTCTGTAAGAAGGTTCAGTGCAGGGCCCTTGAGTAGTTTTGTATGGATCGGGTGCGTATATTTTGATATACAGTGCTAAATAAACTGTTTTTATCCTTTTTGGGGTACTCTGAAATCGCGTTTCTAATGTGCGTCACATTTTGAAAGCACTGAAAGCCCTAGTGGGAAGTGTGTNTTTGGGGTACTCTGAAATCGCGTTTCTAATGTGCGTCACATTTTGAAAGCACTGAAAGCCCTAGTGGGAAGTGTGTGTTCTATTCTTGCATCGGTACATTGGAGGCACGTTTAATAGCTTCGTAAAAAAAAAGTTTCTATTATTTGTGAGAGTGACTGTAAAAATCGTTTAAAATATGCAGAAGATATGTAATAAATGATGACGTCACTTTAAATGCTTCGTGAATTTTAAGTACCTATGAATTTGGTGAGGTTGAGGAACAATGTCGAAGAGTAGAGGTCATGGTCNTTTGGTGAGGTTGAGGAACAATGTCGAAGAGTAGAGGTCATGGTCAAAAATGGTGGCTGGGAACTAGACTGCCACAGTTGCTAGTTATTTTATTAGGTTAGAAAATATTAGTTATGTTTTTAGTGATATCCAGTGTACATAACATGATAACGTTTGGTCGCGTTTGGCCCCACATGGAAAGGTTGATTGACGATAGTTGGCTGCGTGCAATAACCTTGTTTATGTTTATTGACGTTTGGTAGTTCGCGTTCACATCTGATCTCGCAAATATTTGATTCTTCATCATTCGTAATGTTAGGTAATGGTTGTTCAGCTTGGTCATATTTGATAATGTTGTTTCTTATTCAGGCTCTTCCGGATTAGCCGGTTAACCTTTGGGCTCAAAAATTGGCTGGGACTTTTTCCATTGCCAAAGCTTAACGATGGTCATTTAAGTTTGGCTGTAGTCACTGATATAATTGGACTGTCAGCGTGATGCATTTTTGAGCTCTTGTTCTTCCTTTCCAGGTGAATAGTGGCCCATATTGAATAATTTTTCAATTTCACTACCGTGGCTTTGAACTTTGGAACATTTAGCGGGACTCTAGTTAACTGAGACAGTAACTTGGATAGAGAACATAATGTAGGCCTGCATTGCTGGACGTGGAATAGCTACACCGGTAAGGTGTTATCCATTCGAAATAAAATCAGGACCACGTACAGATGCAATTGCGGAATGCAAATTATTAAAGTGACATCACAGAAACACCACTGCAACACGTCATATATGNTTGGGCGGCTCTTGACAACGAGGTTTTGAGAGTCGATGAGGATGAAACGAGGTGAGAATTGCAAGGGCGAGGTAAATGGGAGATCCCCGAAGTAACCCTTCGTCCAGCGGCATCGAAGGGCACGATTCCTACCTGCAAAAATTATGGAGTGTCCATGCCGGGGATTGAACCAGGTTCGCCTTTTCGAGAGGCGAGAATTCTAGTTTCTCAGCCACCGTGACCCCCACATCAAGGATTTTTTTTTTTTTTTGGGTAGGTACACCATCATTGGTCTAAATGTGAGGAGGTCTATGTTGTTATTGCGAGATATTTCACTTCCGACTGCCAACACGAAATTTGACACAGCTACTAAAATTTTACAGGGCTACATTCAGGCGGTCTGGACGGCGCTGATTACGTCATCTAAACTGCTGCCATTTCGAGATGCCTTGATTTTTGACATTTGTAATCTCTTTATAACTAATAGTTGGGTTTTAATTGCCCTGACCTCGTTTTGAAGCAAACAGAACGTATTTTAAGAAGTCCTATATTCATTTTTAGTGCATGAATGATGGTTTTTCTTATATTAAGAGTACAAACAGGATAATGGCGAAAAAATAATATAAATTATTTTTGAGGAATCCATCCTTAAACTTGCAAAATGCCCTGAAATATTTTTTTTGTAGAAAGTGTCACAAGTAAAGTATTTATTAGACGTAAAAATAANTGTAGAAAGTGTCACAAGTAAAGTATTTATTAGACGTAAAAATAATTATTAGTATAATACATTGCAAAAAAATTCATGTCTGCGTTTAAAATGTGCAGAACTATGTTTTGTAAAGTGGTATTTTATTAAAAATTAAACTATCTACCATGGTCCGGAAAAACTGCCATACAAGAAGTAACAATTACTTGAAACCTTCATTCAACTAAAATCTGATCACTGAAAGTATGAAGAAACGTACAACTTAGTCCAACCTTGACACATCGGCATATGCTACATTACATTTTCATTCACTTACTATTAGTTCTTAAAGTTTCTTCATCATCATGCCAGAGTTTGTAAACCAAACTGGTTCATNATGGCGAAAAAATAATATAAATTATTTTTGAGGAATCCATCCTTAAACTTGCAAAATGCCCTGAAATATTTTTTTTTGTAGAAAGTGTCACAAGTCAAGTATTTATTAGACGTAAAAATAATTATTAATATAATACATTGCAAAAAAAATCATGTCTGCGTTTAAAATGTGCAGAAGTTTTGTAAAGTGGTATTTTAATAAAAATTTAACTATCTACCATGGTCCGGAAAAACTGCCATACAAGAAGTAACAATTACTTGAAACCTTCATTCAACTAAAATCTGATCACTGAAAGTATGAAGAAACGTACAACTTAGTCCAACCTTGACACATCGGCATATGCTACATTAAATTTTCATTCACTTACTATTAGTTCTTAAAGTTTCTTCATCATCATGCCAGAGTTTGTAAACCAAACTGGTTCATNAATTTTCATTCACTTACTATTAGTTCTTAAAGTTTCTTCATCATCATGCCAGAGTTTGTAAACCAAACTGGTTCATAATTGGTTCTTTTTCCTCCACTCCCAGGCATAGGATTTGGACTATATTCTTCACGTTCAAGACAGTTTCTCCAGATGGAGCATTGCAGCATTACCCTCTTAAAGGAACTATAACTACACTGTAAAAAATATTTTCCGTGATATCAGCGTTTGCACGTTTATCCATATCTCAATAAATTAATATTCTGGGAATAAGAATTTATTCCAGAAATAAAAAAAAACTTGTTCTCTTCATTCGCCACTTTTTACTTTTATCCTATTAAATATACAAAAAAATAGTGAAAAGTGTAAAAAAAAAAAAAGCATTTTAGAGTTCCGGGGAAGTTTTATTTAGGGAAAGGAAAGAAAAACAAAATGGCATATGTAGTTAAATAAACAAGCTCTCATCGCGTGTAATATTACCCTACTGTTACAGATCTAAAGTCCATTCACGGTTACTTCCAACGTTTCTGAAGCCCTCTTTGATATTCCTCCGCCTTGTAAAAAAAAAGCCTAACCAAATATAGAAAATTACACCAAAGGGAAAACGCACCGTATTCGTGCGCACTCATTTTAATGTTATTTTTCATAAGAAATATTTCTTGCTAGACATTACCAACACACCTATTTTTTCTCTATTTTTATTCGAATTTATTATAAATGAAATACTACAATTTATAAATAGAATATAAGTAAAACTTAAATTTAACCAAAAATAATGTACTTCTTTCTTAACACAAGTATAAAGCTCTTGTAATACGTGGCATATTCAGTAAAGAACCCAACCGAAAGGCTTGAATTAAAAAGTGTGAAGAAACCGCGAATAAACTATAATTTGCGAGAAATGTCATCTACCCGGGCATTCAAAGCGCAGCCTTGAGGGAGTCCGTCGCAACGCTTCCTTGTGGTCATGTGTGACCCTGAGTTGAGTTCAGATATTTGGGTGGCTCTTAACAACGAGGTCTTGAGAGCCTATGATAGTTAAATGAGGTGAGTATGGAGCAGCACCGGAATGCAAGGGCGAAGAAACGGAAGATCCCAGATAATCTCGCCAACCAGCGGCATCGTCCGGCACGATTCCCAAATGCGAAAATTACGTAAATTTAAGGCATTTAAAAATTTAGCCAGGGAACCGCCTTAAGGCTCTCGCCTACCTAGAGATTTTTCCCGCGTTTGAGACTGAAAAGCGCGGGAGCGATAAGGGCGACACTGCAACGTGCATCATGTGTGCCTTCGCCGCGTGTGCCCATGGGACTTTCAGAGGACACTCTATTATTTTATTGTTGGAAAGTCTGTAAGAAGGTTCAGTGCAGGGCCCTTGAGTAGTTTTGTATGGATCGGGTGCGTATATTTTGATATACAGTGCTAAATAAACTGTTTTTATCCTTTTTGGGGTACTCTGAAATCGCGTTTCTAATGTGCGTCACATTTTGAAAGCACTGAAAGCCCTAGTGGGAAGTGTGTTTTCTATTCTTGCATCGGTACATTGGAGGCACGTTTAATAGCTTCGTAAAAAAAAAGTTTCTATTATTTGTGAGAGTGACTGTAAAAATCGTTTAAAATATGCAGAAGATATGTAATAAATGACGACGTCACTTTAAATGCTTCGTGAAATTTAAGTACCTATGAATTTGGTGAGGTTGAGGAACAATGTCGAAGAGTAGAGGTCATGGTCAAAAATGGTGGCTGGGAACTAGACTGCCACAGTTGCTAGTTATTTTATTAGGTTAGAAAATATTAGTTATGTTTTTAGTGATATCCAGTGTACATAACATGATAACGTTTGGTCGCGTTTGGCCCCACATGGAAAGGTTGATTGACGATAGTTGGCTGCGTGCAATAACCTTGTTTATGTTTATTGACGTTTGGTAGTTCGCGTTCACATCTGATCTCGCAAATATTTGATTCTTCATCATTCGTAATGTTAGGTAATGGTTGTTCAGCTTGGTCATATTTGATAATGTTGTTTCTTATTCAGGCTCTTCCGGATTAGCCGGTTAACCTTTGGGCTCAGAAATTGGCTGGGACTTTTTCCATTGCCAAAGCTTAACGATGGTCATTTAAGTTTGGCTGTAGTCACTGATATAATTGGACTGTCAGCGTGATGCATTTTTGAGCTCTTGTTCTTCCTTTCCAGGTGAATAGTGGCCCATATTGAATAATTTTTCAATTTCACTACCGTGGATTTGAACTTTGGAACATTTAGCGGGACTCTAGTTAACTGAGACAGTAACTTGGATAGAGAACATAATGTAGGCCTGCATTGCTGGACGTGGAATAGCTACACCAGTAAGGTGTTATCCATTCGAAATAAAATCAGGACTACGTACAGATGCAATTGCGGAATGCAAATTATTAAAGTGACATCACAGAAACACCACTGCAACACGTCATATATGGGCCGCTTGAAGCCAGAACCCAGTACTTTTTAAAAGTGCCATACAACCGGCTGGAAAGACACGAGTCTGCGTGTTGATAGGCAGATAGCGTCGTGCTTGCGAAGAATATCATCCCCCGCCCCCAGATCCATTTGAATAGGGTCGTGTGGTCGTACTGTACGAAGCCGGGTGATCCGCTCGTCGTATAGATAGACACACATTTGGTCATGCTTTCACCACTGTTACATGATGTGTGTATGTGTGAACATGTACAGGTCATACGTCAAATACATTTGGTACTGGTCCTGCCAGACACACTACTGATAGAGATGATAGTCGTATCTGCCGACGTGCAGTAGCAGAACGTGGCACCTCACCCAGACGGATCCTGCAGTCTGTGGTACCTGCGCTGCATTTGCCGGTCTAAACAAGATCCGCTCGTCACTGTCTGAATGAGGTTGGCCTACAGACACGGCGTGGTGCCGGAGCTTATGTGTTCTCAATCCTAGGTAACGCATAGGTAGGGCCAGTGACTTTTCGCGTAAAAATCGGAGCACACAGTAGACTCCAATACTACATACACACCTCAGCTGTTGTTATACCTCCATTGGCTGCTGGTGCTGTGTCCGTCTTTGACCAAGCCACTCAGGATTAAGTATCTCCGACCCTGGACCTTCGTGATTCGTGCGCAAACGGTTATCACGTGTCAGAACATTATTTGGCCAATCAAAGAAGCTGGACGACCCTACAGTGCTTTGGGCTCTATCTTGTCTCGAAATCTGCCCCTAGACATAGGTCTTCGTTTACAATAAGTCATNGACCCTACAGTGCTTTGGGCTCTATCTTGTCTCGAAATCTGCCCCTAGACATAGGTCTTCGTTTACAATAAGTCATTAGTTAGTTTGTAAGCCTTTTATAACATCGGGTGATTTTAATAACTTCTTTCCAATTCAAATTCCAATACAGGCATGGCATCTACTGCGTCGTTTGCCTTTTACCCATCGGCATCGTGCGGCACACCGTCAATGGTGCAAGGAATGTCAACATTGGACAGAAGAGTGGTGACCCATTGTGTTCTCCTATGAGACCCGCTTCAATCCTCGTGCAGATGATGGTCGCAACAGGGTTTAGCACCACAGTGGGAGACTCGACGATCCTTAACTGACTCGTGAACGCCATACGTCCCGGACATCAGGTGTTATGTTGTGGAGTGGCATCAATTACGACACCCGGTCACTTCTCGTGGTTACTGAAGGCACGAATACAGCACAGCGATATGCCAACGAGGTTCTGCAGCCCCATTTGATGCCGCTTTTGAGGATATTGCAAAACGGTGTCTTACAGCCAAATAAATGCTCGACCACATGCAGCTCGCGTAGCCCAACAGGCTCTACAAGACGTGGAAACCATCCCTTGGCCTTCCAGGTCTCCATGTTGGTCACTTATTTAACACGTATGGGATATGGGGGTGCGACGTTTGTTTGCACCACCAACAACTACCTGCTCAGACACTGGCTGATCTACGTGTGCAGTTGCACGAATCATGGTGGCATGAACCTTTTGACATTATCCGCCTTCTCTATGATGGAATGTCTCGCCATATCGCGGCCTGTATAACCAAGAGAGTAGCCCTCCCCCCCCTTTCCCTATCACGATGCAAAACAATGTGCTCTCAATGTGTGAAATACTCTTCACTCTTCATTTGTACTATCATCTATCAGCTTGTTATGCTTTAATAAAATTTCACGTATGGAAAAATGTTTTAACGATTTCCATGTACTGCAGTGTAAAAACGATAAGATTTCAGTAAAAATTTTAAACTCATAAAACCCGATGGAATTCATTCGTCGCATATGTCTGAAAATTATGACGGGCGTAGGGAAACTTTCAATAATGATTACAGAGTGAATTAATTATAAACTCTTATTTAATTAATATTTACCAGTCACAATGTAATTAATTATTCACCAGCAATTCGTTATTATCTCTTGTTGTTTAACTCCCAGTTCTGCTTCCAGCAAGTGCTAAAAATGCTGTGTGGGTAAAAAAAATTCAATTAAAACAGCTCATTGTGTGAATATTAATGCTTAACAAGAACACTTAGTCACTAAGTTTATCCCCACTTATTATTCCTTGCCACTCAATCGGTAGATATAATTTATACGTCCAGAGGTTACTCGAAGTGAAATAATTTGTTGCACATATTAAACGTGTGCAATTAACTCAAAATTCACACTACCACAAGGACTAGCTAGAATATTTGGACTAGCTAGAATATTTGAAANACTAGCTAGAATATTTTCAACAGCAGCTAATGTAAATGCCACAGCCATATAAATAATATGAACAGGAAATTATATTTATTACAAATCTGTGAGTGTATGCTGGTCGTCTTCCCGCATCTGCGTATATCATTCCTATTGACCAACATATTTTTAAGAAATATGTAACAAAACTAATGTTTAAAATTTCATCCTACACGAAATTAATTTTTATTCAGCGGTAAAATCATAAAAAAGAAGGTTCCAAAAATAATTACTACAATAAAATAAACTAAATCCACCATTTTCAGAAATTTTTTAAGCTGCCCGGTTCAACACGTTACTGTATATTTAGCGGCAGTATTGTATTTGACGCATTCATATTTTTAATCATGTTCGTAAAAATTTAATTAAACTGCCTTTGTTTATAACTTTTCAATTGGCTTTAGTTTTTACCTGTCATCTGCAAACCAACAGAGATCGGGGTTGGACTCCACTCAGAGAAAAGCTTCGTTGATTTCAGTGCTGTGAAAGTGATTGCACTGTGCCGAGTACGTTTTGCGAGGAAGTTATTTATATTAACGTGGTCCAATGTTGTTTAAAGTATGGTAATGAATTGTTAGCAGTTATCACAAGACAACAAATTTATAAGAATTAGCACTACCTCAAGGCCAGGGGATTTCGATATGCATGAGAATACTATGCACTACTACACGTCTCACTCACAAAATGTGCTAAGTCACGTCCATTACTAACATGCTGTTACAAAATAACACCCCCGAGAGAAACTCAAGAAAATCACTAGTACGAAACATGGCTAACTCGCAAAGCTCATTGAAGGTTTTCGCTCACTTCGAAAGGTCGACTTGATTATTCAAGCATTCCGCTGACTCCATAAACAGTTCGCAGTATTCGAGCAGTCAATAGTTTCCGAACAGTCCAGAATCCAGGGACAGGCTGCAGTCTTTGTGCAGTCCTCAGTGTTCGAAGATTTTATTGTCTTTTGGCAGTCAACATTCTTCATATAGACTGCAGTCTTTGTGCAGCGGCGGTCTTAGAGCAGTCCGTAGTCTTAGAACAGTCCGTAGTTTTGTTGAGTTGTAGTACTCGGACGTTCCACAGACTTGAAGATTTTCACAGATTCTGAAGTGGTTCGCAGTCTTCGAAAGTAGATGTGCTGATCCTAAACAAATTGAAACAGAATTTAAATTTTCGATTTAAAAATTAATAAAAATTATTTTTAATTAAATGTAAAAGTTAAAGCTGATGTAATTTTATTCCAATAAAATACAAAAAAAAAATTATGTGGTTCCAAAATACATTATCATGTAAAATCATACAAGTTGCAGCATTTCTGTTAACTTATATATATATATATATATATATATATATATATATATATATACATATCATCAAACTATATTTTGTAAGTACATTAATTTCTAAGTAAAAAATTTTTAAAACGAGTGCAGTAAATTAAAATTAGTGAAATGAGACTGTGATGATAATAATACTACTACAGTGTACAAAATAGCAAAAAAAAAATTTCATTTACCCATATTACTTAAAAAAATATTTATACCATACATTTTGTTTTACTTAAGATTTGTCGTTCCGTTAAAAATTATGGTACAAGCTTTCTCCTTCTTGATGCATTCATTTTATACCAGGCTTATTAAATAATTCGGAATTTATACATTAGATAAATTATTGTAAACTTATCGACTAATATACATGATACCTATTCTCCATAATTACCTTTAAGATAATAAATTGAAATTCTTTTTATTTTTTAAACTCCAATTCTATTATCTACAAAGCTCATAATAGTTAGTCATATTCAAGAGTGGTTTTTTATTTCCAAAATGATTAAATAGAAAAAAATTTAGATAAAAGTGTTATTACGATGATTNATATTCAAGAGTGGTTTTTTATTTCCAAAATGATTAAATAGAAAAAAATTTAGATAAAAGTGTTATTACGATGATTTTATTAATAATATCTACGTATATAAATTAAAATGGATAAATTTCATTTAACAAATAGTTTAATTTGTAAAAAGGAAAAAGTACCATGTTATATATATAAAGCTTTTTTGATAAATAATATAAATAGTATACAATTAATATTATTACATTTTTGAATTTTAAACAAATTAATTTTTTAAATAAAGAGTAGACACAAAGAACATAACTTTGCCATATAAATACTTGGTATTATTTGTATGAAATATAATTCATATTAAAATAGCAAATAATATAACTATAAAATATTATGCTAGACTGGTAAATATATGAAAAGACTTTAAGACATTACCAAATAACGGCGAATTACATTTAAAAATAAACAGTAAAGGAAATATGTACGTACTAGCGAACCGGCCTGGCTTCGCCTGGGTACAATTGAGTTTTACAGTGATACACTAATAAATAAATTGGGAAAAGACAATTCATTTATGTGAAAACAGAATTATAAAATTATACTATGTTGGCTAAGGTTTTTAACTGATTACGGCAACCCAAAAGGAAGGAATATGTTAAACCCGATAACCAAGAATTAGGGTATTGTTTTTGGAGTGAATCTGTGTATCTATCGCGTAGTTACCAGATTTCCGCTTTCCAGCGTCGATATAGCGTCGATATATGAAAATCAAAACGTGTGTTTCATCAAGTTGTAGCTATAAAATAAAGTGTAACTAGGTAATACTTTTTGCGCTTGGCTGAGGGATCTTAATCGATCACCAAAGTTCAACAACGTTCCCAGCGCACACATTTTGATGGGTGACAGTTTAGGGGCATAACATCTGAGCACTTCCGGGCTTCGGAGGGCACGTTAAATATTCTGTCCCAGTTGTTATCGATTGGAAGCAGTCGTTAAGCCTGATAAACTCTGACACCAGAGGAAAAAAATATTTCCGTTACGTTCCCAGCCGTTGCTGAATTACGTTTTGTTGTTATTCGACAGGACCGTACAATTTGCCGGGATAAAAAGTATCGTATGTCCTATTCCAGGACCTAAAAACCTACATACGAAGTTTCATAAAAATCCGTTCAGTTGTTATGGAGCTGAAATCGGTCACGTTTCCAGCCGTTGCAGAATTATGTTTTGCTGTTATTTAGTGATTTTCTTTGTGTCTCATGGCAGATTTACATGGCGTATCAAAGAAATAACAATACATAAACTAATAAAACCCATAAAATATAATTTTAGAAATGTGGGTTTCGTCTTTTATAATATTTTACTAAGTAACATGAACATCAGTCTTTTCATGTCTTTCATTTCGTTTTCATGTAATCATCATAGTACTTAAAATGCACTGAAGTGAGTGCATTCATACGTAATACTTTAGCCATAGTCCTCATATTACGAAATGAATTAAAAAGGAAAATAAATTGCAAAACATTTAGAATTACGTATTTTCGATTTACGTAATAAATATATTTTCGTGACAGAAATCGCTTTTAACTTTTTAGATCAAAAGGTAAGGTGACTGGGTAAGAATTCGGAAACTGTAGGTTTAAGTCCTGGATTCCTAAATGTTTAACTTTTTTTTAATTACGTTAAATTGCACATCTATCAACAGTGACTATCGGAAACTCGTTTACTTTTCGTAATTATTTGGCTAAATTCAATAAAAACTATATTTAATTCGCCGCGCGCAGTTAGCAGTGTTACTTATTCAATCAGTGGAATTGTTACACTGAAATAACCAGCGGTTCCCCGCCGAGTCTAAGTGGATCCGTTTGAACTGATACGAGTAATTGCATTTGACTACGAAGCAGTGGATTTCCACTGATTCGAGTTTAGAGTGTGATTAATGTCAGTTTTCATTTCAGCTTCCCGCGTACGTTAGATAAAATGATCTTCCGTCATTGCTTGTAACTTTATGCACTGCGTGCTGTGACTCAACAAAAGGCTTCTAATATATGCCATGCAGGAGAGCATTCAAGGCGTCAACTTAAAGGCATCCGTTATTTCGCACGAGATGATAGTTAAATACAGTTTAAGAGTAGTAAAATATGACACGTTAATACTTTGATGAATATAACACAGTGCAGTGAACTGTAATTGAAGGAAATGTTTCACATAACTGGATCACACCAGCAGTTCGAGTACTGCAACGGACCGCATCAGATCGAAAATTCGAACTGATTTTCTCCTAGTATAATTTCAGAGCGAGTGAAGAGAGCAGACAAATAACCATTGTAACTACGACAATACTCTCAAACATCATTACTGGTTAAAGTTCATTCTAATCAGTACCAATCAATTATGGAAGAACTTAGTTTACTGGTGGCCGCTGTGTACGTAATAACTAGAGACCTGAAGAATTCGCGAGTTCAATGATCTGCAGGCTAGACTCAACAGCTGTATGTACAAATATACCGATACTAACTGTGCATTGATTGTCTGCTGCCATAGTGGAAGGCGACGAACGGGCCGGCGTTCTCCAGGAGGTGTCAAACACCGTGTGGACCAATGGCTAAAGTTATATAAACACACGTGTTTTGAATTCTANCCAGGAGGTGTCAAACACCGTGTGGACCAATGGCTAAAGTTATATAAACACACGTGTTTTGAATTCTAGCTTGTCTGAAAACGAATCCGCCAATTCTTCAGGTCTCTAGTAATAATGCATCCCAATACACTACCAATGATATAAAACATCAGTAAACTTTTGGTTAGTAAATGAACGAAAATGGTTTGGCGTCAGACAAAATAAAACGACATTGGACCAACTTAGGTCGGAATATCATTTTGATGTATAGCCAACGTTATTTTTCTAATGTGTGACCAACCAAAATTTTTTGCAGGGGTATAACACACCGTTATTTTGGTTATGTTTAGAGTTATTTAGGTAAGGTATGTTAAGTTGGGTTAGGAAACACTATGTTCATAAAACTCATTTAAATTCAAATTACTTTGATTTAATACCAGTTTATCGCACAGCTCGTGCAAAATAAGGAGTCAGTCTACTAGACCTCTCCAAAATTAAACAAAACAATTGAACAGCAATTTGCTGCAAGGCACACATTCAGACTTGTCCTTACAGGTTCCCCCGATTCTATACTCGAAATAAGTTAAAATTCTCGTCAGTATTATCTTCAGTTATTTACAGTGCAAACATTTGATGCACTCAGGCACATTACTTGGTATGTATCTAAAATGCCTATAACCATAAGGTATTTACGTTGAATGAAATTTTACTAGTATAATCGCTTTGAAATAGGTTTGGCAAGACGAGTCCATGATAGGCTGTTTGCCAACACACTTTGGAATTAATCAGCCGTAAGTAATCATATTGAATCCTATATGGCGCCTGTCATAAACACATAATCGAAGATTCTGATGTCACGTTAGAGTTTATGCCTATTGTAGAAGTATAAAAATAAATACATAAAAGAGGACATTAATCTTTATTTATAAATGGATGCATATTCGAATAAATCTTGAAATAACAGTGACAAAAAACATATCTTGCACTATAGTTACGATTAGAGACAATGAATGATACGTATAACTCAGTAGTAATCTGCGTTTCTCCAACTTTAGGATTTGGTTGGGAAGGTTGGCATTTGCAACAAGCAGCCCCTGTCGTTTCTATAAAAACCCTCAATGAAAACAAACCCTGTGTTAAAATAAATTTTTTGAAATTTGTAGGCATCAATAATTTAAATTGAAACGCTCACGTTTACGTTAAAAAGAAGATTAAATTTATTTTCGAAATAATTTTTTTTATACTCAAATCATTATTGATACCGTGACACAAAGGCATTAAAAATACAAAAAACCTAAAAAAAACGGTTGACTCTTAAACAGCCATAAATACAAGTTTTGTGTATAATTGTATTACTTCTATTAATTAAAAAATAATATATATTTGAAAAACAAGTGACATATTTTTGTATTCGTATTTTTAGGACTAATTGTAATATCATGCCTGAATGGTCAATTAATCGTATCCCCATCGACATTTGGATTTTTTAGGAATATATATAAATTGGGTATTTTTTTTAGGTAAGTTCTGCAAATGGCGTGTTAACAGTTACGAATTCATCTGAATACAATACAAAGTACTCATAAGTTAATGAAAAAATTTTTTTTTTCAATTGTTTTAACTTTTAAAATTTTAAGTCATAAGCATCGCATGTGGTCTGTGTATGGCCGCGTAGTCCTATTTGTAAGACGAACTGGAAAGTAAAGTCAGATAACACTTTTGTCTGCCTGACTATAGGGTTTAATAGCAACCCCAGTAGCAAAATTTGGTTAGGCCAATGTTGCTGAAGTAGATAAAAAAAAAAAAAAAACCCACATGATTATGTTGGGCGAATGTTGCATTTCAGTTGGCAACCAACATGAATGTGATACTGGGCCAACGTAAAACATATAACAAAGTTGGCCAAATGGTGGAACCAATCCTTAGGCGTACGATTGTTTTTGACATTAAAACAACAGGAACAAATAATTTTGAGTTGTATCCAAACGAATTACTTTTGTTCAAATTTGATATTTGCACGATACAGATTGAAGTTTAAAATTCTTACATTTTCTTTTATTCTAATTGGAAAGTCACTTTCCTCTGTTTTCGTGCTTTTTCAGGTGATTATCTCATACCACAACGGAAAAGGATGTAATATGCTAAAAATTTAGAAAAAGCTTTGAAAATGACATTGGCCGTACACATAATATGCAATTGTTACTGTAAAACCCTTAATTGATAGGTATTACTTTACAATCCAATATGGTGTCGTTCAAAGGCATTTTATCGCTAGTTCTGACAACGTATTCGAATTCCACTTAAAAAAAAAACTTTACGTTAGTTATATCGCACGATATATCTAATCACACAGTTTTTACCATTAAAATATATCTTTGTACAAATAGTAATACAAAAATTTTATTCATAGACAGGTGCATTCATAGACACAGCGCAGATTGAGTTTTCACGATTTTCAGGATTTTCCTCGCCTTTTGGAATTTTGGCTCTTTGCAGAAAATAAACATCATCTGTTATGGAATTTTAGGACTTGTCAATACAAAATATATGACAATAAATATAGAATCAAATAAACAAAATCGACCACTATTTTTAAGGGAAATTCATAAAATATCGAAGGTAAAACTAGAAATTTTAAGGGACAATTTGAGAATTTTGGGAAAATTTAAGCAAGAATGGCTGCAACTATATCAGCAGAGGTCAATGTCAAGGGCACATTCAAGAAAGCCATTATGCCATTACACAGAATCCAATATGGCGGATGAATCCTCTGGTCAGCATCCACAAATACATTTTGTTCGGATCCTCTTTTTTTAACTATTAATAAATAAATTATTTAGCAGCTCCTCTTTAATTTCCCGCAATTTTATCAATATCTTTAACTATTTGATACTTTCGTTAAGGCGGTTGATACAGCTGGATAATTAATTTTTATATTTTTTTCATTAGTGCTCTACTTCCTCAGTTGGATTTCGTTTACAACGACTGTTTGGAAATAATTGCTATTATGAAACAATTCGCCTTACTGTAATACGTAATACTGCATCAGACTAAAGATATTACACAAAAACCGGAATACCTATACGAAAAAAACCACACGTGCGTTTGTAGGATGACGAAGTTGAGCCATCCTGGAATTTTTTTCGTGAAATTCAAGTGTCCGGAGTAACGAAATATATGTTTGCATGAAATAACAATAACACGATTAATACATAAATACATTTAAAAATTAACGGAGCATGTCATTTTTTATTAAAATATATGCTTATTTGACTCTGATATGCAATATCGAAACATTTACTGGTGGCTGACGTTCTTACCATTCTGNGTAACGAAATATATGTTTGCATGAAATAACAATAACACGATTAATACATAAATACATTTAAAAATTAACGGAGCATGTCATTTTTCATTAAAATATATGCTTATTTGACTCTGATATGCAATATCGAAACATTTACTGGTGGCTGACGTTCTTACCATTCTGTGCCGCATCTTGTCATCATTTTACAAGTTTTTATAAAGTAACCTACTTCAGCTTTATGATGTTCTATAATTAAGTGTAGAAACCATAATTTTTAAATTATTATTTTAAATATTAAATTTAATAGCATGATATGGTGGACGGGATGACAATAGCATAGTATGTTTCATAAATATGTAAGCCAATAACATATCATAGTGATAATATCAAAGGTGCAGAAGTAATGATGTAGGCGGTAATTTCATACAAAATAATGAATGGTATCAAATGTTCTTAGGGGACATGCATATAGACTGATATAGACAATCAGGTAATGTGCATACCTTTTTTTATGGGAAGTAGATGATAATGGTGGGAGGGGGATGGGGGAGAAGGAAAAAACGAAAATGTAATGTGAATAAAAGAAACAGGAAATGTCTTTCATAAAATAATATGGAATATTATTTACCACATTTTTTTTTAGATTTTCAAGTACCAGATAAATGCATGAATTTAATCTAACAGAGTAAAAAGCTATTCAACTAAATTAAATTTCTTTAAAAACGTGAAATACATTTTAACTTTATAACATTCTGTTCACTCTTCAGTACATATTATTACGCTTTTAAAAATCATCGTCTTTATAACTTTTAGTGGCTGCCAAAGAGGTTGGCCCATATGCGGAACAGCGGAACTAGTGTTTTATAACATTTCCCTTTATTCAATGTGTTATTTCCGTAGGTCGCCCTAGAATTTTTGCACTCGGGAATCGTGCCGGACGATGCCGCTGGTAGGCGGATTTTCTCGGGAATTTCCCGTTTCACCCGCTCTTGCACTTCTACGCTTTTCCATACTCACCGCGATTCACTCTCATTTGATCTTAAGGCCCCGACTTAAAGAGCCTACCAACCCCCTCCACACCACTGAATTGCCTATTTAAACGTTTTGAATTTTGTGGTTCTCAAAATCTCATTATATACGAAAATCACAAAACAGTGCCTTCTGCCACAAGGATGTTACGGTAAGTATACAAGTATGCAAGGTAAATATTAGAGTCATATTATGTTTAAAGATTTTGTTCCAATGTGTTTTAAAATATTACTTATGATTGTGTTGTTTTTTATTAGCGTTCTACCTAATTCGGCCTATGCGCCTTATTTCAAGATACAATGAAGAAAAAGCAGCACAGAAATACTGATAAGTTAAAAGTCCATAACAGTTTATAATTCACTTCACCGAGCCATATGACGCCGTGGAAATTCTTCGGACACGCATTTGAGAGGACCTGGGTTCTAATGCCGATCTGGCCGTCCCGATTTTGGTCTTACGTATTTCTTAATAAGGGCGTTGGCCGATTCTTTCCCCGTTCCTGCTTCTCTGAGCAACTTGCCCCGTCTCTAAATGACCTCGCTGTCAACGAAACGTCAAGCCCTACCAACTTATATTAAATTTATATAAATGACTACCTATTCGTTTTTGATGTTCTTTTCGTTTGCTGTGAATGAATTTTTATCACTGCCAATGGGAATGTGTATTTCGATCATAACAGGGGCAATCGAGGGAGCATTGTGTATCACAAAAAAGTCTCTGATGGCATATTTTCCGGCTGAATTGACCCTCACAGAGTCGTAAACACCGCAGTGTCTTTTTTTTTAGTGCCCGCGGAGATCGTTTCCAATAGCATCGTCGGCCATTACGGGGACCAATAAAATAGTTGCCGTAATATCGGGCGACGGCGAGTTGGACCGAGTGGTAGAGAGAGGCCCATAGACCGCTCGTTGTTCATTAAGTAGTAATCTGTTGCGTATGACGTAATGGTTGATGGAGAAGACTTGTTGCTCGAAGCGTCAGGGAGGGTGGAGTGGGGTGTCTAGGGGGTGAGGGAGATCGGCTATTCTTCTCAGAACATTGCTGTCTACAAAAACACACGCGCGCATACACGCCCCAACCCTCCCGACATACACAATTTTGGTTTCCACCCCATTGCCCCTTGCTGCGTCGAAACCTAGCCGGCAGCCATGTCGCTTCCCCCCTCGCCCGACCAATCCTCCCCCCCTGTGCCGGCCACCCTCAACCAGACGCCGTGCAACAAGGACCTAACACGCCGCTCGCGTCTGCCGCACGAGTACTTGCGGCTGTTGCCTGGTTGAGAACTTGGTATTTATGTAGGGGCAGGTGTTATCCGCGAAAACATTTCAAGACCATTTGTACTCTAAAACTCTTTTATTCATAAACACTTTAGTGGTCGAATTATTTTTAATGTGCCGTGCCTCAAGTGTCTGTCTGCGGCGAATCATGGACGTTCAGTATCGGAGTACTTTATTACGATTGGCCCAGTCAATTAAGAATATGTTTTCTCACGTAGACACGCGGTCAATGACCAAAGGAGTTTGTGGTTGTGGACGTAGGGTACTGACGTATAGCATGAGCATAAATCTTTTCGCGAAAAATCACCTGTCTCTAGGTATCGGCAATGACCTGCAAAATTCGCGTTTTTATTTGGCATCAGGCTAAAATTCTCACTTCTGTGTATACTCCAGTCGGCGTCGTTTCTGTATTGGCTGTGGCCTATTATATGAATCCACGCCCTTTCTTACTTAACTGCACGTGATTCGGGCACACCATTCTAAAGTGTTTAATTATTGACGCAGTGGTACCCAGGGGGTGTCACATAAATTATGGTCCAAAGACAAATGTTTAGCAAAGATACATGTGATTGAAGTTTAACGTGTGCCCAAATAATAACACGAATTTTGCAGGTCTCTAGATATAGGGAAATACATGTAATTGAAATTAGGTTTTTTGAAGCCGATTTTGAAGTAATAAATTTGAAACAAAAACGTTAGTGTGAGAAACGATACTATCAAGCTCTGTAACTAGGCAAATGCAACAACATTTTTTTTAGTAATTTTCATTTATTTATCAAGTTTTCTGATTTTTACAGGAAACAGGCTTTACATTAATGTTACGAAAGTCTTCGACAGCAAAGAAACACTTTTTTTTCTTCTCAAAAACCCCTAGTAGTATAAACCTATCTTTAAAAGGAGCGCCAAAAAAACGAATTTCATTAACATGTATTTCCCTATACCAAATTATCATTACTTTCGAACCAGGCAACAGCATTAAAGAGAGTGTGTACCGAAACATTTTCTGTGGAATCGCTGTTTGCGGGAAAATGCATATCTTGGTAAATACATGTCCTGGAAATACGACTTTTTGATAGAAACAATAAATAAACAATCTACACTACGTCTCTATTTTTTTTTTTAACTTTTATCATATTAAGCGTATTCACGGACGAAAAATTGGTAAAAATTCTCGAATATAGAATTTTCGAAGCTTGCCTATGCAGTTGCCTTAAGCGATAAGAGAAATTTACGACTGTATGGGCGTTGTTTAATCTGTGGAATTTCATCGCATGTAATAAATTCCCACAGCTACAGATCAAACTTGCACAGTACAGCATCACGACGGAAACATTGCATGCCTTGCGCGTAGGGGCGACGAGGCTCTAGGGGTGCGTGTTATTGTCGCCCTTATCGCTCCCTCGCTTCTTGACCTTGAGCACACAGCTACATGCTCCTCTTAAGAGGAACCATCGCACACAGAAAATTTCCACTTGTGCTTGCCACCCTCCCGTTGATGTTACGTTCAAGGACGGCAACATTACAGTAGCTACTTGCAACACTCTCCCCCCCCCCCCNATCACACAGCCCCTGCGTTTTTATACACCTTTCAAAACACTCCTGTTAAGTGCGCAATGCCTTTGTAATTATTAGTTTTCTCAAAATTTTCCTGCATCTGGCAACGGGGGATTAAGTGAGAAAGCTTATTATGGGCAATGAATAGAAAGTTATTCAGTCTACGATTATGAATAAAAGAACCATTCGGTATTTTTGTTTAGATTATTATCATAGGTAATCGCGGAAGCAATTTTTCGGTCACAATCAACAACGCTTCAAAAAAATTCTGGTTTACTATTTTTGGAAACTGGTTCATTATTTACACTCTTACAACATTAGTAATGAGAAGGGCCACCTTTTTTTCGCGAAATTATTTCAGGACTACTTGTATTCCAAAATACTATAGCTCAGATATCCTTTCGCGATTGGATGGTTTTAACAACCAAGCATCGCAAGTGTCTGCCCGCGAACCACGGACACTCCGTGTCGGAGTTAGCCTCATTCCGATTGGTCATGTCAAGTAAGGAACTGTCTACGACAAAGACACGCGGCCAGTAACCAAAGGAAAACTTCATCTATGCCATAGGTAGAGACCTGAAAAATTCGCGAGTTCAATGAACTGCAGGCTACACTCAACAATTGTATGTACAATACTACGTATGTACGATACTAACTGTACAGTGATCGTCTGCTGTCATAGTGGAAGGAGACGATTGTGTCAGCATTCTCCAGGAGGTGTCAAACACCGTGTGGACCAATGGCTGAAGTTATATAAACACACGTGTTTTAAATTCTAACTTGTCTCAAAATGAATCCGCGAATTTTTCAGGTCGCTACCCATTAGTAGAGACATGCAAAATTAGTGTTATTGTTTGGAGTCGCGTTAAACTTCAAACACATATTACTTTGTAAGAAGTGTGTCATTGGACCATACTTTATTTGACACGCCCTTGGCAATTATGAGCCAATAAATAAACACTTCACAATTGTGTAGTCAAATCACGTGCTTTCCAGTCAGAAAGGAAGTGACGTCACATCTATGTAGCAGCCAATGGAGAAACAACGCCGGCTCCTGTATACAGCACTGTGAAGTTTAGACGCATGACCAATAATAAAGCGAATTTGGAGGTCTCTAACCATTAGGAAATTTTCCTTCTTGAAGTATAATGCAAATTAATGTGCATGTTGAAAGAGTTGACAGTGTAAAATATTAGCATGAGTACCTTGAAGAATTCGCGGATTCATTTTGAGACAAGCTGGAATTCAAAACACGTGTGTTTAAATAACATTAGCCTTTGGTTCACACGGTGTTTGACACCTCCTGGAGAACGCCTGCCTAATCGTAACCTTTCACTGTGACAGCAGACAACCAATGTACAGTTAATATCGTAATATTTGTACTTACAACTGTGCAGTCTAGCCTGCAGGTCATTGAACTAGCGGATTTTTCAGGTATCTACTCATTCGGAGCCAGTGTACCCAATTGTGTACATTACGCTACTGTACACTGCAAAACGTTTTTTGGTAAACTTCCTAAATTAAAATGGTAGGTTTTAACCTATACATTGTATGAAGATAATACCACATGTCAGGCTGCAAATATAGGAATGTTGAGCGTTGTTACTATACAAGGTTGGGGACTTCCCTACGCATTTGACTGTTTCGCGAGCGAATGAAGGAGCGCTACCATGAATGTATGGGAAAATACTTTACCTTTCGTACTTTCACACTATTCCTATACATTGATATGGTAATTTTACGAATAATTTCTTAGAGTGTAGGTAATTTTTGGTCTGTACTGCACACTGCGAAGCTCAATAACCTATGATCTCACCTGTTGGTTAATTATTCGCAAACCGTCTTACTGGTTTAGAACATATAAAAACTGTAGCCGAACATATAGACTTCGCCTCATTGGCTGGGGCAAAGAAACAAAGAGTTATGTCGAATTAAATACAGCACGAATAAAAAAAGATTTTATTTTGCAGCACCTGAAACCGTAAATTAATATGGGTTTGAAAAGGTTAAGGATGTGGAGATGAAACAGCCGCGCGCGTCAGGAAAATGGCGTAACTGGCCGACAACATGTCGGAATGCCCGTTCACCAGTCAGCGCCTGGTGACCTGCATGCCATCATGCAGTCCAGCCTATAGGGAACCTTTCGCACCTAGCGATAGCCAATCAGGCTCTAGACGCGTTCCCAGAACCTCGCACAGCCAATCACCACACTGGCACGACCGCATAAAAATAACCGCGTCGACATTTCATCTCAGAGTGGAGAGATTTGGGTGGCTCTTGAACCTTCCAGTCCCAGTGTCCCCTGTCTGGGACGTTGCATATGTAGTGGCTTGAATTGTCTGCACTGTACAGGGCGGAACATACCGTCCAACGAGAAAGGTTCCCTACGTGTGGGTGACATCATTCGCTGCTGAGACGATGTTCCGTAGCCTCATAAATAGGGGCTGTGATATTTCGCGAAAAGATTTCGAGACAAGATACACTCCTAAGCACTGTAGGGTCGTCCAACTTCTTTGATTGGCTAAAAATTGTTCTGACCCTTGTTAACCGTTTGCGCACGAATCATGAAGGTCCAGTGACGGAGTTACTTAGTCCTGAGTGGCTCGGTCAAGGACGGACACGACACCAGCAGCCAATGGAGGTATGATAACAGCTGAGGTGTGTATATAGTATTGAAGTCTACTGTGTGCTCCAATTTTTACGCGAAAAGTCACTGGCCCTACTCATAAACCACTGATGCCAGTAACATAAAACACAGATAGATTTATATTGGTCCTGATGAAAGACAAAGCGTCGTCTGGAAATAAGTACACTTCCGAACAAATATTTGTTTGTTGGAACGCCTAAGATTATATACTAATTTTTTACTGAAAGGGTTAACATACGAGTCTTGAGAGAAGATGAGGGTGAAACGAGGTGAGTTTGGAACAGCGCCGGAATGCATGGGAGAGGAAGGGGGTTGGGGGGGAGGATCTCCGAGAAAACTCACCGACCGGCGGCATCGTCCGGCACGATTCGCACACGCGGAAATTCAAGATCTTCCCGCCGGGAACCGAACCAGGTTCGCTTTGGTGGGAGGCGAGTGCTCTAGCCACAGCTCTACCACGGCCTCTCATATATGAGTATTTATCTTCTCTGTGGCGGCGCCTAACATATATGGTCGTCCACGCCGATGGGAGTTAATCGGGATGAAGATTCCGTAACGGTCTTGGGGTCACTGTAGCACGCCGAAAAACCCCACAGTCCACTGGCAAGGTCCGCTACGTTTGCTATCGAGGGAAAACAGGGCCGGCAGTCCAAAACCCATTCACCTAGCTGTGGGGCGCGTGCTCTACACAGTTCTTACAACAACGTTTACAATAATTTTAATACATAAACAATTACTTTTTCAAAGTGAGAAATTCATTAAAAAGAAAAAAAAATTTATTTGTATTTTTTTAAAGAATGAAACTAATTTACATTACACCTAGCGCAGTAGGAAATACTAATGAATATTTAGAGACAATGGTGTGATGGTTTAACGGAGGAAATATTCACTATTTCCTAGGTTTAAAACTACTGTTCACACGTAACAAATTTATCTTCAGTTTATCTTTCTCATATCTCTGTACCAATGGGAATTATAGCTTTTTAAAGACTGAAACTTAATTATTTGTTTGCGAACTGCCAAGCCGAGTCAAAAATTAATCACGCAATGAAAATGTACAGGACGCTGCAGTGTTTTGACATGTGTGTTCCCTCAATTGTTTTTTTTTTTTTGCCTTTTTCCACTGTCTCCCGGATTCTCGCATGTAAGAATCGTGCCGGACGATGACACTTGCGGCGGGTTTTCTCGGAGATCTCCTTTTCCCCCGCCCTTGCATTCCGGCAGAGCTCCATACTCACCTCGCTTTACCCTCATCGGCCTCAAGACCATGCTTTTATGAACCGCCAAAATCTCTCCACACCGGCCACTAACCACCGCCAAATTGTTCCACAATGCCACTGACACACTTCTTATACTTTACTGTACAACGTTCGATATAGGCTACTCGCCAGCCATTGAGGTGCCGAGTTTATTTTTCCCCAGCAAAATATACATTTTCGTGGAAGATAGAGTGAGTGAAGATTAACAGCGAGGTCTTGAGAGCCATAAGGGTGATTGAGGTGAGTATGAAGCAGTGCCGGAATGAATGGGGGAGGGGAGACGGGAGATCACCGAGATCACCCTCCAACCAGCGGCATCGTCCAGCATGATTCCCTCTTGAGAAATTCAGGAGTGGCCCGTCCGTGGATTGAACCCGGTTCGTCTTGGTGGGAGGCGAGCGGATTAACCGCTCAGCCACCATGGCCCCAGGAAGACAGTCATCGGATTTTCGCGAGAAGGATTCCTGTCTTATTTCAGAACAATTTGTCTTATAGTGATAGCGTATTTGCGTTTGTACATATATAATAGGTAGGGCCACTGACTTTTCGCTTAAAAATCGGAGCACACAGTAGACTCCAATTATATATACACACCTCAGCTGTTGTTATACCTCCATTGGCTGCTGGTGCCGTGTCTGTCTTTGAACAAGCCACTCAGGACTAAGTAACTCCGATACTGAACCTTCGTGATTCGTGCGCAAACGGTTAACACGGGCCAGAACTTTTTTAGGCAATCAAAGAAGCTGGACTAACATACAGTGCTTTGGGCTGTATCTTGTCTCGAAATCTTTTCGCGAAATTATGTGTCAATAATGGGAAACCATGAAGTTACCTTAAAAGTAAATATTTTACAAATTTGATACTTCTCACACTTTGATGCAATAAAACAACAGAGAGTGAAATAAATAATTAAATTTTTACAAATAACTACTTAACACTTTTAATTCGACGTTACGACGTGGAACTACTTTCCCTCCAGCGTTACCAACTTTACTGGGTTAATGCCACTCAGTGCGCTCGTTACAATATATGCAGGTAGAAGCAGTGTCATTTTTTCTAGGGTTTATTGTAGAAGTGCTCACTTTATCGTTAACAGCCTTTCGTCATGTTACCTCATATACATCAACCATAGACGCAGGAGAAGAGCAGAGTATTTCGATGTGCAAAGAGGAAACAGGCGAATAGTAACCATTGCATAGAACTCTTGAATATTTGGTTTTGTTAAAATGGAGTCCAGTTCAGATGGTGTGAGAATGTTGGACGAATACCAGATATATTCTATTCGGTTCAATAGCTACTACTTTTTAAAACAGCCAGTGCTCACAAGATATAATTATGAAAATTGTGGCTAAATAAGATATTGCAATTTAATTAAATTTTCTCATGCGAGGATGTATTTTCCTGCAAATTTGATCTAAGGGCTCATTTCTGATGGGATTTTCCTGATGTTGTCGCATGATATTTCTTATGCAAGACGTTCGAAAACCATTTTGCGGTTGGTAAAGGCACCTTAATAATCAGTCGTATCCTTATAAGAATTTAGAACAAAAAATAAATAAATAGCAAAATCATTATCATTGGGCTGTGGTGTTCTTTACAGACACCGTTAACCATCACTACGGCCGCCTGTTTTTCGCGAAAAGATTTACGCGGAGGCTAGACTTCAATACCATATGTGCACACTTGCAGCCTTTCTTCGGCTACTGGACGCTGGTCTTTGTGTGAAGAGCGTCTGTTAAATGGGTGAGCCAATCAGAATTAAGTTTCTCTGATACTGACCGTCCGTGATTCGCGGGCAAACTGATAAGACGCGTAACAATTGAAATGATCCAATCACGAAAGTGGTTGAGAACTTAAGTGTTGTGGAGCAGACCATGCCCTGAAATCTTTTCGCGAAGAACAAGCGACACTGACATTCACTAGAAGAACATATGATTAGGGAAATTAGAGAAATTTGGCCATTTGATCTGGCAGTAGGCTAGAATTCATAGTACTGTATACACCTGTGTGGGCCACGTTGTCTATTGGCTCCACCCCTTTGTCTGCTCGTACGCGATCCATTCACTCGGCAACCAAACTGCCTCATTGCGTAGGGACAGGTGTTTTTCGCGAAAATATATCAAGACCAGTTGTACTCCAAAACACTTTAGTTCATGTACTTTTTCGTGGTTGGAGGATTTTAAATGTCACGTGACTCAAGTGTCTGTCCGCGAATCATGGACGTTCAGCATCGGATTACTTTGTTACGATAGGCCCAGTCAAATAATAACATGTCTTCTCGCGTAGAAAAGCAGCCAGTAATGAAAGGAAGTTGTGGGTGTGGGTATTGAAGTCAAGCATGGCCATATATATTTTTGCGAAAAACACCTGTCTCTACTCATTGGCTTGATGGCCTCCAAGGCTTATCAAATTAATATATTTTTAATTACAAAGCCTCACAATTATAAAGTGGTCGGAAGTTTAGCTTTACACCAAACGAATTACGAAATTTCCTTTTTCATTACATTAGGGACACCCGATTTTCGCCAAAAACAATTCCTCTCAAGATGCATTTTGAAACAATTTCACCCATTCAGACCCAGTGAACACAATTGTGTACATTACGCACGTGTAGGTAGTTTTTGGGCTGAACTGTACACTGCGAAGCTTAATGATCAACGAATAGGAACCTGCAAAATTCGCATTATTATTTAACATCAGGCTTAAGTTCACACTACTCTATATATTGGAGCCGTCGTTGTTTCTCCATTAGCTTCTGCCTGGATGTGAAGTCATTCCCCTTTCTAACTTAACTGCATGTGATTTTGGGGCACGCAATTGTGAAGTGTTCATTTATTGGCGCAGATTTAACCAGGGCGTGTCAGATAAAGTATGGTCCAATGTATTGCAAATGTACGCGGGTTTAAGTTTACCATCTCCCCTAATAATAATGCGAGTTTTGCCACCTCTCTGTCAATGATAAGAGGCACCTGTTTTTCGCGAAATGATTTCAGGAAAAGTTGTGTTCCAAAATACTTTAGTTCAGAACCACGTTCATGATTGTATCTTTTGAATTGTTACGCTTCTTAACTGCCTGTCCGCGAATCACAGACGGTCAGTAACAGAGAAACTTAATTCTGATTGGCTCACTTATGTAACAGGCCCTTCGCACAAATACAAGTCGCCAATGGCCAAATGAAGACTGAAAATGTGCACATAGGATATTGAAGTCTAGCCTCCACTTAAATCTTTTCGCGATAAACCGGTGGCCCTACCCATGATATTACCTGTGGGTAAATTATTCGCAAACCGTCTTACTTTTCCAGGTTGTAATTGGTTCATATAACTGTAGCCTAAAATATATCCTACAGCTCATTGGCTGTCACAACGAAACAAATGTCAAAAAGACACAGAAAAAAGTCTAGTGATATTGATCACGTCATGTTATTACGTTCGCAAAGTTAATTAGGAGCATAGAAACTTGGGCTCCCATATTCCGAAATTTTTGACTTTCCGGTACTGTAATTTGAAAACTATAAACATTTGACCACAAATAATAACATTTGTGTGGTTCATATGTTAATCTCTTTCGGATATGGAAATAACAAATATCCTGAAATATGGCCTTAAGGGAAACATTCTACTGCCATAGAGGATTTTTTTTCTAGCTTGTACATATATTTAAAAATAAAATTCTGAAGGTATGTTGGCAACGCCTACCCACAACTAGATTTTGAACATACACAGCAATAGAGAAAAAACGACTAAACTACGAACTCGTATTTAAGTCACAACATTGAATTTGCCATACTTTGGCACAATTAAAATTGTGACGTAATTATAAGTTCTTAGTTACCTGGTCTTGTCCGCGTTTCAGTGTAAAATTAATAGCTAGTTGGGTATAGCGGTACTTTCGAAATATTCTTTTTGAACTCACAAACAAGCTAAAAAAAAATTCAAGAATGCAATCTTGCGGAAGAAGGTTCCCTTAAAGTACAATGTAGAATTTTTTTTCAGGCGCACGAATAGCTATCTCGAACCTTGCCTTTGTGGAAGTCGGCACGCGTCGCTCCGGGAGACGTGTGCCACTTTAGCCCGCGCGCGCCACCCGCCTGTATTTGACGTTTCCAGTTCGCCCGGNGTTCACAATGTGAACACTGGTCAAGTCGCTCCTGCCAGCAAGCAATAAATTTACTTGAAAGTTTAAAAAAAAATCCTAATTAGGTCGCTTCAATGGTTGTCGCGTTTGCCAACCACTGAAGTGGAGAGCTCCACAGAAATTAATTGCTGCAGTCCCCGGAGTCAAATACACATACATAAATTTGTCGACAAACTTTTCTTTGTCTTTCCAGATAGTCCCAAATTAACAAGGACACACGACTGCTGGATTTAAACAAGTGGTCCGTTGTACAGTCGATTCAGTCAATTGTTTCTCCGCACCTTTACCCATTCGGGCACACGTTAATTTCTGAGATCAAGTGTTGCAGTCACGTAATTTTTTGGCACGCACTGTACTAGTGCTCAGTATTTTTTTTCCGCAACCAATGAAAGACATTCTGCTTGCTTGATGATATTGGCATTAACAAGAAAAGTAGAAAACTCGACAGATCAGATTAGCTACAAGAAAGACTGGGCATTGATGCATCTCTGTGTACAGCACGGGTGGTAACCTTTATTTATTTTCAACGTGGACACGATCAAGGACACGGTAAATGAGCAGGATAACTCTTTCTGTCATATATATTGTAACGCGCCGACTCACGAACGGGACGCATGCACTACACGTGGACTCAGAATCTTGGAAGGGGGGAGGGGGTGACCCATGACCCTCCCTTCCCCCAGGCAGACTTGCTTACGGTCCCGTCGCCAGGCGGCCGGTAATTATTGACAGCTGACCTGGCTGGCGTCACGGTACCTCCTCCTCCATGCTGGAGAAGCTGACGACTTGGGAGGATGCGCAAGAATATTCTGGAAAGTAGGACTCTCGGCACAACGCGGCATTGGGAGAAATTCCTGGGCCATTGCCAACGACATTATAAATACCGATGGAGATGGGTTCGAATACCTATGACGGAATTGATGTGTGGTAGGTTTCAGGAACAATTGAGGATTGAGTATACAAGCACTTACATAATCAAAATGAAATTAGCGGTGTCAGCGGTTTTTCACGTGTACATGATTACATTACTGCCCACCTAAAAATTTTAATTGTGCTGTGCTGAGTGATACGTGTTTCTAAATAAACAATAACCGGATATTTAAACAAGCAAGTGTTGTTCGAATGCACTCCCGGTTGCCGAAGCCTGAAGCTACGAACTCCCTTTGGAAGATAATTAGATTTTATCAACTGTTCTGTTGATTTTAATCTGCCAGAGATGATGCGGTAACCAGTTCCTGGAAATTTTATAATAACTATCATTTTGACATCAGTAATGATTTTTAAAAATATTTTAACGCGTTGTTGTCTTTCAGAAAACTCGGCACACACCAGGGTTGTATTTATCTCAAACGACACAATGTTGCAAAACGTGTAAACCTATTGTTATGATTTTCATATTGTGTTGACAATTTTCCTTAACGGGGATATAGGGGCGTAACAAGTTATAAATAAGGGTTGTGCAATGAACTCTATGTAAAAGAGGTATATTTAACATTAAGATTGTACAATATTATTTCAATATAAATATGATTGAATATGAACGGGGGGAGCTCTACAAATATACAGGAATATTAAATGATATTATTTTATAAATATTTAACCAGCCACGTTCTGAGTAAAGACTAATTGGAGAGTCCCCACCTTGTTCATGATTAAGATGGCGTAAGTCGACGGCCGGACACACCCATCTTCAGTGGTCTTCTCGTTCCTATGGCCCGACGACAAAAGACACCGCCCACTTACTACACTGTCCTATATCGGCTGTGTTGTCTCCGTTTACTGGCCGGTGGAGGGGATTTCTATGGTTTGCAATTTCATAACTAATATCAGCGATCACGGCCCGTGTCCTGGATAAATAAGTGAAGGTGCGATCAGGCAGGCCGCTGAGCTAAGGGCCTGACCACAACTCGTAACTCTGTGTTAGTGCAAACTATTAATCTCACAATGCGTCACACCCACACTATTGATTTCTGTTATTTAGTTCAACACTAAAATTAAACGAACTAGTTTCTTACGTCAAACGGGGGCCGCGGCGGTGCAGCGGGCGACTCGTGCCGGGCGATGGTAGTCAATGGTCGGCGGGTTTTCTCAGGGGTCTCCCGTTTCCTCCGCCCTTGCATTAAGGCGCTGTTATATTTCCACCTCGTTTCACTCTCATCGCTTCTCATAACTTCGATGTAAATAATCGCCCAAACTTCTCCACTCCACTCTTACGGCAAAATAATTTCGTTGCTGACTGGTGAAATTAAAATGAGGATAACAAATCTTCCCGTGACGGAACACAAATTAAATATTTTGTAATGTTTTTGTGTTGATATGTAGTATTAATGTGGCATAATATTTTGGCATGTAAGGTTTCAGAAAAAAATTTTTTTTCGAAGAGATGAGTTGTTATGCATAAATATACAGTTTTTGGTATTCATCGTCATTCAACGTTTATTTGTTATATGTAGGGGCACCTGTTTTTTTGCTAAAAGATTTCAGGACAAGTTGTGTTGCAAAACACTTTGGTACATAACAACTTTCATGATTGGAGCATTTGAATTGTTACGCGTCTTGTCTGTCTGCTCGCAATGTCGGAGAAAATTAGTTCTGTTTGGCTGACTCATGTAACAGACCCTCTTCACACAAATGCAAGCGGACAATATCCAAATGAAGGCTGCAAGCGTGCACATAGGATATTGAAGTCTAGCCTCCACGTAAATATTTTCGCGAAAAACTGGCGGCCCTAGTTATAGGCATAACTTATGGCAGTTAAATAAACCTTATATAATGATATTCTGAAATAAATGTTAGTACATTTCTTTACTCGTACCGATATGATAACACCTAAAGAATTACACTCATTGACAGGTTCTATGTGAAAATATTTTAGGGTAAAATATTCTGAGGCACTTTAACTCACCTGTGATATTTTATATCATGTTATCTGCAATTTCACAGCAATATAAGATGAATGTCATGAAATTAGAACATAATCAGGGCTTCAGAAATGCTGGAAATATCTACGAATGTTTTATATATATAGGAACGCATGATCTTCACGGAAAGAGTTCAACTCAGGGTAGAAACAAATATCCTACGCGCTACTTGTAGTTTTCCTTTGATCGTTGAACTTGTGTCACTGATATTTCTGTATTTGACCGGTCCAATCAGAAGCAAGTTACTCCGCCACTAATCGTCTGTGATTCGTAGAAAGGCATTTGAAACGCGTGACAGATAAAAATCAACCAACCCTGAAAATGTATCAACTGTTGGAAAGGGCTTATTAACGTCCCCTGGTGTTATGTTTGAATGTTTATCAGGGCATTGCTTATAGACAAACTTATGACCTAAAGTTAATTAACACTCATGCCTTACATAGGATTCGAACCCAGAACTTAATTCATGCATAACATCGGCCGACGTTAATAAGCCCTTTCCAACAATTCCAAAAAAACTTTAAAACCAGGGTAGTATTTAGCAAACCTACTAATGGTCTTAAACTTTTGACGGGGACTGTAGAACTTTAAATAGTGATTGCAGAAAGAGAGACGTGTTAAAAGTTTTGTTCCTCACTACTCAGAAGCGTCACTTTTTTCCTGTTGAAACAGACTATGTACGCTAACAAGTCTAATAATTTATTTAAAAAAAGCGTATTGCAAATACACAAAAGCCCAATTCACGCGCTGGGTACACAGAATAATAATTTTAACGTTTCAGAAACAATATGTTGGAAACTAGTTACCAAACTTCTTCTTGTGTAACTACAAGTAAAATATTACGTATTTACACCACACTTCTTTATGAAACACACAACATATTTTGGGTGTATTTTATATTAAATTTACTTTCTACTGTGTTTGTTTGTTGAAAATTTAACTTTAGCTTTGAACATTACGTGGAGTAACGCGTTTTAAAATTTGCTCTAATTTAATTGTAATGTTTTACAAATAATAATGTTTTCAAATAGTTTCGAATAATTTTTTTTGAAAAAGTACAAATAAAATTGGCAAAGTAGAAAGTCGACTTATACGGGTAAAAGTCTTAATGTTGTGCCAACAGTATTAATGGTACAAGTACATAATTTTGTTTTATCTGTGAGCTATCAGTAATTAATATTGATGTTATATAATATGCTGTTACGATATTAACGTAACTGTAATATTAAGAACTTTTTCAACAACGTTACCACCTTGCTGCAGCTACTGTCATCATTACGGTGGTGTTTATGTTGCGCCAAAACTAATTTCGTGTTGAATTGATGTTAACATTTGTGTTAAAATTTTTGTTGTATTATTATTATAATTTTTTTTTTTTAATCTTTCCGATGTTAAATAAATTAAGTACCATTATGTTGTTATCAAAATAAATATTAGCTATGAAGAAAAAAATCAAGCCAGGGGGGAGAATCTAACCCGTGCCTTTTGTTCATGACGATCTCCACTTTTTAAAATTTCATTTTGATACCAACTGCTCGATTTCGATGTATCGAACTTCGTTTCATGTTGTACGTATTCTATACAAATAACAACAAAAATTCAGTACTCTTCCGTTATGTGGAAATACTTAATGCTCTAGAAATATACTCTTGTTTGGCATACGCGAAAATTCTTTGCAAAGTTTGAAAGCTGATTTAAGATACATGTAGCTATCATTCTATCCTACAAAATTTTAATATAGTGAATTCATTCTGGTGTTGGGTGTACACTACTTTGATGTCGTAAAAAAAAGATGTTTTTGGTGTTCCTGTTATTTTGAGCGTAATACAACATTTAGTTACGGGAACATTACTTAGAGGCTTTGTTAACATTAACACTTCAACAGTGCATTTGCATTATTGTGATGCACGACCTTGCATGAGGTGAATACTATTGACTTTGCCGCAACATTATTAATTTTACTATAAGATAAACTTTCAATGATATTGCTCAATATAGACTATTCGCGCTTTATTCACACGTTATGAATCAAACCTTTGAATAATCACCCCACATATGATGTGTTTGGTTATTTCCTAGGTATGTCATGCATCACTAGAGTTTATAGTTCTGGTTACATAAAAGTACCTTATTTTTGGTTAAATTAAAATTTTATTCATACTTAATTTATAAATTATAATATTTTATTTCTAAGCGATATGTATAAATTATTATTACACTGGATGCGCACGAATGCGGTGCGTTGTCCCTTTGGAGTAATTTTCGAGGCTTTACTAGCACGAGGCGGAGGAATATCCTGGAAGTACAACTTCAGCAGCGCTTCAGAAAAAAGTATGAAGTAACCGTGAATGGACTATAGTAATTTTTTTGCAGAAAACATTAGACTTTTTCTGTGTAGGCGTTATCCCAAAACTCGGGTCCCCGAAACCCAAGTGCGAATAAGGGTATGTTTGATTGTTGAAGGA